>JAJSME010000018.1:0-576666 GCA_021235465.1 Umbelopsis sp. PMI_123 | reverse complement strand
AAACCCTAAACCCTAAACCCTAAACCCTAAACCCTAAACCCTAAACCCTAAACCCTAAACCCTAAACCCTAAACCCTAAACCCTAAACCCTAAACCCTAAACCCTAAACCCTAAACCCTAAACCCTAAACCCTAAACCCTAAACCCTAAACCCTAAACCCTAAACCCTAAACCCTAAACCCTAAACCCTAAACCCTAAACCCTAAACCCTAAACCCTAAACCCTAAACCCAATTGTTTTGAGGTTTATCTTGTTGTGTCAGGGTTCTCTTTAAGGGTCTTGGGACCAGTGTTTATGTAGTGGTAATGAGGGCTCTGCCATTATGTTCCTTGTTTAATCACAGGTTGGATGATATAATCTTTATTAATTTATGGTGATTAATCAAGCCTTGGTGATAAATGTCCTCTTTTTAATATATTTATACCTGAATATGCTTTACCTGATTACAGAGGATTTATTACCAAGTAGAGTTTAAGACTTATAGATTAAGGCCAGGCTTTGGTCTAAGGCTCTGATATTAAGCTAGGACTTAGAGCAAGGACTTAATGACTTAGGACAATATAGTATCCAAGCCTTGAATTCCTACAACTCATTACTCAATTATTATAGTTGTATAGTTATAACGTGGCAGTAGGGCTCTGCCAGAAAGGGCGTAGGGCCAAACATGACTTAACGACTGTCATGATAATATACAGGCCAAGGATATACCAAATATTCCCTACTGGGCATGATACTATTGCAGTCCAAGGGGAACACGAATACTCTGTGCAAGAGTAGCAACAAGAGACTATTTAGAAACACCTGTCTTCAAACCTTACAGTATATACATCTATACCATCCATGGAATAGAGGGCTGAGCCTGAAAATAAACATTGGCAGGGGTTTACTTGGATTTTTACACTTTATAAGTAACCAGAGATGAACACAGAGTATGCTATAGAAGTATAAAGGGATAATGGACTTCTATGTAATACGAAGTATAAATTATATAAAATAATAAAATTAGTCACTTGGTAATAATTTGAACATACTCTCGGTATATCTCACAAGTGGATTTATAGAGTATAGGATTTAATCTTAGTTTATAGCTAAAGCTACACTACTCCATCTTAGGCTTAGCCAACCTAAGTACTAAGAGTTGAATCTTAGTCTATGGCTCAAGTATAATAATACTTGGTTATACCACAAGAGATTATTCATAGACTAAGTGGAGAAATAAAATGGGAAATCTTTGCCAGGATACAAGTCACCAAGTGTGTTGAGTATAAAGTGAAGGTATTAACACTTTGTATTAACAGGATCATAACTGGGTATATTCCCAGAGGTGGTTTTATGAGTATAAGATTGGAATATTAGTGCATAGCTTAAGCTATGCTACTCATGCTAAGAGTTGAATCTTAGCATATAACTTATGGCCTAGCCGGCTAAGTTATACCACAAGAGATTAATCCAGAGTATGCTGAGAAGAACAGGAAACCCAAAGTGTCATCATTAACAGTTATCTCGTAGAGCCCTGGACTGAACCAGATCTTAGCCCTATTGTTAAGGCTTTGCCCAAGGAAGGCATACTGTCTAGACAATTTTTGAGAATCCAAAGTCTAAGTGGCTTAGCCAAAGACGTTTTATGAAACAATTAAATCGGACATATCTCTGACGTGTTCCAGGGTGGTTAACTAGTAAAGTCCTGGAATGAACCAACACTGGGCCTTATCACCAAGCCAAACCACCTAGACATCCTACTAGAGGGTCCAGAGAATCAAAGGGAATAATAAGGCACCACTTCTATATCACTCAGTATGGATCTCGCCAAGTGTTAAGTCCCAAACCTTAACTTATATCTTGGCAGTCTCGTGTCCATATCAGAGTTCACTTATAGAAGTCCATGGATTAACGTAGAGATTCTGATAACATCAATAAGAGAGTCATTAGAATAAAAGGGGATGATCGCAGAGATCCAACGTCACTCAGTCTAGACCCTTACTGACTGTTAAAATCGCAGCTTAACTTATTATTCAGCATGCACTGGGTCATATTAGAGATCATTCGCCGAAGTCCATAGAATAAATCTACAGGCTCTGCTAAGTTCGTAATATAAGCATAGGCTGGAATAATACATAAGCATTATCAGCCCTTATAACACCCAGTAAGTTACTCGTGGTTTCCAAGCATGAACCACTTCACTCACTGTAGAAGAAGGGGAAGGCGCGGATAAAAGTAATAAAATGAGGATACAGTAACATCAGGTAGAAGTCCCAACATGGGCTCTACCAAAGAATAAACGTGCTTGGAAAAATGGCCTAGTGTCTTTGCTTGTTATTATGACTCCTGCTATATAAGATTGATACGGTATCACCCGTATCAATCTTATTTAGCAGGAGTCACTGCTCAAGAGATTAAATAACTGACGGCTTAGCCAACTGTAAGTGGCAACGCAGGGTAGGGCACTTCATCAGTTACCATCGTTACCAACTACTCTCCCATGCCACTGACAGACACCTCTGCCAACGAACAAGTACCCCGTCTTGTGCCTGCAACTGATAACGACTACACCTAAGACTACGTCAAAGGCTCTGCCAAGTCGAACATGGCCAGGTAGTTAACACACCGGAGAACTCGGCAGTTATCCTTAGACACCATGCACCAGTGACACATATGGTCCTCAAGACTATATGGGGAGGGGGCTAGAAGAACTCTACCCAAGAATATAAGTGGGGCATTCAACCAATAAAACCGCTTCGTGCACGGGCGGATCGCACACTGAAAAGCAAATCGTTCTTTCAGACCAGAGAGAAAGAATGCTAAGCATCACCAGCTAAAGTCTGAAGGATCTAAGGTGAGGTACTAAGGCTTACACTTTAGTATACATGCTGGGTTATGCCAGCACACATTGTATGCACACTGAGTTGAGTCAGCATACATGCCCACCCTAAGGCCTTGACCACTAGACTTCAGGCAACAGTCTTGCAACCGTCGCTTCACTGGCTCCGCCTACAAGAACAAAGGACAATAGAAGAATGGATGGTCGAGTGTGCCGGATACCGATTCATAAAATAAAAACTTCATGCGTGTAGTAGAGTAAACAGCGTAGTAAAATTAGGCAGGAGAATGATCACCGCATACAAGTACACAGTGGAAGTAAAAAATGGAGGATTACCGAAGCAAAGGCTCTACTAAAAAAAAGAGAGATTCAGGAAGTAAAGTTACGCTCTCTCGTATCTTACCCATCTCTTCCTTATGTACCACCCCATCACTTTGTGACCGTTGTCCCATCACTTTGTGACCGTTACGCCTTTAAAAAAAAAATCTCATACCGTTCTATCGGGCTTCGCCAAAATATTTTGCTATATCAGCCACCGTACCTCTGTTTGTAAAGAGACTCGCGCTCTGCCAAAATACGTACCACTGTTTGTAAAGGTACTCGCGCTCTGCTGTACCACTGTTTGTAAAGATACTCCGGCTCTGCCAAAATACTGTACCATTATTTGTAAATGCTCTCGGTTCTGTCATTTTAATTTTGAACGCTCTCGGCCTTTGCCATCTACTGTATAAACTCTCGCTCTATCGCTTCGCTCTTCTTAATGGAGATTACTCCTGGCTTTGCCATAACTTTCGCTCTGCTTAATGGAGAAATCCCTCTGGCTCTGCCCGTGATAATGAAAAATTCCTACTGTCAAACTGCTCTTCTGTCAAATCATCCTTGCCTCTGCTGAATAATCCACTTACAAGACATTGCCATCCAATGAATAATCCATTATCCCTCCACTCGGAAGGCTTTGCCATCAAGTACAGACATGGAGGATAACGAATGGAATTAACTTCAATCTCAAGAAGTCTGGTATCATCATGAATGAATATTCATGTGATACTAACCTACACTTACACGAAGTCCCCATTCCTATCGTTCCTTCATACACTTACCTTGGTTTACCATTCGATGCTGGTGGTATTAATTTTCGACAATAAGTACAATTATGCAAAGACAAAACAAGAATAATTTTCTTTTCCTTAACCAAAGGAAGTACGGCCTGGTCCCCTTCATTTGGTTAACTATGTTCAAAATGTTGCTAAGGCTATTGTACGAATATGCATTGTCTCTTACAGCAGCTTATAGAATCTCATTACAATCATTAAAAGAATTACAAGATTTGCTATTAGCCTGGGTCATCAATGGAAATCAAAGTCCTATATTAGCACATCACTTAACAGGAATACCACTATTAAGCTTCGGAATGCAAGAACTGACCAAGTTTCAAACAAGATACTATATAATTAACAAATCAAATCCTATCAGACGGATGATAGCATATATGAATAACAACTCCAATACATGGAGCCAATATACAAGAAAACATATGATAACACCTCTCAATACAAAAACTTGGATGTACATGATGTACATTAGAGGAAATAATGAAAGACCACCAGAACATTCATTAAGTTTCAAAAAATTCATTATCAACCAAAGAAGACTACAATTCGAAAACACAACACACTTACTACCGAAAAATATATTACCGGAAACTCAAGACAACACAAAGGTCGATATAAGCTTACGTATAACGAAACAATTGATATGTAACACTGCAATAAGATGGCGTCTAAACAAGATGCTCTCTAGATACAAATGTAAACGATGTAATACACCGCAGCATAGAGGTCATGTCAACAGATGCTATAACTTTGGTAGTTTACCCAAATCCTTTCCTTCAAATCCACCAACAATTGCTTATAACATTAACGATCACGCCCTCAACTGAGGAAACATGCATTACTTTATGAAACTAATCTCTACTGTTACTAAAAACAAAAAATTTTACATTTGCTTTAAACCGCCATAAGCAACAAAACGAAACTCTCTACGACTATACTACATTCATTAACGATTACATTCATTATCCACAACTATAGCTACACCATACCAGCTTAAGATAGTAACAGATTACTCCGTAATGGACACCATTGCAATCATATTTTGCTAACTATAAATTTTTTAATAAAGCACGTTAAACAAAATAAAAAATAGGAATGTCATGGAGAAGTTTGAAGACTTCGTCATACACAGATGCAGGCAGAACTGGAGTAGTTCCATGAAGCAAGAGAGAATTAAGGACTGTGAAAGGAGAAGAAAGGTTGCCCAAGGCGACCTATGACATACCAAAAGCGTCGGTGCGTTGCGCGGATATGAGGTCGTGGACCAGGAGACGTTCATGGCAGGTAGCGGGTTATGACTAAGTGCATCATGACCGCACTGACAGATTCCTAATACCAAAATCTCACAACATTAGACCTTACATTGATGGTATTCTGGCTTGGCATCTTATTGCTTGTGCTTACAATTTGATTGCGTTCAATGAGATCTTGTAATGTCCGATGATATTAATTTGTCGCCATTATTATGTGTCCAAGTAGTACTTGCTGCTGGTACGATCTTGGCATTATGATTGGGGCATACGCGTCTACATTGATCTCATGTCATTATAAGTGCCTAGTAGCGTTCCAGAGATCTTCCGACCTTCAGATCCTCAGCGCATTCCTCTGGAAAAAGAGATCCATCTTCGAGATATGCTATATGCAGTATGTGTCATTATATTACGAATCTATCGAAATCGGATGACATTTACCGATTTTGTTGACTTGGCAAGAGCTATGATGATTGTAAATAATTTCACGTCACATTTAATTTCCTTTCGTGTACCCCTACGTCCAGAATTGGCGTTTATGATTCATAATAACTCAACCGAACATACAGTGTCCTTTTTCATTACTATAGCAGTCCTTTATGATTAGGCGGACATAGGAATTGATGATGCTATTTTAAAATGCTATATATTTATAAACAGTGTATTCAGAGTAAGTCTTGCCGATCATTACGTTGATGTTTTAACTCAAAGGTATAATCCGAAAGCTTTTTTTCGAGACAGAATAACATTTGAACATTTTCATGAGTATCATTTCTTCTGCATGCCTATCCTTGCTATCCTTTCGTACGCAAATTGCAAGTAGGGAGGATTGAAATCAGTCAATGTATCAGGTCATGTTTATTCTTTCTGCCTATTGTGATGACCCTCTTTCAACCACTGAACAAGCTGTTCGACTATTTGCTAGCCGCATCATTCTCTGAAATGAAGGGTTTCTATCGTCTTCGTTGTGTGGTACTACCTACCTTGCTGAGAATTCGATGTTAGCCTCCTTCGTCGTCCTAACCCACTGCCCATAATCATTGATAAGTACTTGCAGCATTTGATGTAATAATGTGCTACAATGTTCATCCGAACGGTTATATGTCTCTGTCAAATCTTTCCGTTCTCGCGGAGCACGGTAAGCGAGTTACCTTAATTTCCATGTTCCGTATATAATACTTTTAATGTTGCTACTTTACTCAATAGTGTGTCCCGGTTGAGAAGAAAAGCTACGAGTGTACATAAATTCATTTGTGTTAGCCTATAAAGTTACACAATTAAATGTATTATATCCATCATCGCAGTATTGTTGAGTTTATGGCACTAGGACGCATTTCTTTTGTACCGGCAGTCATTGCGACCATCATAATATTAGCTGGAATATTATATACCATCAAGCAATGATGCAATTAACCTATAACATCATCCGGATGCAAGTGAACTGACTGCCAAATTTTTTAACTGATTGGCTGCAATTGTGGCGATCAGAGACCGGCATACCAGTATAGCCCTAATTCAAATATTGAACTTTGCATTTTCTGTGCAGTATAACTGAGTTGGAATGGCTATTTATTTAGCTGTAAGTTGTTTGCGGTGATTTCTGACAATTAGCTCCAGCTAGGGGACATCATTAATCTACCTCTCCAGTCTAGGCGAGATTAAGATTAAGACGTAGTAAGATAACCAAGTGGTATCATACTATGGATGTATCTTGTTCGATTCCAAAATCTTTATCTTTGAGAAGAAAGTTCCAAGATGAAGTCTTACACTGATACACTTGACATGCAATATTATTGACTTCTCTATATTCATAATTGTATCAATACGAAGGTGGCCTACATCAAATTGAGAAACTTTTAAAATAATAGACAATATACATAGCCTCTGTGAAATTAATGATGTTTGGACAGATAAATAAAGATAGCATATTATTTATTGTTTTTATTTTCAAATGCTATCTACATTTGAGAGACAAGTCACTGTAGTAAATTCAAATGGGTCAAATTTCTGTAAAGGCAGAGTACGCCGTTCTTGTTATTTAACTACGGTCAACTTCACGCATTGGAAGGTCCTCCACAAGGATACGCTCGATGTTCTCCTATTGTTCATAGCCTTTGTATCTTAGCTGCTTGATATCATCCACGTTAAAATAAAATGCATAGTACAAAGTACTTGGACTCAATGTACATATTAAGAAATATGGAGCTCTTTGATCATTATTCGTTCGTCGCGTGTCTTCGTCATCAGAAATGCTTTGTCAGCTATTGTTCTTTGATCCCGTTGACTCTAGGATTATCAATTATATGCGGCTTATTTTAAGCATCAAGTAATTTTGGCCATGCGTGCATAGCTTGGATTCCACTGGGGCACTGACAATTTACAAATTTCCAGCGCATCGGTAAAATAATCCAATTGTTGATGTGTTCATAAACCTTTTCAAATAAGGTAGTATGAACTTTTTTTTGGTTTCATTGGTAAATGCACGTTTACCTTTGTTATCTGTATGGATGTGCGGTTATTCTCTTATAACTTGCCACCTCAGCATTATATAGTGAGCTTCTTTCTAGGAATAATAAAATGCAACAATGTTGTCATCGGGAAACTCACACTCACATTAAATTAGTTATCGACATCTGAAATTGTCTATTGCGTTTTAATACACATAATGAGAACATCAAATTGCTCAGAAGAAGATGAATGTGAAGAAAAAATTGTATATGATATAGAATGCATTGTCAAAGTTACCTGCGTTAAACTCGCACATTCCACAATTTAATGAACATAAATGGATCACATACTTTATGCCCGTTACATACCTAAGTAAAGGGGTAACCAAACAGCTCCAGTACCACTGCACCTCATCCTCTTGATCTACAACTTCAACAACTACGACCACTTCTTCCTCAGCTTAGTAGCTCTTCTGCCTCTTTTGACTCTATTGTTCCAACTGGTGGGTTCTAATATAATTAGAGCATTCCAATTTGAACATATCTTGAGCCTTGAAATGTTAGTTGCTGTTGATATTTTCTTCGCTACACCATCGTTTTGCATGCCAGACGTTCGTCTTTTTTAATTACCTTTTAATTCAAGAAAATCGAATGTTAAGTACATGACATATGTACCGAACATTATGATCTCAATTTCTTTTCATTTGCACTGCCTACCTTGTTGTTAATTAACGCTCTTAAATCTCAGCATTTGAAGTACGCATGAGTGGATTGTTCTTGTTGTTCAGAATTTGTATATTTATTTTATGTTACGGCTGGTCAAATAGGACTGTCTTCGACTTCTTCGCTCTTTCAGATGGAAATAACGACAGCAACACATGATATAGTACTCGTTGTTTATCCCCGCAATGTCTGCCATGTGTCCAGCGAATTAGTGCCAAGAATTCATTATGTATGATGAAGGATCTAATACCGCGATTTGCAGGCAAGTTGTGTTGATGGCCATTGCTTTCTTGTTTCCAATTTAGCAATAATGATGATAATATTAATTGGATTGTGCTTACCATATCTTTATGTTTTATGTATGTGGAAGATGATTAGAGGACCGTGCTTGCTAGGCCATCCAATGCACGAATCGCTTTTGCAATCCAGGCTTAAATGGTTTCCTGATAGTGATGACCATGCATTTGGTTTGATTGCACGTTCCTAGATCTGTTGCTTTTGAAAGGAAAACATTGTTGGATCCAACAATCACATGGACCCCTGACAAATTTTGTTTGTTACTTAGAATTAGACAAGGCCGTCTAACATTCAGTAACCATTTCGAATATTATAATTTCGATAGAATCGGTCAGTACATGTGCGATGTCATGAATGGGAAACATCGCCAAAAACTAATATTTGTTCCATTAAACACTTTTACTCTTTGGCGCTTGAGCAAAGGTGTAGTTGATGGACGGTGGTGAGGACAGCTTTAGGACGTACTGATCGGCTAACGTGGTCTATTTTTATCATTACGTTGCACGTGATAATAGTTCTGTATCACTGGGGTCTATTTTTAATAAAGTTGCTTATAGATGACGATCCACCAAGGATTTGAGAGAAATATCGTCGTTGAGTCCGACCACCGCAGTCAATTCAACTGTTTTCACTCCCATGGTTTTTGATATTCCATCCGCGGTGTGCTTACGAAAGCATTACAAAGCCCTTGGCATGATTTGTGTATTAGCTAATTCATTCAATTTAGAGACTTTCAATACTCTTTTTGTCCGTTACCAAGAGTTCAAACAATGGCTTTTTTCTTTTTGGAACTGCTCATTACTCCTAAAAAAATAAAGAAGGATTCTTCCAAATTCAGGTCATCGATTCTGCGCCACTCTGGCCATACGGAGTTATCAGTTGCGTATTTATACCCCATGCTTTTCAACGTTTCCTCAAGTTCCTTAAATCGCAACACTACCAAGACCAATTAGCGCACCAACTATGATGACCATTAGCTACGACTCGAAATATGTCCTTGTCACTGGAGGCGCAGGCTATATTGGTACAAGCATTGTTGAAATGAAAATTAGTTATTGAAAGCTTATACTTATGTTGAACGGTCGATCCAGGATCTCACACAGTTGTAGAGTTGTTAGAACAAGGCCAAAACGTTGTTGTAGTGGACAATCTCTACAATGCATCTTACGAAGCTATCCGCCGCATCGAACAGATCACTGGGAAGAAAGTTCACTTTTTCAAGTGTGACATCCTGGACCTCGACGGACTAAGGAAGATTTTCGATAAGTTTGATATCTGGTCTGTCATCCACTTTGCTGGTCTAAAGGCTGTAGGTGAATCCACGCAAATTCCTCTTGCCTACTACCGAAACAGTATCACTGGCACCCTCAATCTTCTACAAGCTATGAACGAAAAAAAGGTCAAGAATTTTGTTTTTTCATCATCCGCAACTGTGTATGGCAATCCTCCTGTAATTCCTATTCCTGAAACGTCTCCCATTGTAAGTATTTGTAACAATTTTATCCCCATTCCTCACCTTCACTCAAGAATCATTATACTTATTTAAAATTATGGACAATAGGGCTCTACTAATCCATATGGCCGTACCAAAACATTCATTGAGCAAATATTGATGGATTTATGTGTTGCGGATCCGGCCTTTAATGCCGCAATGTTGCGATACTTCAATCCTGCAGGTGCACATGCGTCTGGTCTTATGGGCGAGAGCCCAAATGGAGTGCCAAACAATTTGATGCCGTTCTTAAGTCAAGTTGCCATTGGCAAGAGAGATAAACTTAGAGTTTTTGGAAATGACTATCCTACCAGCGATGGCACTGCAATTCGGGATTATATTCATGTTGTCGATTGTTCCCTTGGCCATTTGGCTGCACTTGAGAAGCTTAAATCAAATCCTGGCTATGTGGTATACAATCTTGGATCTGGTCAAGGTTCTACAGTTTTGGAAATGATTCAAGCAATGAACAAAGCAGTTGGGCGAAAGTTACCTTATGAGATCTGCCCTCGTCGGCCTGGTGATGTAACCAACCTCACTGCAGACGCTACCAAAGCCAACACAGAACTAAATTGGAAAGCAGAGAAAACCCTGGATGAAATGTGTGCCAGTCTTTGGAACTGGCAAACGAAGAACCCTAATGGATTTGAAGGGTTTGATACCAATGCGCCTGCTGAATGCTTGGTTACCAATTTGTAGTTCCGACCATTCGTTAACTCGTACAATAAATGAAATAAATGTAAGAAGTATAATTATCATAAGCAGTAGGACAAACAAGTGAGCGGTAAAGGATTTGAATAACTGCTTTACTTGATGGAAGGACTGAGAGATTTTCATGCGTGGATGAACTGTATGTATAAGGCAGTCAGCCTTGTGCATAGCGAGTTGGGTTTTGCCAAGTCCTTCTCTAGCAAAAAGCGGGGTAATAAGCCGGCAGCGGAGACTTGTACACTGCTGGTTAGTACTTGACGGTATCATTTCAACGAAGAGATTACATTGCGGTTCATTTCCATACGTTGGTATTGCAATTTGTATATTAACTAACTGTGATTCATCTCCAGCAGGCGTATTTCTCCCGATAAAATTATATATCGTTTAGTGTGACTTGCGGCCAAGGTGGGACCATGAGTTAACCTTCTATAAGGCTCGCTTTATCCACTAAACAATAGGCTCTAGTTAGGCAACCCCGAACTCGATGAAATAGTTCTTACTCATTCAAAAATGTGTTAAACTGGTATTTCGAGTTCAACACTATATTCTTTCTGAACAGATCAGAAAATCATGCTGCCAAGTATTGTATCATGTGGATTCTCACCATCTTGTGTAACCTAAAGTATCCATTACACATTTTTTTCGCTGGCGAACTTCTAGCTTTTGTGATCCTACCCCGAGAACTACAAAAATGATGAATGCATCAACAGGCTATGCATTTATCATTTTGTCTTTAATTTCGGCAATCCCCTTCATATCAGCCCAATATGTGGCGCCACAGAATTATTCAAACTTCAAGTAATGTTTTCTACTATCTCCTTGCAACAACCTTTTTTAAATGCATTTTACCACTACGGTCGGCTAATGTAACGAACGCTTTTAGTTTGGTGTTGTTGAACAATACTTTGTATGCGCTGGGCTCTCTATCTGTCAGTAATACGATATATTTACAACAAGCCACCCTTACTGATCTGTTAACCATCCTTTCTTACTTATCAGCCAAGCTTCGAGATATGGTCCTTGGATATGTCACAATCCTTTACAACCACTGCTGCTAATTGGCAAAGCAGGTTGAACGTAACAACGTTAAATTCCGTTGCTGGACCCTATGATTATGGTGTGGCTTTCGGAGACTCAGATGGGTTCCTGTATGCCCAGGCCGGCCGAGGTGGCTCCAACGCCTTAGCCACCAACATACTTGCATATAACACCAGAGGAACTAATACTACTGGTAATCTTAATCAACGTAAGTCCATTTTCATATAGTCATTTTCATTGAATATCTCCGAGAGTAACGCAGTCTTCGACCGAAGCCTTGACGTACGGTGAACATGCGATAGATCGAATGTCCATGTCTGCCAATATAGATGCAAATAATATTGCATGGTACTTTGGAGGCAGATCAGAAAACTCTGACGGATCAATGACATATGTACGTATGTTTCATTTCATCTTATGCGTTGAATGAATTCTAACAGTAGAGATTGATTATCACCAGTACAATGATATATATACATATGACACAAACCATAGCTATTGGGGACAAGTTGTTGACTCTACACAGCAAACTCTACGGCCTGGTTACAAGGCAGGTCATACTGCAAATCTAGTGTTCGTTGAGAGCTTGTTTATTGTTAATGGGTTTAGCCTGAAAAATATGATTAACATATTTGTCCAGAAAGGGAAAACTCTTCGTCCTAGGAGGTATTGCAGCCACTTACAACTCTACTAGCAACACCTTCTCTGAATCTGTCCAGGACTTTGCCACTGCTCTAAGTATGTCAGCAAGCTAGTATTGATAAAGCAGCATATTTGATTTTAATTATCCTCCGCCTAACGACTATTTTAGTTTTCAACCTTAGCGCTACCGACTGCAGAATTGCAAACGTGTCTACTGGCAAAGGCCTCCCCCCACCGAGATTAGAGTAAGTACGCCACGACATGTTAGAATATATATATATCTCATCTAATGGTAATTCTTGTATAGGAATACGATGGCTGACGGACCAGATGGTCACTCTTTGGTATTATTTGGTGGTTGGTATGTGGACGGCACAGAGCGTTCATTTTATAACGATGTATGGGTACTTGATACTTGTACAATGGGCTGGACTCAGCCTACCATTAGTGGAACACCTCCAGCTGGCCGAGGAGGTCACGAAGCAATTCGTGTTGGCAACTACATGATAGTTATGGGAGGTATGTGATAATGGATAATGCCACTTGGATGGCTCTCTTTTAGAGCATTTACTTATTACCTTACTGCCACCAAGGTTACACAAACTTCACAGCAAATTTAGGATTAGTGTACGCAAACGATCTGGCCATATTGGACATGTCTGACATGTCCAATATGCAATGGGTCAATCAGTTTACACCAACGGCGACTCAAACTATTGCACCTGTTCCCACGTGCGAGCTCAACTTCCCATCTACCAACGTTGGAACGGGTGGAAATCCTGTTGCAGCACTACCTGCTATAGTTTATGATGACAGCAATTCTTCAGAAGCCAAGAAATTAGGTTTCAGTATCTCATTTTCGACTGTCGCCTTCCTTGGTATAGTTGGAGCTGGAATTTGGTACTTTTATAGGAAAAGAAATCGCACCAAGGCCGACACTCCCTACTGGTTACCTGGCATGGGAAATGACAATACCAACGCTGGTCATGAACTAGGCATTTATCCTCCTGCAAACCACAGTAGAACAACTGATTATCCAATGTTTGTGTATGATCCCGAAGGCGAGAAGAAGAAGAAGGGTGATATTGCCTTACCTGATAGTGAACCTGAGTCACGCACTTATGCTGCGTCGGATCAGGAAGATTGGCGAGCAAAGGAAGAGGAACTTCGACCATCGGATGGCCGCCCATTGCCAAAACATACATCACTTTGGAATAGGGTTCGTGGTCTTGGAGATAGCTCTACAGATCATGATGACCAAGCTGGATTGATCAAAGGTGCTGACAAGCATGGATGGACAAGGCTCGAGGACTACGACGAGGATTAAATATTTTATTTGTGACGTTTAATGCATACCCTTCATACTGCATAACAATTGTACTGTATTCATCTGCAACGACAGACTGTCAAAATACACTTGTCATTGCTTATGTGTTTGTTATTGATTTCTACGGATGTGAGGCTTCCTTTGGAAACGTTTGTTCAATTGGTGAGTATATCATGATTCACCGCATGCCATGGGCATTAACGGAGAATACATATGCAAGGGTATGTAGTGCAACGGATGTGCATTACATCAAGAAAGGCGCTTTCGATTTATTTATCAAATTGAACTGCATAGTGCATGGTCTGTGCTGCGAACGTATGTACATTACTGATTGCATTGCCTATTGGTGGATAAAACTTGAAGTGCTGATTCGTAAACGAATGTGTGCTATTGCTGGTCTTTCGACACATGAAACAGTTTAACGATTTTCAGATGTCTTCACTTGCAATAGCAACTCTCTGGGAGCATCTAATTCAGGCATACAAACTTCCACGATGTGGATCTTGTTCATTTCGCGCTTGGTTTGCTCTAATACCTTCTCCAGTTCATCCCTGGTATTGACCTTGGCTTGCACACCAACTTTAGCTTGGAGCGAAGACTTGAGATTATGGTCCAGATCACAGCCAAAATATTCAAGAGTCTTGCTATATTGCCACATTTGAAAGTTGTTGTACTGTCTCTTGGGTCCATGAATCAGTTTTTCAATAGTATAACCGTCATTGTTAAGGATAATGATGACAGGTGTAAGTCCGTGGTGGAGCATGACTGAAACTTCTTGAGCAGTCAATTGGAATGAACCATCGCCAACAAATAAATGAACTCTTCTATCCTGTGTGCGTGCTGCCATAGCCGCTCCCATGGCGGAGCCAACACTATAACCAATGGAACCCCTGTTCATGTAAATTCATATGAGCACATTAGTATGAAAATGAAATGAATTTGGTAATGGAGTATTTTAATGCTTACCACAAGAATTGCGTGATAAAGATCGAATCCTTTGGGGCTTTCATGTTTACAGCACCAAACCCAGAAGTTCCGGTTTCAGCAACGATGATAGATTTTGGCTCCAAGTAACGCGGGATATTAGCCCAGAAATAAGTATGATCAATGACTTGTGAGTTAGGGTCAACCTTTGGACCGCAAGCTCGTGGACCAAACTCGAACGATCGCTTTTTCGGGAACTGCTTGATTAAATCAGGAATGAGTTGGTTCATACCTAAAATAATACTATTCTGTGAACAGATTCTCAGAGTCTAACTGATATATATGAGCACATCCACCTTACCAACTTTCTCATATGTCGCGTAGTGGACGGTTACGTTGAAGCTATGGAATTCAATAATCTTGTCTCCATCCAAGTGATAGGTGAAACCGCCCGTATTGAAATCTGTTTTCAAGCAACCAATTTCTAGAATGAGATCAGCCTCAAGGACTTCCTTCTTTACCTCATCGTAGCTGACATCGCCAGAGTAACAGCCCCTGTAGGCTGGTTGATCTTCATCAACTCCACCTTTACCCATGGGAGTGGTGAAAGTAGGAAAACCAGAAACCTCTATCAACTTTTGAACGTCCTTGACCATATTTCTTCTTAATGCGCAAGCATCAACTATAATGATAGGCTTTTTTGCTTTCTCTATCTTTGAGATAATGTCTTTAAGCG
The DNA here is from genome assembly GCA_021235465.1 of Umbelopsis sp. PMI_123. NCBI lineage: Eukaryota > Fungi > Mucoromycota > Umbelopsidomycetes > Umbelopsidales > Umbelopsidaceae > Umbelopsis > Umbelopsis sp. PMI_123. Next base: position 561,150 of record JAJSME010000018.1, on the reverse strand, counting down.
CAGCCTGGTGAGTCTTTTCGGGATTTCTGGGGATGTCTAAGGTTAAAGCTGGCATAGGCAAAGCTGGCACCGAAATTTCTGCATTGACCAAGTCGATTGGGATACCGATGTAACCTATTTGCCAAGTTCTCCCGTCAGTGTCAAATGCTTTTGCAAAAGTCAGCCCCGAAAATAACTAACCTGGTCGCACATTAGCAATGCAGTGATGGAGGACTCGATCAATTTGTTCTGCTGCACTCTCCTTCCTCAACAAGGCATTAGCAACAGTAATCTCTGCAAACATCTTTTGGAAAACGTGGAAGTCGCCATTTCCGAGAGTGTGGTGGAGAACGGCACCAGTTGCTTGAGACTTAGTATTGGGCATTCCAACAATATGGATAACCGGTACCATTTCAGAGAAAGAACCAGCAATACCAGCCATGGCCGATAACTCTCCCACACCAAAGGTAGTGACCAAAGCCTTGAATGACACATAATGATCAGTATTAACCTTGTTGGTATCTGGTTACATTAAAATGGTACATACTCCTATGCCTTTAACTCTGGCATAGCCGTCTGCAGCGTATGATGCATTCAGCTCATTGGCGTTATTCCCCCAGAAAACATCCTTGTCGTCTGTATGAATATGTTTAGTATGGTTATCATGCGTACATTGCTGTCCACGCCAATTAATCACCTTCTATCTGGTCTAGAAGCGGCTAAAGATATCGAAACAATCAGTAATGTGTGCATAGCGCAGTGAAGAGTAACTTTTGACAGTACCATATTGTAGTCTCCGGGGACTCCAAAAATAGTTTCGACGCCAACTTCCTTGAGCCGATGAATAAGATATTTTCCAATGCTGATGGTAGGCATGCTTATAGAAGAGAAGAGATCAAGATATTTTTCTTCAGATAACCGTGATAAATTTATATAAAACCAATAAAAATTTCATGCCTTGACTGCTAGGTGTCACATTTATGTCATTCCGAGTGATATTATCTGACGATTGACTCAGTTTATGGCGCCATTATTGCCGGCTGCATAAAATGTGGATACAGCACAAGTTGCAATGGGCGTATAAACAGTAAACGCCAGAGCCTTAACAAGACAACCGTCAACAAATACAAGCCCAAGTGAAAGATCAGGTACTTTTTGTGTTGTTCTTTAAAGCAAAAGGCTAAAGTTTGAAACAGATAATAGTTGTGATTGAGTATCGTTTATTTAATGCCATGAATTAAAACTCTAAAACGATGTATACAATAAAAAATATGATTCATGGTAAATTCTATATCCGATGTGCAAGTTGTGGCATTACAGTAAGAGAAAGGTTAAAGGTGAAGAAGCTATTAATAAGCAGCGTCTAATGACTTTTCAAGGTCGTTAATAAGATCATCGGCAGTTTCAATGCCTACAGAGAGTCGGACCAAGGTGTCAGTAATTCCAAGCTTAGCTCTGTCTTCTTCACTGACACTTCCATGGGTCATAACAGCTGGAACTTCAATCAACGATTCGACGCCTCCCAGTGATTCTGCCAAAGTGATGTACTGAAGGTTCTGAAGGAAAACGTTGACATTGTCGAGAGTACCTTTCATACGGAAAGACAGCATGCCTCCAAAACCACGCTGTTGACGTCTAGCGAGCTCGTGTTGCGGGTGAGAAGCCAAACCAGGGTATATAACCTCCTCAATGTGTTGATTATTTGACAGAAATTCGGCAATACGAAGGGAATTCTCCTCATGGCGTCTCATGCGAACCTCCAATGTCATCAAACCACGTCGTGCCAAGAATGAGTCAAATGCAGATGGAACAGCTCCAAGTGAATTTTGCAAGAACTTAAGTTTCTCGTAAATGCTGGTGTCGTTTGTGACAGCAACTCCCATGACAACATCAGAGTGACCGTTGATATATTTGGTGACAGAATGGACTACAATATCGGCACCCAAAGATAAAGGATTTTGGAAGTAAGGGCTCATAAAAGTGTTATCGACAACGAGGTAAGCTCCATGAGCATGGGCATGCTTGGCCACAGCTTCAATATCTATAATGCGAAGGGTTGGGTTGGTCGGGGTTTCGATCCAAACCAACTACCGGATATGTCAGTAAAACCCCCTGAAAATAGGCCATTCATCCCGTCGATTGCGTGATTATGAAAAACTCTTACCTTAGTGTTTGGTTTGAAATGAGGCTCAATAGCATCAGCGTTTGACAAGTCAACAAAAGTAGCATCAACACCATTACCGACGGCAACCTTGGTGAAATATCGGTAAGTTCCACCATATACATCATTGACGGAGATGACATGTGATCCAGCTTGCAAACTGTTGATAATAGTAGCAGTAGTGGCTGAACCAGAGCTGAAAGCAAGACCATGCTTGCCTCCTTCAAGAAGAGCTACGGCATCCTCAAAGTTGTTACGAGTGGGGTTACCAGATCGAGAATAATCAAAACCCTACGATAAGCATATAGGGTGAGTTCAACGTGTCTACCAAAGCATTTATAATGGAATCTGAAATTACCTTGTGAACACCAGCAGCAGTTTGCTTAAAAGTGGTTGATAGAGAGATGGGTGGAATAACAGCACCAGTCAAGCCGTCAGGGACGTGGCCTGCATGGATTGCTCTTGTACCAAAGCCAGAAGCAGCCAATTCGTGTGATTTGTTATCGAAAGTAGGTTGACCCATTTACGAAAATATATGAAGAAGAGAGAAGTTAAGATGATAGACGTTGAAAAAGCACAGCAATTTATAGTAAATGATTGATTATAAAACAATTTTTTTTTTTCTTTTGGGACGAAAATGGTTACTTGTGACTGTTTGGGTATGCAGCTTTCGCACGCTTCCACAGCTTCTCCGCAGCCAATAGCTGCGACACCTGGCACGATCGGATATACGGACAATGCATATCTGAGATTATTGAACGCTTTTACCGTTAATCTGAATATTTGAAGGAAGATATTGTAGGTTGATTTGTTAGGGGAAGGGTTTAGTAATAAGGGAGCTTACAAATTAGGCTTACACTGTCTGATTTTCCCGTCTGCGTCAAACTGCACATTTGCCCAACAAATTCGATGATGGCATATCCCGTGACTTACTCAACTTTTGTGTCTCCGACTGTACAGCATCGCATCGCCAAGCACAATCCACCCTTCCTATCTCTCGGCCAATTATCAACCTCTCACAAAATGTCCTTTAATGATCTTGAAAGAGGTTATGGTCCATCGAACTCCGGAAGAGGAAGCAGAGCACGAACCGGCCCAATAGCTATAGGTACTGCAACAATTGCACCTGGCCATCACTCGATTCAACGGAAACTTACTAACTGTTTCCATTAATTCAACAGAGGAGCACGATGACCTCAATTATAAGCAGATAACGCAACGAATCTCACAGCAGATCTTCCATATCAATGGAAATATATCCAGTATCGATCGTTTGATCGATTTCTTGGGTAGTCCTCGAGATTCTGCCGAAATCAGAAATAAGCTGTATGTTTGGATTCTATCCCATACTACTACCGATCGATGTTGTTTATGAGTATTAACTTTATTATTCAATATTTCACAGTCATGATGTCACAGAATCTACCAGAGACCTTGTTAAAGATACCAGTGAAGACATCAAATTGCTTTCACAGTGCCCTATACCAGACGATAGAACTGCCGTTAGTACTGCGCACGTGCCACAAAGTCATATTATCCGTGTCATTCTCAATTTTTTATCCGTTTATAGCGCCAAAGGAAATTAGAGCAGCAGAAGCTTTCCAAAGATTTCCAAAAAGTCATTTCAGAGTTTCAGCGAGCGCAGCGACTGTCAGCTAGCAAACAACGCGAGTATGTCGATAAAGCAAAGGCAACAACTGCAATGCTACAATCTCAAACCGGCCAACCCTTGTAAGTGTAGTATTAATGGTGTACTTTTGATAAGCGAAAGCCAAGGTCGACTTTTTTTTAATTTTTGGATGCAGTGAGTTGGAGGAACACGCTAGTTCAGATCATGAACCACCTGTAATTGAGGATCCACAGCGACGATTGCAACTGCAGGCATTGGATAATGAGATTGAATATAATGAGGCGCTCATCACCGAGAGAGAAGGAGAAATACAAGAGATCGAGCAAGGTATCACGGAGTTGAATGAGATATTTAGAGACTTAGGAACCCTCGTCAATGAACAAGAAACTGGAATTCGTATGTATATTGATCCACACTCAATGCTTCATTTATCAAACACACTCTCACTCGCTCTTCTGATTTACAGAGAGTATATATGGAAATGTTCTCAACATTGCACAGAGCACTCGGGATGCAGCCAGCGAACTTGTTACTGCGAACCGCCATCAGAAGAATGCGCGCAAGAATATGTGTTGCCTACTATTAATTATTGTAGTTGTGGCCTGTATTTTGACACTCATTCTCGTTGTTGCCAAGTAATAGCATAAGGCTTTGCCTTCCAATTTCTGTTTTTTTATAATATAAATAAGAAACTCAATGCCTTGTACCATCGAATGACATATAAATTAAATGGAAACTCTTATAATAGTATTAGACTTGTCAGTTTTCACTTATCCAACTGGGCATGTGCAGCAGCTTGTTGCAAATATTTTTGGTTGGCCTCCTCATCCGGTAGGTTGATATCCATGTCGTCATTATCTTCGCCGTCATCAATCGCCGTGAGCAGCGGATCGCTTTCATAAGTAGGAAGCAGATACCTTTAGCACATGTAGTTAGTTTCGAATGATATGATAACCATATATACAACTCATGGTTCTTACTTTGGGTCCTTCCAAAACTCAGCATCGATCGGAGGAACCTTTGTAAAGCATCCATTCTGTTGCATGTGTTCGCTAAGCTCTGCAAAGCTATCTGTAGTGGTTCCACAAGAATAGCAACGGTTGAAAGATGACTGGTGTCGAATGTAATTGATCAACGTAACTGTCTTGTAAAAGTCGAGACCCATATCTTGTCGTATTTGATCGAGGCTGAAAGCATGCTTCTCCTTCATATGAACCAAGGCAAGTTCAGGAGTATCGAGTACAGTTTCGTCAAAAAGGCACATAGTGGGCTCCGCATCATTTTCATCCCAATCTGCCCAAGAGCTATTTATGAAATGGTTGCGTTAGGTACTTGATGTTATCAATTTGATGGCTCATATTACAAATTCTTACTCGTCCCGTCTGTCTTCGTCGCTCTCATAGCGATCGTTTTCAAAGTTTTCCCAATTCTTCCCAGGTTCAAGGAAGTTGATGACATAAAAGCGATCATATAGTCGGTTATTAGGTGCAATTTTGAAATGCTTCTTCTTGCGCATATGTTTGCGGAGTACAACTGCTGCAGTGAACACCTTCTCACAATACAAGCACTGCAGACTTGAAAAGCAAACGCCATATCAGCAACAGATAAAACATTAGTTTTGGCAATAGAAAGTAGTCTTACTTTGCAAGCTTTGACTCCAGCATATCTAGGAACTCATTTACGTTGACGAGGTTATCCGGTAGTCCAATGTTGAAGTTGTGTTCAGAGAACATGTGTTTGAATAAGGCAGCTCTGTAAACGCAAATAGCCATATCAAAGTTTCAAAATTTGCCTGCACCATTGAATTTCACATAATACAGTAATCATACCTATTATCGCATATATTCTTGCAGAAGAGGCACTTTCGGGGTATTGTTGCATCTACATGCCGTTCCCTGTCTTGCGTTTTCAATACTTCTGCCTAAATTAGGTTGAAAATACCCAATTATTAAGGTCGTCAATAGTCTTAAGCCAATTCATCACTTCAACTTACCAATTTCTCTTTTTGCATCTCATCTCTTATGTCCTTGTCTGTGCTACAATGTTCGGGGTCAATTACATAGATGTCTGAAAGTGACCCTGACGATTAACATATAGTGGGTAAAACATGCTTAAGCATAATCCTCAACAAACTTACCATTTCCATCAATTGTCTCTAGAACACCATAGTTCTTCAAATCCTTTCCCCTTATGATTTGTGCCCACTTTTGCAAGTATGCCTCGAGCGCCATATACATGTGATGAATGTTTCTGAAAGCCAGTTGATGCTCATTCTTTATGTGTTGAACAAGTGATGTCGTGTCTGAAAATGGTATAACAGCCGAGCAATTATCAAATGGGCATGAAACAATGATAGTGGTGTGGTATGGTGGAAGTGGCATGTCGATAGGATCAGGAGAGCCGTCGTCTTCCTCGTCGTCGTCATCGTTGTCGTCGTCGTCTGGCAGATCGAATGGATTATGATCTTTTTGAGAGGACGGGATAAATTCTGGAGCAGCAGCATTCAACATAGTAGCATCCTTTGACCGATTTAGAGTCTTTTGTTGCTGATCAATCGAGCGAGAATTAGCATTCACTGCAGCTGACTTGGACTTTTGTCTCCAGTTGTGTGCGTGACCTTGAATGTGGGAAGATCTTCGGCCATGAGCGTTGGCCTTCTTTGAACTTGATTCTACCTTCTGTCCTGCTGTAGCATTTGTGCGTGTTACAGTATGCCATTCACCATCCGCCATTTTCGAGCCTAATGATGTGTATTGACAACAAGATCAAGACTCAAATGTTTGACTGTCAAAGGCTGGTGGTTTGGTATATGGAAAATTTAATGAGCCGACCCTTAATTTGCTCATTAATAATAATAGATATCCAAGGTCCACAAGTCAATAAAAATCCATCTACTCTCGCAACAAACTAAGCTAATATTCTCTACACTACAATATTGTCTGCTATGTTAGCCAACAAAAAATATATAAGGCAAATACTATTATGTATTTCATGAGATCAAGTTTGTACACTATAAGAAAAATTTTCTTCTACTGGTTTCCATCTCCTGTTTAAATATCCATTCGTATTCTCCATTTCGATCATATGTACCCTTTTGCAACCATTTGAGCTTTAAAGTAAATTTAGGGCCAAGCTCCTGGAGACCAACTCTTTCGGTGTCCTTGAACACATATCGATGCCGCCGCACAAAGATGAAATCTCGCTGGTTATGGAATGTGACGACCTGTCGACCTTGGAATTCTGGAAGTTGCGGGAACAATGCGGAGAACATTCTGCCTACGGTGTGACCTAGTCTTGTATTAAAGTTATTAAGGATAATCTCGGGTTGATGAGCTGTTGGTCGACCGTGCCCTGATATCTTTTCGGCGGGAGTGATGCTAGTAAGCTTGAAGTAAGCAGTTGGGCCATCTGGTAAATGGACCAGCGTGATGGCATTGGGTGTTTTGTTGTCTTCGTTGACAATCATCATATCTGTAAACTCTCTATTCTTTGCAAACTGGATGATCTTTCGCATTTCATGTTTTACTCCTCTCTTAACGAATTGTGCATTTGGAAATATCGACATGAGTTCAGCACAAAAGTCGTAGCATGCCTGCAAAAAGACATCATGAGCGTTGGTACTTAAAATGTACGTTGTGCATGCAATATGGAAATAACATTACTGGCGTTGCTCGCTTAGAAGTTGTGATCAAGATCTTTGGAGCTTGGCCGCTGAAGTACTGTGCGAACTCGTCAGCAGCTTCTTCTTCAGCGACTTCTTCATCGTCTTCTACAAAGGTATCTTCCTTCTCTCGAGTATTGTCAATAGTCTTGGGAACATTATTCTTCAAGCGAGCCTATAAGAATTATTAATTGTTAGATTTCCGCATTATTGACTGTTGATCTGAATGATTCGACAAATACCTCCTTCAATTCAGGATTCTTTTCTTCTTCTTTCTTTAATTGTAGTCTTCTTTCTCGTTTGGCTTTTGCCTTTTCGGCTTTCTGCTTGTGGTATATATCTTCTCGTTTGGCTTTATTTTTGATATCATTTGTTGATATTCCCAGTACATCTGTTTTAACCATTGTGCTCCTTGAGTTTACAATATTACAAGTATATCTTTTTTTTTTTTTTTTTTTGCTTAAAAAAATGAATCTGCAAAAAATTTAGAAGTCACATCGAAGCCAGACACAGTTGAAAAACGTTCGCTGAGCAAAGGCACACAATATCCTTGAGCCAAGTTTCTTGTTCTTCAAGGCTATATTTATGAATACATCTTTCTTTCTGTAAATTATTCGCCTATGAAATCTCTTAATATAAATACAGTGATGAGAAACACCTTGTTCACATCTTTGAAGATATCAACTTGGCTCTGACTTTAGGTATGACTTTAAGTTGAATATACGACTATGCCCCCTTTCATCATTTCAACTTCTTCAATTTGAAATACATATAAACACTGCTATTCTTTACGTTACTCTAAACTTTCATGATCTGTCTAGCTTTTTGATCTTGCAATAATCAAAGCTAAGCTTTGGATTGCCAAATTTCATTGGCCGCGTTTTTCATTGGCCTGCGATTTTCAGGTTACCGCAATCTGTAAGCCTGAGGCACTGCAGGGCTCTCCAAATCTAGTCAACTTTTCGACACCATGGCTACTGCACCATTAGCGACAGACAAGCTACAGGTTGACCTCCATGTCAAATACATTCAGTCACTAAATACCAAAAAAGATGATCTGGAGTACTGGCTCACCGAACATTTACGTCTACAAGGATTATATTGGGGTATAACAGCTCTAGATCTCATGAGCCACATTGATGCCTTACCGCGAGAAGAAGTCATAAAATATGTCTGCGACTGCCAACATGAGAATGGTGGTTTTGGTGGTCATATTGGTCACGACCCACATATTCAAAATACTTTACCAGCTATTCAGATCCTAGCTACTTTGGACGCACTTGACGCCATCGATGCCAACAAGGTGATAGAATGTAAGAGTTTAATGTATATTTGGGTAGGAGAGATGAAAGAAAACATATCCATAACCTTTTGATGCATTGTAATTCAGATGTTGCCAGTAAACAAAATGAAGACGGATCTTTCCGAGGAGATGATTGGGGAGAAGTCGATACCAGGTTTTGCTACATTGCACTGTCTATTTGTTCCCTGTTAAAACGATTAGATGCGATCAATATCGAAAAATGCGTGGAATGGATAGTGAAATGTCGAAATTATGATGGAGGTTTTGGGAATCAACCTGGTGGTGAAACTCATTCAGGTCAAGGTAAATATGAGCTCCGGTCCTTCTCAAAACTCTGATATCCAAGTTTCTGAATATTCTCTGCAGTATTCACTTGTGTCAACGCTCTTGCCATAGCTGGAGCTCTGCATCATGTAGATAGAGATCTCTTGGGTTGGTGGCTGTGCGAAAGACAATTGAAGAATGGAGGACTGAATGGTAGACCAGAAAAATTAGAAGATGTAAGTGTGTTTTTTACCCATGGCCATGTTGCACTATTTTCATGATGCCTTAACATTAATTCGTTTTCATAGGTTTGCTACTCCTGGTGGGTGTTATCGTCGCTGGCAACTTTAGATCGCATGGAGTGGATCAACCCGGAAAAGCTAACGGAATTCATCCTTTCAGCTCAGGTAATGCATATCATAGGTTTGAACTTTGAGGCTAGCGTTCAATATTATTCAATTAATGTGATATCTAGGATCTTGAAGACGGTGGTATCTCAGATCGTCCCGGCGACATGGTGGATGTCTTTCATACTCACTTTGGTATCGCTGGTTTATCATTGCTCAAGTACCCTGGACTCAAAAGCGTTGACCCCGTCTACTGTATGCCACAACATGTCATTGACTCATTAGGTTTACCAAGACTCCATGAACATAATCGAAATAACCAAACTTGATTCTTAACAGTGAAGATGGCAATAACAGTAACAAAATAAAACACTGATGCTATAGCTTAGTTATTCTTCATTCCAATTGGAGATGGTGGAGTTGAGTGGAGCTAGGATTTCAACCTCCATACCCATTGCATATCCTTCGTGTCTTGTCATATGAAATGCTATAATAAACGATACGCCAACAATCCACATACGTTGATAATTTTGCTGTTATGGTACAGTACAAACGGTCAGAAAATGAATATTTTATTTTTTTGCATTGGAATGTAGATAATTGTATGCTGATTTGTGATCACATAAAGTGATCTGTGGTAATTAGTGCTGGTATCCTCTGCCCTATTTCCGATAAAATAGTTAATAATAAGTTAAGGTATTGTACAGTCAGACGTATTGATTTTGAAAGAGCCTATTCGTACCTGATAAGAGTTGTAGCCACCACCACCACCACCACCACCACCACCACCACCACCTCGGTGTCCACCACGAGATTGGCCAGAATAGCCACCTCCACCTTGATATCCGCCACCATAGTTTTGATAGCCACCGCCACCTCCTGCAGGTCGAGCGTTGTAGTTTTGTTGGCCTAGGTAACCTTGCTGGCCTCCACGATAACCTCTGTTACTGTTGTAGTTGCCGCCATAGTTGTTGCTGTAGTTACCGTAACCACCATTGCCATAACCACCACCGCCTGAATAGCCACCTCTGTAACCTCCATAATTGCCACCATATCCTCTGGATCTCGAATCTTGATATCCTTGGTGTTGCTGATTGTCATAACCTCGAGAATTGTACGAATTGTCATAGGCATTACCATAATAATCGGTGTTATATCCTTGATAACCATTATTACGACCACCTCGAGATCTGCTGTTACTAATAATGCATCACGTCAGTGAGACAGCTGCGCATAACAACAGTTCAATTTTGTGTACATACTATTCACGATGCTGTGCAAGATGCTGACCTTGAGGGTCCCATCTATCATTTCGGTTTCTATGTTCTTGTTTTTCAAACGTTGCTCGTTGCAAATCCTCCCAAGACAACTTCTTCTGGTTCAGTCGAACTCCTTTAAGAAGTACTGGTTTGAAAGGTTGGCTGGCGCCTGGATTAGGCATAATGTATATTGCACTGTGAAAGAGAATTAGTTATAACGTACAATCGCAACATAATGTGTTGTCTCATCGCACCTTAAGGAGCTATCATTAGCAATATCAGGTAAATCGTGGTCGGGGAGTGGCGACCTTAATGTACTTCGAGGAATACAGTCAGGATCGTCATTGATGAAACCGGTAATACCATCACTCTTGGATGGGTCAAGCGCTATTGGGTCATGTGTTGCCCGCTTTGTGTAAACTGTACTGACAAAATCATACAACTTGTTACTATCGCTGACCCACATCCTGTCAACGCCGAGCGTATTGCGAATAACCTCCTCTTCAGTAAGCTGATCATATACAGTATTCATAGCTTCAAGTAAACGGTCTTTATCAATGAAAGGAAGCTTGACAACACCTGAAAACATATAAGTTGACAAGTAAGCATTACAAACTACCAAATTGTTCACAATATGCTGGTATTGAATTTACCTTGCCATTCCCATTTCTTTCCGTCCATATCCACATCAAAATCCACCGGGTAGAAATCAATGATCGGTGAGAATTCATCTGTCATAAGATGATGGAAAGCTTTTGGAATATGATCTCGACTGAATAAAGTACGTTAAATTAGGATAATCTCAATACCTATCACATAGCATATTTGATGATTACCTTGCAGCTGGTAAGACCCCCATTAATTGTTCAAAGGGCCGCAATGGTGCATTGAGTTCAAATTCAATGGACATGTCGGCAAGATCAACAAAGTCAGAGGCAAAAGGTGCATAGTAATAAGGATAATACCATGACCATGATACACATCCCTACATGAAATAAATGTTAACAAAAATATAGACGAAAATAGGTAATCACTATAAATCATACCTGGCAATAGTACTTGAATACCCAACACAGGCCTTCGCAATATGCCTTGACAATCCTTGGAAAATGCAGCATGTTAAACCATAGTTCAGAGGAAACTTATTATAAATGCAATCGCTTACTTCTGCTTCTCTTCATAGTCATTTTCTTCGATACCAAACTTGGCACGGTAAAAGCGGCTTTTCCATCCAGACTCCCACAGTCTAGAAAGCATGTTTAGTTCTCATAACTACGGAAACTGTATATATTCTATGGTAATATCCTTACCTCACTTCATCGTCAGGCTCTCTGGCCTGCGCAGCTTCTTCTTTAGCTTTCTTCTCTTCAGCTACTCGAGCAAGGATTGCTCGCCCAGCCGCCTCATTGTCTGGCTCTTCATTTGCGGTAGATTCAGCTTCTGTATCCTCCTGATTGCTCTCATCCTCATCTTCCACTTCATCCACTTTTCGTTTTGTTCCTCTGGTTTCAGAATCGTCACCTTGCATTTGAGTATCAGATTCGGCCGATGGGTTACCCATTATTTCCGCTTTCAAGGCAGCTGCCGCACTCTTATTTGCGGTACGTTTTGCTCTAAGGCTTTCAACAACCTCGTGGTTGGACATGCCAGAATTCGGAGCATTGACCGGCACTGCTGTCATTTCAGCAAAACTTGGACCTTTCTCATATTGCTCTCGTTCCAGTTTACGCCTATCATTTTCGAGCCTTCTGCGCTTGGCTCCTTGGGCTCGCCGTTCCTCCTCTTTATAGAAAACATTAGAATTTCAGTGCATTGCTGCAAGAGACATGATAACAAAGGCTGATACTTACTCATTTTGCGATCCATAAAAATTTGATCTTCCATCTTACCCAATTCAGTCATCAAATATTGAGCCTTCGATAGATCGACTTCACCTTTAGATGTTAAATATCCACCCATGACAGGCAAGCATTGTTTCCAAATGGTACAGAGTGTATCAATAGCTCCTTCTCGGATTTCCAAGGAAGGCAGATGAGGCAAGAAATCGTTTCCGACAAAGAAACACAAGAACACCCAATCATCAATAGCATGTTCCAAATCCCATACCACGTTAGGGTTTTCTGGCTTCAGTGCATATTCCAGATACTCTCGAAGGACATCTACATGCATGAGGACGTACGGCTTTGGTGGGGCTGCTTTGTCGTCATCTTGTGGGGGGGTTACAACGGCGTCATCATCTGCAGCGCTTTTCTGGTTGCGGCACTCGCTTGCACGATGGCCAGGCTTATTGCAGACAAAGCAGTTCTTCGAACTGGCTTCTTTAGCAAAAACATCCTCACGCAAAATCTTGAAGTGTGGTTCATGAGTAGCAAGAGCAAGCATAATAAGATCGGCATCCTGCAATACTATTTAATTAGATACGTCTACCCACTAGTTCTCACCTTAAACATATATTAATACTACTAACCAGACCGTACATGACGTGAACAGTGTTTGGGTTATGTTCAGGTTGTGCACGTTGTTGACGAATATACTCCATCATTTTATGTTCTCCTTCACCTGGAACGGAAGCATCCGAAAGAATGACCTTGAGCTGTTGATATGATATAAAATTAAATTAATCACTGATCGTAAAGTAGGGGAAAGGCAATTCGTGCTATCACATACGTTTTTCCATGCTGGATCGGTGTTCTGTTTATGAGCAATGTGATAACGAAGACAGGTTGCTAGGTTGTCCATAAATGGGGTACCAGGAGTAATACAATTTGAATCAAACGCTTTCTTCTTCGGCGGCAACTGATGTAATTGCCCGATAGCTGCAAACCTTCAGTTAGTATCATTATGGTACCACACCAAAAATTCTACTACCACACCAAAAATTCTAATACATACCCATCAACTCTTCCTGCACCTTTTCTTTTGCCTCCAACTCTGTCTGCGCTAATTGCGAAGCACGGAAACGACGAGAGCGTTGCTGATTCATCTTTGCACGAGGTGCAACACCATCTATCCCAAAATTTTGTAAGCATATCGTCCGCAGCTCATTTTAAAAATTAGTTGCATAGAAAGAGCATTACCAATAGCCATATAAAGCAAGCTTCTAGGTCGAATCATATTAACTATACGATCAATATAGTCAAAAATGTCGATCATCATATCGTCTTCTGTTTCTGGTGCAGGCTGTCATTGTTGAAAGCGAAATTACGTTAGCGGGGGATTCTGAGTCAAACATCCAACATTGAAAAATGAAGAGCTTGCCTTATTCTCCGGGTGGCAGCATGGATGAATAATACCATTCATGTCGAGATAGAGATTGTCATATTCCTCGCCATTAGGATTAGGCTTAGTTGGATCGATTGGAACAACCACTCCTTTGACTTTCTTAGGTTGCTCTTCGACACAAGGGGTTACGATTTTTGGAAATTTGTTGGACAGCCATCTTGAAAATTTTACAATTAGTTTTCGTAAAGTGATCTCTTCTCAATACTCAGCTGCAAGTACTCACCTGAAGAGAGCGGGAACTCCCATGACTGGAAAATATGAAGGTAGGAATCCTTCAGAGATCTGCAAATTCCTTCAACTTATGTGAGCAGTCCCAACACGTGATCTCATCTCCCACTCATCCAAATCTGGCGACGAGAGTCAGTGGAAGTTTGTCAGTTTGTAGCAGCTAGACGATATGAGTGTAGATGCAGAGCTGACAAGTTTCCAAAAGAACAAGGAATTATTGAACAGACTTATCAGCATATATGAGACACCATTCAAATTGCCACAACGTTTCTGGAATCTCCACAAACAGGAAACTGATTCCGTTCCTCAATCTATAGTGGAAACTGCTGTATCAAACTGTAAGTGCCATTCGGTATACATAATGCGTCTGTTAACGTGACAACTCACTGTATCAATGCGACAGTGAACTTGGACATAAGATCCCGAACGCAAAAGCAATATCCTCCGCATGCAGTCCGAAAAGTTTTAGAGTCTATAGAATATGATCGGTTACAGCAATCTCGATCGAAACCATCACAACCAGAACTGATGAAAGCATTCGACCCAGAGGATCCAATTAAGTACGATTGTATCATTTGGGTCTTTTTAGTTTAATTACATGTTCACTAATTAACGTAATTTAGCTGGTTAGCATCCTACCCACCAAAGTGGCAATCTGATCATCCTGACTCTAATTCTGATCTGAACCAACTGCGCAGGTAAACAACAGTTGCATATAATGCATAAAGTTTAAGCTTCTTAATGCCCTTTCTGCATTAAAAATTTAGGTACGCAGAAAACAGAAAGATTCTCCAAAGAAAGATTGACGCATATATGGAAGCAAAGAGAAAATTGAAGCAGTACATGGTAATGCAAAATATAATTATGAATGTATAAAAGATTTGGATACTAACAGCATTGTGTAGAAATTATACAATGATATTAGTCAGCTGGACGTATTATCCATAGAACAATTTGATACGGATACCGAACTCTACGAAGAAATCAACCACACGCGAGTATTGAGTAAGCAGACAAGAAGTTGTGACGTTGGAATTGAAATCGATTGACTAACTGTTATTAACGTAGCGGAGAGGTTGATCCATAACTTGACGCAAACACCTGTAATTAGAAATGTGGATAATAGAGATATTAAAGAAGTTCAGAGTATTGACGGGATTACCAAAGGTTTACTATGGCAATAAAAATTTGATGAACAGTTTGCCATTGATGTCAGACCACCGAAAATTAAAGGGTCGGCATTCATGTGACACACTCGACCCCCACGGGCTCAAGCAGTCTGCAGCTTCCGCTTTACCCCGCAACCCGATCAGAGGTGTTTTCTCCCCTCTCATTTGACATAAATGTTTAAAATTACTCCTCAGCTATACGAGAAAATCAAGCATTTTGCAAAGTTTCCACAAACTGGTGTCTCACTGAGGCAAATGGTCATGTTTGGTAATGGTTTGCTTTTTGTCAGATCGGTAACGAAACATTTCGATTGATCCGATCCGTCCACGTCAGGTCAGACGCCATCGCAAGGCACTCTTCTCAAGGCTAGTCAGTTTATACATGGTATGTATGGATCTATATATGTAATAAATAAATGCCTCATCGTCAATATACTTGAAGGTATCATGAGACTAATTATTACAATCCATTATATCAAATGAAGAGGAACTTCCGATTCGACTTGCGCATCGAGTGAAAGAGCTTGAGGAGCTTCCCAACAACTTGAGTCAAATGCCATCAATTGTGAAGGTCAAGAACTGGTATGCTCAATCGTTTCAGGTATGAAGGATATTTACAATGATGCATTGATCTTGCCGTTGTATTCTCACACTTTTTCATATGTTGCTCGTTTTAGGAACTGATTGAAATGCCGCCTCCGGAACTGTCAACTACAGTGAAGGATCGACTCAAACAATCCACAGCTGGAGGCAACGCAAACCATTTACCACACAATCAGCCAAACTTAGCAATGCTAGAACAAAATGGAGGAATAACGCCAAAACCTAATGTTCCTGTTGGCCATCGGTATGTGCTTACCAGCGTGATTTTAATATCTGTTTACATCACATGATTTTTATTCTAAGTCAAAACCTTGGCTGTGAAGGTATTACTTTAAAGATGTTGGAGAATTTGATTGGCCTCCAGAGGTGTTACGGTACAACGAACAGTTTGTGAAGCGCATTGAATCAATAAAGCGAAGGCATGACCCTGTTGTAACTACTGTTGGTAAGAAATGCATACACTTTAACCATTTATAAGTATTCCCACCGCTCATCCTTTCCTTTTCTTTTTTTATTTGTCTTTATTTGTCTTACTAGCCCAGGGAATTGTAGAGTATAAACAATTTAGACAATCAGCTATGATTGATACCGACGTCCAATCTTTCTTAGATCGCTTTTATATGTCCCGTATTGGCATTCGAATGCTTATAGGTAAGTTTGCCTATCCCTTGACATGTACATCAAAAAATTTTCATTACCCGCCTTAAACTCACTCTCTCCTACCTTTTTACGTCCTGAACAGGTCAGCATTCAGCATTATTTAGAGGCCCACCACGGAAAGATTATGTAGGCGTTATTTGCACGAGAACTAATATTGCAGAAATCGCTCAAGAAGCTATAGACAATGCTCGATTCATATGTGAAGATTACTATGGACTTTTCAAAGCGCCTGAAGTACATCTTCACTGTCCGGAAGTGGTAGAGTTTATGTATGTGCCATCACATCTTAGCCATATGCTCTTTGAGCTTCTGAAGAACTCACTTCGAGCTGTTGTGGAAACTTATGGAGATGACTATGAAGGTGAATACCCGCCTGTCAAGATCATAGTTGCACAGGGCAAGGAGGTAAATTTTCGACTGACCATGCTACAACACATCTAATTACTTGAGTTAACGCCATACCATTATATATTAGGACATAACCATTAAAGTCTCGGATGAAGGTGGTGGTATTCCAAGGTCAGGTATTCCATTGGTTTGGACGTATATGGTAAGTTCATGAGGTTTCTCTCACCACGATGATGGATGGTAAAAATAACGTGGTATAATGACTTTTCCAGTACACAACTGCTGAAGTACAAGCTCTGGAACCCGAATTTAACAAGTCAGACTTTAAAGCCCCAATGGCTGGTTTTGGTTATGGTCTACCCATATCCAGGCTTGTAAGTAGTTTTTACTAATCACACCAATTTTTTAAAGTCGGACACATTTTAACTGATGGCGTGTTCTTACTTAGTATGCCCGATACTTCGGAGGTGATTTGAAGTTGATATCAATGGAAGGGTAAGCGAGAATTCTATGCATCCCAATAAGAATCTAGGTATGTCATCATACTGACGACTTAAATTTTAGATACGGTACAGATGTGTATCTTCATCTCAATCGGCTTTCAAATAGCGACGAACCTTTAATGTAAAAGTGCCTTTTTCTGCGTCTTTAAATTTTACTCAGGTTTTTATGGAGGAACGAGAGTTGCTCGTAACAACGTCAAACCATACAAATCTGGACCGTAGCTTTGCCATACCCACAAGTGTTTGCTAACGGAAAAACAAATAAAAATTTGCTCTCAACCAACGTTTATCTCTTGCAATTAGTGTGGGGAAGCTATTATGAATAATGCAAAACTTGTAATAGTTTGTGTAATTTTCTCGTTGCAAGGAAGACGCTGAATATTCCTGGTGTATGTTGCACAGCCAATTACCCTTGCTGATCTTTTTGGATACCGATCTTACTTCACGGGTTCAGATGCCGTGAAGTTTGCTGCGCGTAACAAAATTCCAAAAGAGAGGGGTTTGTACGCGGGAAGCGGGAAACCTGGTAACCTACAAATTGAGACATGCATATTCACACCTTTTTAAGAAAGTGATGTCCAAAATCTTGCGTTCATTAAGAAATCCTAGCACTTAACTTAACGTGTAGTTAACGACCCATAGCAGAGGATTAGTGGAAATGGCGATGAATCAGCTTGGTAAAACTTGGAGATATAAAGTCGGCCCTTGTAAAAATGCGGACTCCACCAACATGCCGCGGAAATACCATGTGGCCACCCCACACCTTCCAGGCGGGAGGCACACGTTTGCTATGCCAGAGACCATATCAAGAGAGATAAAGTTTCATGATAGGTATCAAATAAATTCTTATATCTATTTTTATTATTTCAATTGTTTTTCACAGGATACGTTGCTTCTCTTTATTCAAAGGTATACATATCAACAGAGAACGAACGGATTGTAAATCCACTGAGCGGGTACAGGCGGAATCTTGTACAAACCCCAAATCAAGTAACTTCGGTTACATTAAGCAAAAAACAATATTTACCCCAGATGTACTTAAGTATTTTCGAATGTGGTACTAATTATATAAAGGGGCACCATCTCTCAGCATGAAATGTAACGTACCTACTCACGCTCTCCAACCATGGCTAAGTATAGCTCAATTTTGGTAGCCATACTCCTCTCCTTCACAGTCGTTCAAGCTGAACTACCAGCTTCTGCTCCTGGTAAAGCAACTACATTCTATTAATAATGAGACAAGTGGCGGCTGATTACATATACCTGGTTATTGACACTTCATCACATAGGTATTGTCGTCGATCCATCTGTTAGTCATAATGCTGCTGGATACCATGTCAATGGTCATGCTCAGAAGACCAAGACAGGTCTTCACCTGCCTTTAGTCTTAAACTCAGGCAAGAAAGACTTGTATGGCAAGACCATCAGCAAACTGAGTGTTGATGTTGATTATGAGACCAACGAAAGACTTCATGTTCGAATTGCTGACACTGCTGGAAAACAATACTTGGTTCCTGATTCCCCACTTGGTCTAGTCCGACCTACCACCAAGAAAGCCGCTTCGCATCCCAACTACTCCTTCCACTATACAGACAAGCCGTTTTCATTCAAGGTTACCCGTAATTCCGACAAGGAAGTCATCTTTGATACTACTGGTCAGCCTCTAGTATTCGAAGACCAATATCTCGAACTGACTACCAACGTCCCTAATAACGCTAACCTTTACGGCTTTGGAGAACTGACTGGTGCGTACCGTCGCAACAACCATGCTAATGTCACAACGTTGTGGGCCAGAGACGTTGCAGATCCTTTCTACCAGAACCAGTACGGAAGTCATCCTGCCTATACTGAAATCCGTAACGGAAAGGCTCATGGAAATCTTTTGTTGAATGCTCATGGAATGGATATTTTCACCGTGACTGGAAGAATTACTTACAAGGTCATTGGTGGTATCCTTGACTTCTACTTCTTCGTTCCGGAACCTGCTACTCCCAACTCTGTGGTTGCAGCTTACACTGATTTGGTTGGCAAGTCCATCATGCCTGCTCATTGGATGTTGGGTTGGCATCAATGCCGCTATGGTTATCATAATATCTCTGAGGTCGATGGCGTTGTTGAAGCCTACCGTGCCAACAAGATTCCTCTTGAGACCATGTGGACTGATATTGGTGAGCGCATTGGACATAAGACGATACAGTCGATGAATGATTTATTAATCTAATTTGTTATAGATTACATGGACCGCACAAAAGACTTCACCTTTGATCCTATCAACTTCCCTATTGCCAAGGTTAAGGAACTTACAACCAAGCTCCATAGCCGCAAGCAGCGTTACGTTGTCATGATTGATCCTGCCATCTCTACCAACTCCAGCTATGAGCCCTATAGCAGAGGACACAAGATGGATATATTTATGAAACTCAACGATTATAAGACTGAGCTTCGTAAGTGCCGTTTACTGTGAAAAGTCAAAATCAAAACGACCAACGGAAAAAATGTGATCGTAATGACACAACCATTCTAATTTTTATTTACTTCACAGAGGGTCAGGTCTGGCCAGGTTATACTGTATGGCCTGATTGGTGGCATCCTAATGTCCAAGAGGTGAGGATTCACACTGTATGTGGCTAATTAACTTTATACAGATCACTAACCTCGCTTTGAAGTACTGGAACTACGAAGTCGATACTTTCATGAAATCCATTCAGTTGGATGGTGTAAGTACAATTACCCGCCGCTATATCGACCAACTAACTCCTCTTCAAGACTGTACTAACTCAACTATGACAGGTCTGGATCGATATGAACGAGCCCTCATCTTTCTGCTTGGGTTCTTGTGGTACTGGCAAAAGAAACGAGGTCCCTCAATATTGGTGGAACTTACCTGCAGATGAATATGTTACACTCCACGCTGAATGGGATGCTAATCTCACTGCTCTTGGTACTGGTGTTCCCGGAGACTCCAGAAACTTGCTCTTCCCTCCCTATGTCATTAACAACGGTGCAGGAAACCTTAGCGAAAAGACTGCTCCAACCACTTCTCTTCACTATGGTAAAATACCTCACTACGACTTGCACAATCTCTACGGCCATGCTGAGTCTCATATTACCAACAATGTACGTATGCGACGCACGTTCTATCATATTGGTCACGGAAAATCTATTAACATATTCTCACGTATACAGGCTATTCAAAAATACCGCCCTGGAGAGCGTGTATTCTTGCTCACTCGTTCTCAATTCGCCGGAACAGGAAAGAACGCAGGTCACTGGTAAGTAGCGGCTCTTAATAATTTACTGGCAATTTTCAATTTTTCTAATACGACCGTATAGGACTGGAGACAATTACTCCCAATGGAATTATCTCAAGGTTTCCATTGCTGCTGTACTGCAGATGCAACAGTTTGGTATTGCTTTCTCTGGTGCTGATGTCTGCGGCTTTAACGGAGACACCACCATGCAGCTTTGCGCCAGATGGCAAGAGCTTGGATCGTTGTATCCATTCGGTAAGTGCTATTCTCGAATCCTCATAAATTGAAGGCCATCAAAAGTGATATTGATCTTTCTCATTCGTGTTCCTTCTCCGTTAGCTCGTAACCACAATTCTTTCGGTCAAATTTCACAAGAACCTTACCGATGGCCCCAAGTTGCTGAAGCTACCAGACTGGCCTTGGCTGTTCGTTATGCCATGCTACCTTACTTTTACACCATTTTTGAAGAAGCCAACACTGTTGGAACTGGTGTATGGCGCCCACTTATCTTCCAATATCCCAATGATGATAGATTCTTAGCTGAGGATGTTCAGTTCATGATTGGTGACTCTGTGCTTGTGTCTCCCATCGTTGTCGAAAATGCAACCTCTATCCACGCTAAATTCCCCACTGGTGTATGGTATGACTGGTACAATGGCATGGCTATCAAAGGACCTAGTTCCAAGACCCTTGAAGCTCCTCTTACGCACATTCCCCTTCATGTTCGCGGTGGTGCTATCCTTCCTTTGAAAACTCCAGAAATGACTATCGATGACACTTATGCTACACCTTACCAGCTCCTTGTTGCCCTCGACAACACTGGCAAGGCTAATGGACGATTGTATATTGATGATGGTCACTCTATTGACCAACCAAAGACTTCAGATATCACCTTCAACTTCTCAAAGGGCAAGCTCTCAGCCAAGGGCCGATTTGATTACCACGAACAGACCAAACTAGAAAAGATTGCTGTTCTCGGTAGCTCCTACAAGTCTGCTAAAGTCAATGGCAAATCCTATAGCGTACGTAAGGATACTACTACTGGTGCTTATGTTGCTCAAGGCTTCAAAATCGATCTCACCAAGCCATTCTCGGTCGAGTTCCATTAAACCAGAGGGTGCTACGGACACAGCATTGGAATGCTCTATATAGGCAATAAAATGTTATAATATTACAATGGGTCGGGTGTCGCGCATGTAACGATCGCCGTGAGTGGGAAAGTTCACAGAGAGTTCTTCCAAGCAGGGTAAATTATACTATACCTTACATGCTATTAAATCGTGATGAGATAATATTTCTGAAAGCAATTTTTTTTTTAAGAATTTTGCCCTACTAAAATTAAACGTTGATGGTATGTTTACACATTCATCCAATGGAACCTTAATACCGTACCCTCGGGATTCAGCTAACATAATTTCCCAACAAAGTTCAAATAATTTTACACGTTTCAGAGACCCTGGCATTTCCTTTGCTGTTATTCCAGGGCAGCTCCACTTCGGAGCAGATAGTTTAATGCCCGTCAACATTTGAACACACAAGCACGTTTACCAATCGGGGTCTGCGAATTTGCCATGGAGGAAGTAGATTTTACATTTCTTCACATTTGTACAACTCCACTACAGGGCATAGCCTGCATATTTCACTAAATTACCCAATAAAAAAATGTTATCTTAGGTAACTAGGTCATTACCCGTTTACAAAATTTTGTTACACTATAACCTCACTTCTTTAGGTTCTATGAAAACCTAAATCATTAGCCTTGCATAAAATAAATGAAATGCATGCATCAAAATACTCTTACACATATCCATTCCTTACACAATGAAGGTTATATCGATTGCTGCTGCTATCACAGCTGTTCTTTCCATTGTCAGTGCCGCTCCTGCTAAGCACAATGGTAACGGAAATGATGCTACTGCTTCCAGTGGCTTGAACAAGATCAAGTATATGGTCTATTTTATGCAAGAAAACCGCTCATTCGACCATTACTATGGTACCATGGCAGGTGTCAGAGGGTTCAATGACCCCAATGTTGGTATCCAGGCAGACGGAAACAGCCTTTATTATCAGCCTGATCCCAAAAGCACCGATGTTAAGAATGGGACCAAGTATCTCTTGCCATTCCAATTCATGGGCAACAGAGCAGGTTGTACCGCTGGTGGAAGCAACGCCTGGTCCCCTAACCACGCCGCTTTGAATGGTGGTTTGAACAACAACTGGCCAACTGGAAACAGTCCAATGTCTATGGGCTACGAGAACAGAAGCCAAATTCCTTTCCACTTTGCTCTCGCTGAAGCCTTCACCATTGGTGATATGTATGTTTAATTTCTGTCCCATACCTTCATAATCTTGTCAATTGTTAAGCCTTGGATCCTCTGAAATATAGGTACTTCCAATCTGTCACTGGTCCTACCAATCCTAACCGTGTCGTCTGGATGTCTGGCACAAACAGCTGTAAGATTGACTTTTTGTAGAACAATATTCATTAAACCAACCCAGCATATTTACTAATTCAATTATAGACGGTGGATACACATTGGAAGACAATACCGAAAGCCCCCTTCTCCAATGGGACACGTTAGTATTATTCATTTATATGATAACAAACGTACGAATGTTTCATCTAAACGCAATATCATCATTCCAGTTATCCCCAAAACTTGACTGCAGCCGGTGTCAGCTGGCAAGTGTACCAAGACAATGGTAATATATTGTTCCTACCTGAATGGGCCATATTCGCAGAGACGTAGACCTAACTTGCTGATCCTAGATAACTTTGATGACAATGCTTTGGCTTGGTTCTCTTACTGGAATAAGCTTCCTGCCGGTACTGAAAAGAACAAGGGTCTTGGTTTCCTTGGTCTCCAAGACTTTTATAATCATGCCGGCAATGGCACTCTCCCACAAGTCAGCATCATCGTTGGTCCTACTGAGTTGAGTGAACATCCCAGCAACACACCTATGGCCGGTAAGTACAAGCCATGAAGGTTATTATTCGGAAGCACTCGTTAATATTCAAGCAATTGTCGGTTTTTCAAAGGTGCCTGGCTCCAGGAACAAGTTGTCAATGCCGTCATGAACTCTCCTTTGTGGAACGAGACCGCCTTGATTATCAACTACGATGAGAGCGGTGGTAAGTTATGATGGTTTGATATAACTTAAAAAGTTCGTCGTCGATAACCAACATTTCAATTTTGCATGCATATAGGTTTCTATGACCACGTTATCCCCCCTCAAGCTCCTCAAAGTGAATGGGTTAAAGACAATTTTAACGGAAATACCGTTCCTATCGGCTATGGTCCTCGTGTTCCTATTGTCTGTGTTAGTCCCTATTGCAGAGGTGGTAATGTCTTCACTGAAGTTGCTGACCATACCGCTACTCTGCGTCTGTTGGAAGAATGGGTTGGCACATACGCCAATGGCAGCTACAAGGCACCTGCTGGCTTGATCTCTGCTTGGAGTCGTAACACCACGTCCAGCTTGATCAACCTTTTCGATTTTGAGAATCCTGATTTCAGCATTCCCGTTCTTCCAACTGTCTCTAAGCCAGCCCAAACTTCTACTGGTGCCTGGGATCCTACTGAGATGTGTAACAAGTAAGTAAGAATGCTAAGAGTTTATATTAGTAGAAATGTAGATGTCTAATAGCCACAAAAGCTTGAAAGATCCCAAAAGCACTCCTCCTTATGGCAACCAGACATTCCCTACAGTCGAGAAAGGTAGCTTGAAAGTACGTGGTGCTTTGACTGAAGGACGTTACCTTGTCTTCCGTACTACCTCTGGCACCTCTCTCCAAGCTGTCGCTGGTGGCAAGAACACTCATGAGTTGGCATTACAATCCTCTGGCCACAAATCTCCCTCCGAGGTTTTCGTCATCGAACAATATCAAGGTCTCTACTCTATCAAGCACCTTCAAACTGGAAACTGCATTAATGCTTCCAACGGCAATACTATTGCTTTCGCTGCTTGCCCTTCTCCTCAATGGAAGATCTCATACAACCCTAACGGAGCCACTTACCAAATCTCTCATGCCGCTTCTGGAAAGCATTTCTCAGCTACTTCTGGCAAGGCTAAGCTGTCCAATACCGCTACATCCTTCCATGTTTACTCTGTCAGCTACTAGGTAGTGCAGTATAGACTTTACGTATGAGCAACAAAAGAGCCGATGATCAGTAATTTATTTTCTAATGCTCTTGATTCATTCTATAAACATGAAATTATTTTGGCAGTACAAAATCAATAAACTGGAATTACGTATAGCCTTAAGAATAAATGAAGTAGAGAGAGAAATTAAATGAGTTACTGTTAGAATATACCTGCGTTTTCTGGAATGAACGTCAAAGAATCTGAGATGTGCTCATTTTAAGAGAAGAGGATTAAATTTACCTAGAAAGTCGGCTAGATCAATATACTGGCTGGTGGTACAGCCAGTAGATTGTGTATATGGGAACAATCCGTGATTTTCATCCAACGCCAATTAATGGCACAGAATAGATTATGTAGACGCTACTGAAAGTCAACCAAATCAAAAAAAGCGTAAAGACAACAAAATAATCAATTTGCCTACAAAATTTTCATGCGGCAGTTCCCAATAACAGCATAATCACTTGAACCTTGATTCCTTACCAAGATCAGCAATAGTATGTCCACATATAAAACCGTATGCCGGATGGTCGGCCAGTAGAAGCGATATGACTTGTACTACATCGAGATTTTGCGCACAGCAGCTAAAAGTGCGTCGCGGCGTTCCACATGCTTGTATGGTAGGGGACTATTCATCCAAGCTGCATGTTAATGGTGTAACTAAATAGGGTAGGGTAGAAATAGATTGATTTGACCGTGGTAAAACAACACATGAAAATGATATAAGAACGTTGCTAAGCCCATTAGTACAATCAGACAATGAAGTTTGGAATTACGGCAGCAGTAGCATTATGTCTTGCTACAGAAATTGTAGCTCACTCCGGAGCATCTAACAGCACTGGACTAGAAAAAATCAAGCATTTTGTCTACTTCATGCAAGAAAACAGGGCATTTGACCATTACTATGGCACAATGGCAGGTGTGAGAGGGTTCAACGACCCTAATGTCGGTATACAGGAAGATGGCAATAGCTTGTATTATCAGCCATATGCCTTCAGTCCAGATAAAAAGAATGGAACCAGATATCTTTTGCCGTTTCAGTTCACTGGAAATCGTGCTGGATGTACTGTTGGTGGAAGCAATGGATGGGTACCCAACCATCTTGCTCTCAACAATGGCAAAAACAATAACTGGCCATTAGGAAATAGCCCCATGTCGATGGGATACGAGACTAGAGAGCAAATACCATTTCATTTTGCTCTTGCCGAAGAATTCACCGTAGCCGACATGTAAGAAATCTGGTTTCCGATAGTTTAATACTGTCGATTTGTATTGACCTATTTCTTCAGGTATTTCCAATATGTAATAGCCTCAACTGATCCTAATCGCGTTGTTTGGATCAGCGGTACCAACTCTGGTAGGTGTATTTAATGCTATGATATTGTTTTTGTCTACCCCAATATTTACCATAAACGGCCGGTTCTATAGATGGTGGCTATTTCTTACAAGACAATGTTGAATGGCCAAAATTGAAGTGGAGCACGTGTGTACAATTAATCTTTCTCATTCATCAGATGTCAAATTTCCTGATGCTGTTCTTTTTATCAGGTATCCACAAAACTTGACCACGGCTGATGTAAGCTGGCAAGTGTTCCAAGATAATGGTAAGTGATTAAGCGTGCTTCCTTTTTCCAACAATCATATATAAATATCTGTTGACCCGATGTTTGTACCTTCAGACAATTTCGACGACGACCCTCTAAAGTGGTTCCAGTATTGGAGTGACCTCCCGGACGGACCAGAAAAGTCAAAGGGGCTTGGATTCCTTGGTATCAAAGAATTCCAAGAGTGTGCCGCTAATGGGACTCTTCCACAAGTGAGCTACATTGTTGGTGCTCAGGGTAAAAATCATATATTCGTAAGTATGACAGCCTAGTAGTAGCATGACTAACCTACGTTTCCAATGATAGAGCTGTCGGAACACCCAGATAACTGTCCCTCAGCGGGAGCCTGGTTGCAAAAGCAAGTAGTTGAATCTGTTATGCATTCACCATTGTGGAACTCAACTGCCCTCATTATCAACTACGACGAATCAGGAGGTATGTCGAAGGCAGTGTTGATCTCCAAAGGTTTTCATAGGTGAAAGACTGACTTTTGTTTTTTGCCAGGCTTCTTTGACCACGTAGTCCCTCCACAAGCTCCAAAAAGTGAATGGCAAAGGGCAGTGCTTGAGTTTGGTATCAAGAGATCTCCCGGCCTTGGACCAAGAGTGCCTTTTATATGTATCAGCCCATATTGCAGAGGAGGAAATGTTTTTACAGAGGTATCTGATCATCGCAGTACCTTGATGTTATTGGAAAAGTGGATTGGTAAGGGCAAGAACGGTGACGTGCTTGCTCCTGCAGGATTGGTATCGCCATGGGCACGTCAAACTGCTTCGTCTCTTGTCAACCTCTTTGACTTTGAAAACCCCGATTTCTCTATTCCCAAATTACCTTATGTTGCCACTCCATCTAAGGATAGCTCAGGAAAATGGGATCCTACTGAAATGTGTGAGAAGTAAATCTACTGACTGTTCTTTACCGATGCTATTACTTGTAATGCGTGTGCGTCAGTCAGTTAAAATTGAAACGGTTGATACTCAGATTGACAGACCCAAAGAGCAAGCCACCATATGGGAACCAGAAAATGCCTGTGGTGGAGAAAGGTAGCAAACGCTTGCGAGGATACCTGACCGAGGGCCGATACCTTATCTTCAGATCTGGTTATCACTCTCTGCAATCGCAAGATCAGAAATTGGTCGTTGGCATATCTACTCTCAAGCTACCGGCAGAGGTGTTCATTGTGAATGAGACCAATGGATCGTTCCAGGTCATGAATAACAAAACAGGAAGCTGCATCAACGTGAATAAGCAGAAAGTTGAACTTGGTGGTTGTGGATCAACCCTTTGGAACGTAACTTATACAGCCAATGGTGCTACTTATAAGCTACATGATAGCAAAGATGGCCAAGGCTTAACAATTTCTTCTAACAACTTAAAATTGACCAAGAGTGGTTCGTCGTTCCAAATACATTCAGTTCAAATTTAATACTCACTAGATAGACGATAGTAAAGGCAACAAGCCACGTAATAAATCATAATTGTGATGGACAAGAGCTAGTTGCAGTTCACATCGTGGTTCCTTTGGATAGTTAGTGAAATGGGTATATACCGAGAGACGACTAGGTAGGATTCTCAAAGTCCATCCTAACTTGTATGAAAAACATACCATATGCCGCCAGCAATATACAGATGACTCTCTATAGAACATGTCTAAAAAACATTTTATTTATCTAGATAGCTACAATTAAAAGTAAAGGGTAGCAGGAAAAAAAAAAAATACACTAGCAAAAACACTTGAGCGAATCTCCTGGGCAGGAATATGGTAATATTGTACATGGCGTGGGCGGCGGGAATGAATGGATAAAACGTCGAAAAGCAACTATTTCGCAACACCAACGATAGCTTTCTTTCTCTCTGGCTGTCTCTCAATGCTACCAGGAGCGGAATGTTTGATACGATTCTCTTCCTTCTTCTTACGATTGCCAAGAATTTGTTTCTTGAGTTTGTCAGCCTTCTTGATAGCCTGAGGCAAGTTACGATGCTTGTCAATGCGTCTAATCTCTGGCATGTGGGAGTAGCGTTCCTTGAGTTTGGAGCTATACTCAAGATGAGCTCGTTCACGAACACTCTTGACACCCATCCTCTCAGCAGCGTGTGCTCTCCATAATCGAATATTACCGTCATCGGAGCCGGAGAGAACGTACTTGCTATCCATGGTGAACTGAACACAGAAAATACGCTGCATTCGTCTGGTATGATACACATCCTTGCTGTGTCCTTGTCTGGCGTTATACAATCGAAGCGTTCTGTCGTAAGATCCAGTCACTATTTCCTCACCGGTAGGTGAGTAATCCACATCCAAAACAGCCGATACATGATCCTTCAAGACATTCACAGCTGATTCCATTCTTCGCATATCAAATGTATAGCAGTTATGATCTTCATTAGCTGCTGTAAATATAAATGCTTCCATTGGGTTCCAGGCGATAGCATTGGTTCTCATCTGCCCACAAAAACGATGGTGAGTTTCACGACTGATAGGAGATATCTATAGAGTCCTAGTGGGGGGCATATGACTTACCGACATGACAACCTTGGATATAGGCTGAGAAGTTCTCAAATCATACAGAATAATGGTACGGTCTGTGCCACAGCTTGCAAAGATATTAGTTTCGGTGTAGTTGAACTTGACAGTGTGAGTGGTGTCGGCACCCCAGTTGAATTCTTGAATGGGTTCAGATCTGTTTTGGTCCCAAATTTCGACAGCATTACCAGATGTAGCGAACAAAGGATCGGAATAGTGATGAGATAATCCAGTGAAAGCGTATTTGCCCAAATAAGTATGCACAGGTTCGATGCCTTCGTTTGGGTCCCAGATTTTGACCGTTCTGTCGGCCGAGCAAGACAGGAATCTGGAATCTTTTGGAGACGAACAAAGGCCATGAACGATACCCTTGTGAGCATTGACAGTCCAGCTTGATTCTTGTTCTGAGATATCCCAGATTCGAATCTCACCGTCTCCACTGCCGGAAATCATTGAGTTCAAGCGGTGTGGGTGCTTGACCATGGAGTAGACACCATCAATGTGGCCACTGAGAGAGCCTATGAAAGGTTTGGCAAACATTCTTTCGGTTTTGACAGCATTGAGGGCTCGAACATATTCTCTGGCCTTTTCAAACGGATGGACGGTGGGATCAAGGTTTTTCTGAACCTTGTGAATGTCCTGTGCTCGCTCACGAACGTAATCGTTGGAGGATCTTGAAAGGGCTTTTATTTTCTGTTAGAGGAATAAGGTTAATGTCAAGATCCAGACAGGGATTAGTGGACTGTGATGGGCAAATTCTTACCATGTTGCCTGTAAAAACCTTTTTACTTTGCAGTCGTTTTGCCCAGAGGGTATAAAAAATTCAGTGGGGCTGTCACAAAGCAAGTCACAAACCCTCAAAATTTCCATTTCATCGCTAATTTCGAGAATACCCACAGTACGCACTACCCATAATTCTTTATGTTCCAGGGTCTAGCTCAAAGATGAAGAACGAAAGTCATGCGTGTGGGGTCTCTGGTCTCTTTAGCTTAATTTGATTTCGCAGCCGAAGACGATTTCACGGTTTTAAAAAAACATGTCTAACATTGATATAAACACCCCTTTATCGTCATCAAGTGCAACGCAAGCTGAGTCCGGTCAGAACAAAAGAAAGTACCAAATTTGGGAAGGGGATGGCTCTCTCGAGGTTATCCTAAGCTGATTCGAGAAGGATAACAACTTCGCGGTCTGGCGAGGCAGAGGCAACGGTAAGTCCAAGGCAGCTGTTGTAAGCGAGATCAAGCAGCTGCTGAAGGACGCTAATATCGACAGAAGTACGGAGAATATCCGTCAGAAAATGTTCGAACTCATCAGGAAGTTCAACAAGGCAATGGACTGGAAGGCAAGGAGCGGCAATGGCTTGATGGGAACTCCTGAAGATGAGAGTCGTATCAGCGGTAATATATTTGCAATCATAGAACCAAAAGGCGGTGGTCGCAGTATTCTGATCATGAAATGTCCTTTACAGAAAAGCTGAACAACATATGTCCCGGATTTGCTCGATTGTACAGAATTGCAGGAGATCGATCAAGTTCGAGACCATTGGTGGAGCTTGAGAGTAGCGTGGATGACGTCGAAGGGTTCCTGTCTCAAGACGAAACCAGTCAGTGGGAGCATGAGGACGAGGAACCCCTTCCGTCATCCTCAGCCGATGCAGAGATCCCTATCGTTTCGAGCCTACCTGTCCAAATCTACAGACAACCAAGACCTTTGGACAGGTCAGTCTCATCCGAACCGATGAGAAAGAAGATAAAGAGTACCTTGCAAGAGAGCCTAGCAGATGTCCTCCGCGTCAATGGCGAACTGAAGGCTGAAGCCGCTCGAAACAAGCTTGAAGCAGCGGTGAGAAAATGGGAGCTTGATGCGGAGGAGCGAAAGAGGCAACATCAACGTATGAGCTAGAGGCTGAGGAGCGAAAGAGGCAGCACGAATTGCAGATGTTGCAAATGCAATTACAACTAGAAATGTTAAAGAAACGTGATCAATGATAAAGAAGCATAATAATGATAAAGACCAATGATAATGATAAAGAGGCATGATCAGTGACATGCTGCCTTTATTACGCGGGAAATACATTCAATAGAACAGCTTCTTTCAATCGCTCTCTGCGTAACTCCCACATGCTGCTGCCGCCACTGCCTGGATTTTCGTCCATGGAAGCGCCAGTTTCCGTTTCAATGTCTTCGGCTGCATGCTCAGATTCCTGCAGCCAGGTTTCGTCGAAAGCTTCTTCAAGCAACAGGTTGTGGAGTACACAGCATGCTTGGAACCAAGCGCATATCAAAGTAACATCGCGTTTGTCTTGGATTAGGATGCGAAGTTCACGAAGACTTTGGAAACGAGCCTTCAGCATATCAATGCAATGCTCATTGACCACCCTCAATTTGCTAAGTTGATAGTTGAAGGCAGCCTTGTCTTCCGGCATTGGTCTTCGGTATGGCTTCTTGTAGCAGGGCACAGTGGTTCTAGCCACCGAGTAGCCGCTATCACATACCGAGTATTCATCGGGCCCAAAAAAGTTATCGACATCATAAGAGAGTTTGCTTGAATTGTGGTCGGTGTATTAACCCCGCCGGCAAATAGAGATTTGGCTTGCCGACTCGGTTGTTAATATGCAATAAGCAAAGGCAAGCATTTCCCTTCATTTTCTGTACAGCAAAAAATTAAGCTACATTTTGACGCAATGCTACTGATATCAGAGAAGTCTGCGCTAATCGAAATAAATTATTATACATGGGTTGTTATACATGGGTTGCAGTATTATAGGTTACATGTATGTTACAAAAATGTTCATGATGTCTCAAGTCATAATCGATAGTCCTCAAGTTTCAATTTCGTCGCATCTGTATGGTGTCTAACAACCATTCTGTCCTTAATGAGCGTCTCTATGTAAGGAGGCCAGTATGTTCCTTCCTCCAATCGCAGA
Source organism: Umbelopsis sp. PMI_123 (assembly GCA_021235465.1). Classification (NCBI taxonomy): domain Eukaryota; kingdom Fungi; phylum Mucoromycota; class Umbelopsidomycetes; order Umbelopsidales; family Umbelopsidaceae; genus Umbelopsis; species Umbelopsis sp. PMI_123. The sequence continues at coordinate 529,305 of JAJSME010000018.1, read as the reverse complement.
TACGCTCCAGGTGTATTGTAAGAGGCGTTCATTAATTCCTAAAAAGGTTGTTATGATGTTGGTTAGATGCACTTAAATACCAGAGGCATCGGTTACCAGTAGCAAATCTTTCAGTGAGAATTCAACTTCCATGCCTTCAGGCGTATTTGTAAGACCCCTTGACGATATCTGAAACTTTAAATGTGAGCAAATGAGCTTAGTGGCATTCCAAAAGTTATCGTTGGCCATTACCCGAACAGATTTTGGCGGATATGTTTCATCTAGAAAGTCGTGTAGATCATTCATAGTTTTCCTGTAGCTATCGTTTACTTCGTGATACTCTTCCCTCAATTTGCTAATGCCGAATGATAATGATCGTAACGGGGTTAATAAATAGTAAAATGTGATACGCTAGTCTCCTTAAACAAAAGTACCTTATGGGAGATTCCGCAAAATCTTTTGACGGCTCCACCTCAATCAGCTTCCTGGTGAGGGCATCACGCACCTCTTGATGTTCCTGAAGAATTTGCTGCTGTCTATAAATGGCATGTGGATGAGCTGTCAATGTTGTATGCGCCAAAATAGAAATTAGCACCTACTGTGACAGTTGTTCCTTAGCGTTCGCAAGCTCCTGTAACAGGTAGGAATAAGCTTTCTCTAATTGGGCCGTGCTTCCAACTAAATGCTTCTTAGCCACCGACTCCTTCAAAGCTTCGTCCTTGTCCAGTATGTCATTGCCTTCGGTGACTTCCAAAATCCAACTATTAGGTGGCAGTTAGCTTGAGCAGTATAGATAAAGAGATACATTACCATTTGTTTGGATTTCAATTTCCTTCTGAAGCATCTGCTTTTGCAGTTACTGGCTATTGGCAAGGAGACATTGATAACTTTGACCCAGATTCATACGAAGAATACCATCAAGATTGTGCCACACAGCCCTTCTTGTGTTTGCCAGACTTCCAGCAGCCGCTCAAGCCACAAATGATCTTGGGAGGATATCCTGATGGCCAGTATCTATCGTCCAAGGCGATGATTGTGACATTTGTGTTGAACAACTATCTTGATGAGGAAAAGATCAAAATGGCAGAAGAATGGGAAAAGACCTTACTTCGAACGATTCTAACCAAGATCGAGGCAAGAGCGGAATGGCACAATGTGCGTATTAGCTACTCAACTGAGGTAAGGGCGTCAGAATTTGGCTTTTGTTGATAGTAATGGCTCATGCTAACTTTACCGATCACAGAGCTCCCTCGAGACGGAATTGAATGAATCAAGTAACGCGGATGCTAGGACAGTGGTTATCAGCTATGTAGTGATGTTTATCTATTCTTCGCTTGCTCTCGGACGGTTTACTTCACTCAATTTGCGAAGAATCATTGTCGACTCCAAATTCAGTTTGGGAATCTGCGGTATCCTGATTGTGATCTTTTCCGTTATGGCCTCTGTTGGTATTTTCTCTTTCACCGGAAAGAAAATTACGCTGATCATTGCGGAAGTCATACCGTTCCTCGTTCTTGCTGTTGGTGTTGACAATATTTTCATACTTTGTCATGAGTTCGAAAGAAGAAAGCACATAGGCGATATTGACGAAACAATTGAAGAAAGAGCTACCAAGACATTAGGGAGAATGGGGCCAAGTAGTTTGCTCAGTTCGGTGTGCGAGACCTTGGCTTTTGGCCTTGGCGCAGCCGTCACGATGCCAGCTGTCAGTAGCTTTGCTATTGTCGCTGCCTTGGCTGTCTTCATCGACTTTGTACTTCAAGTAAAATGTTTCGTCTCATGTATGGTTCTTGACGCTCATCGAGCAGAGGTAATGTTACTACCGTGATTTGAAAATCTATGCCATATTTATTTTATTCATCTGTCTCATTATCAGGCTGAGAGAGTTGACTGCGTTCCTTGTATTCAAGTCTCCTCTCCGGAGGCAGAAGAAATGGAAGGCATACTGCAAACAATCACACGAAAGTACTACACACCTTTCATTCTGCATCGGAACGTTCGCTACATACTCATGCGTCATATTTCTCGGATTGTTCTCGTTCAGACTCTCTTTACTACCTCAGCTGCCCTTGGGCTTAAACCAGAGGAATGCCCTTCCCACAGATTCCCTATCTGGTTCAGTATTTCAACGATCTCGATGCTTATTTTGATGTTGGGCCGCCAGTCTATTTTGTATTGAAAAGTTCCAACTTGACTCAACGAGATCAACAGCTCAAAATCTGCGGAAGGTTTTCAACCTGTGATCAGAACTCACTTGCAAACGTTTTAGAGCAAGAGCGTAAACGTCCTGCGGTCTCCTACATTGCTGAACCGACAAGCAATTGGTTGGACGATCTTCTACATTGGCTCAACTCTGATGTTGGGTGTTGTCAAGTAAAGAAAGGCTATGTCAGAAGTCAGCAACCGTCGGTATCTAAGAGACTCCCGTACGATTCTTTGTCCATGAATGCCCTTCCTCCTCTGTGCGGCGAGTGGGACGACGAGGATGACTGCGAGGATTGTAAACCTGATTGGTCAATCGACATGAGCACACTACCGCAAGGCACAGAGTTTATGGACTACTTCAAGTTATGGATCAACCAGAACCCAAGTGAGGATTGCCCACTGGGAGGAAAGGCAGCCTATGCTGACGCAGTGGCGGTTGATACAGCCGACACAACTGTCAAGGCGTCTCATTTCCGATCGTTCCACACCCCATTGCGATCACAGGAGGATTTCATTGCTGCATATGCATCTGCACGACGTATCGCCAGGGGTATTAGTGACGAACATGGCATTGAAGTGTTCCCTTACTCGTTCTTTTATGTCTTCTTCGAGCAATACACCTACATTGTGTCTATGGCGACGCAGATCCTTGGCCTAGCCGTTGGTTCCATCTTCATCGTTACTTCGGCTATTCTTGGAAGCTTACGCTCTGGACTGATTGTCATGGCGATTGTTATAATGATATTGGTGAACGTTATTGGCATCATGATTCTGTGGGGCGTCAGCCTCAATGCTGTCAGTTTGGTCAATCTCGTTATTTGCCTCGGTATTAGCGTCGAATTTTGCTGTCATGTTGCAAGAACATTCTCCGTTGGCACTGGGTCAAGACATGAAAGGGCCGCAAAAGCTTTGGTTGATGTTGGAAGTTCGGTGCGTAATCAGCTTGATCTCGACATAATCCTCTTTTAATCATCGGCGCTTATGTTCTGTTTCTAGGTATTTTCAGGAATTAAATTAACTAAATTTGCTGGTATTTTGGTTCTGGCTTTTACAAAGTCCAAAATCTTTGAAGTCTACTACTTCCGCATGTGTAAGTTGACCATAAGATGAAAAGACGTATTAATCCTGTAGCTTAATCTAATGCTGCCTTAGACCTTTCTATCGTTATAGCAGGAGCACTTCACGGTCTTGTCCTGTTGCCGGTGGTACTTAGTATGAATGGCGGTGACGGATTTGAGCTCTCAAGCGGCTTTGATGAAGATGGCTTTGCATGGGGTTCTGCAAGACGGTCTAACGGACGCGGAAGAAATTTTCTAGTTGAGGATAGAGATGACGACCAGCTCATCGATGATGATGGGCAAGTCTTAAATACAAGAACGAACCACTGAAGGAATGGTTCAGATACTCAATGACTAATTTAATTCTTGTGAAATAATGTAAATCATCAAATCACCTAGTCATAGACTCTACTAGTCTTTGAATAATTCACAATACACATACGTTTGGATTTATTCTTTCTTTTACTTGATTGAACATAATACCGAGAGGGCGAGATTGGTGAGGCGAAGCAATAAATATGAGTCGCACCGAAACAGTCGTATCCTATGAGGAGGGTGCAGTGATGAAAGCTTACAGCTAGAAATTTGCATAAACACGCTCCCAACAAATTCAGTCATCATCGATCAACACCGGAAATTGCTGATGCTGTGTACGATTCATCAACAAAGTCATCGTCCACCAAACCAATCTGATTTGATTCATCGTAAGTTGGACTTGGCGTCTCTTCTGGTAAATCCGGTAACATGCTATCGTCTGCCAATACTGCTCACAGCATCCAATGGATTAGGTCCAAACGGTTATCAACTTTTCTAGGCATCCTTTTGAAGATGCTCTAATACATACCTAATTGATACTGCTCGCTGCCGCTCTCAGTCCAGGACCAGTTGGATTGATCGATGTTATCAGAATTTAGTGCTTGGTCTAGCTCAAGGTCATCAAATTGGTGGGGTCCTTGCTGCCTCGATATTTCATCAATTAAAGCATGCTCATTCGCTTTCCGTGCTTGTTCTTTGACTTCTTCGTTGCTTGGGCGAGTTTTCATGGCAAGTGTGGGGAGAAGATGAAAGTTCATGCACCGCCTTTGACCGCTCCCAAGCAGCTTAAAAATATGTGACAGCTTCAAAAAAAAGTGCCTTTGAGCACTGCAATAATGTTGGCCAACAATATGACGGTCCTGTGAAGTCATATATTACTGGACTCATCTTTACAGCCAATACAAAGCATTTAACTTCTTATTAATTCCTACAAGTGGATAGTTTGTGGACATCACCAATCTATAGGAATAGGTCAATTTACAGTGTATTGCCAGCCAAAAACGAATTCAAACTGCGCTTCCAGACTGTATCTCGTATTTGATCGGGACAAAAATACGCGACCCCTTTCATTTCCACCTGATTGACACATCCAGTAGCCAGATCTCCATGTACGGCTATAACCGAAGAGAAGCCATCTAAAGAGCCTAAAAAAAGGCTTAGCAGGGCCAAGAGCTAGCCCTTCGCCGCTGATGAAGACTCTCATGCAGTCATCCCCGGGATCGTCATTTCCAGTAGCTGCAGCACGCACGAGTAAGAGAAATGCAAACAGACTAGACACATTAAGAGTAATCTCGCTGTCTATGCACTATTCTGTAAGTAAAGTTTGATAAAGCGTGTAATACCGCCTAGCTGTTACTTACAATACCGTATCAGGGATACAAAAACGAAAGAGTTGTGCACCAGCGCGACAATGGTGACCGAATAGTAATGATCGGATCTGGCAGCTCCAGGCATGAATTTCGGAAGCTACATCAGATTTTGGAAGTGGTTAACGCAGAAATGTCTGCTCCCGAGGTAGCCTTGGAGCATTTGCTGTGCTGCAAGGTAAATTTTTGAGCTTGTGTAGTTCGGTGGTATTATAGCTAAATCACCTGTTTTCAGTCACTTTTTGTACGTAAGTCGAGCAAAACAGATTCTCGGCTGTGTGGTTGCAGAGCCCATTGCCTTTGCCCACCGCGTCACTGACCAACATGGCCAACATACCGGCTCTGCAGTGTTTTGCAGGTAAGGCACTAACCTAAGCCTCGCTGATATGCCTGATGAAATCATTACTTAATTATTTGCCTTGAAGTCGCCAGCCAGCGATAGTACTTTAGCCCCTTTCCTACTGCTTCCCCTTGTCTCCTCTTGTTGCTATGTTTTCAATATCTGCTGCTGTTGCGAGACAATCCAGGACCACCACACCCGCCAACAGATATAGTCTGGAGAAGGTGTCAGTGTCCGCGATGTGCAGCGGTTCAGACCCTTCCAGACGGGCGCTTGGGTACCGAATTCCAACTTATCTCCCCTTTCCCACTCGTCTACCTAAATAGCACGTCCACCCGGAAGGGATAAACTACTTGTTTGCACCTATGCGTCCCCTTTCAAGTAAATGGCGTGCCGATGTCTGGATGAGGCATGAAGGCCAAACCATGGCACATGGTTAGCGCCGGGCTCGCAAGATGCACGGCTAAATAGCCTTCGCTACTTTCTTTTCTATCTTCAATTTTCTCTTTTCCTCACTTCCATGTCTTTTCCATTTGGTGTAGCTATATTAGCTGATTTCCAGAAGTTTTTTTTTCCTTTTGTTCACCAGACATTGCGCAGAGGGCAATGCAATAAAACCCCCATACCAAAAAAAAAAATAGATTATCTGCTGCTGTGTTCAAGTTTCTGTCGGCCTCTCTAGTGTCGCCCACACAATGAAGCAGAAGGAATCGGGAACAGAGGGAAAGCCCAACCGAACGGAAACCACGTTAGGAAGAGTGCCCAAAGTGAGGTTCAGACCTACTATACCCACTTATTGTAGAGCTCCCCAGGTATCATCGTGGTCTAGGTATTGTTGGAGGGCCTTATTGTCCATGTCCGGTGAAAGCAATCATTGGATACACAAAGGAACGTACTAGAAAATGGAAGATATAGGAACATGATAGAATAATTAGACAATGGTTGAAAGATAGTTCAAGAACGTAGAACAGATATAAATAGGCACTAGCAGACATCGAATCAAGGACAGACTTGGCTGGACTGCGGTTATGCCCTGAGTCCAGAATTACTGAGTCACCGAACTTCTGACACTAGACCAGGCACAATATATAGTATGATCAATAAAGCAATACAAAAAAAAATTGTTCCTGTACATACTGCCTTTGCCTTGCATAGCGATGTCATGCACTTTCGGAAAGGACAACAGGCCCAGGTAACAATTTTTCGGCCACTGGTGCCTGTTCCTTTGTCCAGCTCCCGTTATCCAGTTTCTTTGCTATCGTCACTTCATTTTTAATGTCTTCATCACTTTTCCTTGTCTGTACTTCTTCGTTTTGCTCCATAGTTTACCTCTATCTCTCTGAGTCATAGAGGCAACACTCAATACAAAAACAAAACGAACGCATAGGTACCTCTTAATTGAACAGTATAAAGGAGATTGTACAGGATATCGCTGGCTATCATGACGCTTACACCAAAAAGTTGTGAAGGTACGTTTCAGCCATATTCCCCTTGAGACATACGACAGCCTCCAGGTCGAATTGTAACGAAAGCTGACATGCGTCGGTTTGAAGCCGCTCGCGCCTCATTCTTGTGTCTGTGAATGGGTTATTTTAAATACGGAAGTGATCTAAACGATAGTATAAAACATAGGCTATTCGCAAGGATACGGCAAAGGGTCTGAGCTATGTGTTGACCGCCGACTTGCAGCCTCTGCTGTTTGTTGGGATCATAGGATTCCTCAGTCCTTGATTGATATCCTCATAAAGTATCTAGCATAGCGGCTTCCTTCAATAGATGATTCAAATTATTCCTTTCTGTCCACCGGGGGGAAGCAAAAGCTGGCACCGAGGTGACGTTTACACCTTTCGAAAAAGGTGCACTTTAATGTGATTTTTTCTAGGAGATGCTTTCTTCTCTTTTCCATTAAAAGCGTGGGTTCATTCGAATACTACTGTAATGTAAATTCTACCTCCCCTTTGTCGTGCTTTACGAGCCATCTCTTCTAGACATCTTTCGGCTGTTTTTTAATTTTTGGTTCTGTCACTGCCAACAAATAAAACTGAATGCAAAAAAGGAAAAAGAAATTCATCCTGATCATTGACCAGGCGTATTTCGAGCAGTTCCATAGATCTGCCCAGAAGTGGCTGTAGTGACTGCAAAGTCAGGACAGGTTGCACGCGTAATGATTTGCGACGCCAGAGACCGTAAATGCGACCAAAGTGTCAGATCACTCAGCTTTTTTCTTAAACTTCCACAATGTCGGAACAAGTACTTAGCAATGATGTTGAGAACCTAACAACTAGCGCTCCAGCTACCAGCATGTCGAAGCAGGAGGCTGACAAAACCGTCGTGAAAGGTATTGCTCAGAAGTATGAGGTTGCCATCAAGGTAAAGGAATATCGGTTAATTGGCGGGACAAGTGCGCTGCCTCCTTCTTGACTGAACGTTGCCCATGTAATCTAGCATGCTCTTGGTGGACTTGCAAGAAAACCTTCTCTCAAGGAAAGTGGAGAGCAGGAAAGAAACGATGGCGATCGAACAGATACACGCTGCTAAAGTAGCTCGTGAAGGAATTCAACATGGAGGAGAAGACCTTCATCAAAACACAATGTTAGACAGTGAAGTAAGCGGTGTACCGGATGCCGAAAATGTGATTCAACACGAAAAGGACGAGCATCCTAATAACCCAGTCAACGAATATCAAAGTCGCAGCCCTCCAGCGAATGAAAATAACAATGGGCAAATGCAAGAAAAGGAAGGTCAGAGGGAACAACATCTGAATAAGCAAATGAACAAAAGAGAGAACCCCGAACTGGATCCATCTATTGAACGTAGCCATGGAGTAACTGGAGGTGCTCGGAACCAGATATAAAACATATGATGACATTGATCAGTTTTAATTTCTATTCAAGTCATTTAGTATAATGTAAATGGATATGATCTTCTATCGAAAGAAATGTGCAATAAAATATACAAATGTTGTGCTCTGACGGCATGTACCGGTCATATTCATATTCATGTCTTTATACCAGCTCCGCCCACTGACTTCAATTGGCCACGGAAGCTCTTCAAGGCGTCATTTGTGGATTTATCAGCATAAACTTGATAATAACGCAATAGCTCATGCAGAGAATCCATACTCTCTTGTAGCAAGGGAAGCATGTAATCCTTGGAGAGCTCGAGGACATTATTGGCCTTTTGCATAGACGAGATATCTGTTTTCAAGACTTGCTCGCGAACTATATCGTATTCCTGACCAGCGAATGACAAAAGTGGCTCCAAATGTGACCGCACACCTTGAGGGAAATAGTGGTTGTGATTTTTTACAAAGGCGATGGTATTGTCAACATGTGCGACTACTTCAGATGTGACATTGTTGACTCTTTGATCCGCAAAAGTCAGGGCCACTTCATAGTTTTCATGCACATGTCGTGCAATAGTTCCAAATTGGTTATTCAAGGGAGTCGCCAAGTTCTTTTTGGTAATCTCGGTTGTCTGCACATATGTCTGACGCAACGTTTGATCTAGACGCTCCAAATGATCAAAAGCCCCTTTCAACAGAGCATTTGCCTTCAAAGTTTGCTCGATTTCGCTGCGAGAATGGGGAATTTGCTGTTCCACAGCAGTGAATCTTGATAGCAAGCGCGATTTGGTATTCAGCACCAAAGCATAGGCCCTTTCTTGCTGGGAAACTGGTATTTTCTCCACTTTCTCAGTCTGTTCCGCAGCATTTTGAGGTAGAACCCGATCCACAGTGTATTCCAGATTGTCCAAAAGGCTTTGAGCGGCACGATCGACTGGACGGGTGACGACATAAACGGTACTATCAATGTAACTTCTAGCAGTTGTTTTAGCATGACGAACTGGTTCTGTGACATCAGCCAAAAGTTGATCTGTTGGTTTGTTGATGATGGCATAATTTTCTTCAACGTAACCGAGGGACTTGTAGCCAATCTCGTCCATGGTCTTCAGCTGGTCAGAGAATCGCTCAACATAGGGAGCGACGATAACTGAAGCCCTTTGTATAGTTCCCTCTGTTGAGGTAAAAGCATAGCGTCCAATGCTGTTCTCGTTGAGGTGTTGATACACGGCGCTCAGGCTGTCGCGTACAACTGGGATAGACACCAATCGATTGAAAAACTTTGAATGTACTTGCTCGTCCTTGGCTACTTGCTCGACTTTTGCTTCTGGTTAGCAAAAGAAAAGAATGATCGTGCAATAATATGTACATACCTTCATCTGGAGTTGCGGGAATCTCGTTATCTAGGACTTCATAGGGGTTGTTGTGGTTGGCTTCCATGTTGTCATGGGGTTGAGGAAGAAAAGATGAAGAGATAAACTTTGCATCAAGCTGTGATTTTCCAAGCATTTTCGTTCAGAGACTGAATATTTTGAAACTTGCATGTGAAAGATCCAGGCAAAATTATTGGTTTATTTTTATATGTCAAACTCGAAAAGTTTGACTCTCGTTCTCTACAGTTTCCTGCATTCTTTTCCGCACTTGCTTAGATTTGATCATGTCTTGCAAAGACTAGGAAGACTCCTCTCATGCTCCAAATGGTAGAACAATTAGTCTTCATTTGCCTGTTAAAATTTCTCTGCTCACAGACTATAGCGTTGCGTAGTTATAAGGCACTTTCAAGCACACAGATCGTCACTGAATGTGGGCATTATTTCTGCAGGTATGCAGCTTGATTTCGGACTCAAAATGTGTCAAAGTAGCGCCTTTTCTGAATGCGTGCAAGACGAAGTCGGAAGCAAGAACAGATGCCCTGAGTGTGGCCTACCAGCTATCATGAGGAATTTGCAAGCAAATAGACCAATCGACGCCCTATCCGAATGCGTGCAAAAGCTTCGTCCTATGAAAGAACGTCATGAGTCACTGCTTGCATCATGCTCGTTCAGTGACGAAAAGGTGAGTTTATATTCGATTCAGGTGTAAATTGGCAAGGTCATAACAGCCAACTTTGTAGGAGCATATCCATCCGGAAAGCAAAAGGCGACGAATCCATCCTGCAAAAGCTGATAGTGAAATCGATTCTGCCAGCCGCGAATTGCACCACGTCGATGTGACAGAACATACTGGGTGGTCAGTTTTTGCTAAGACAGCGAAATAAAAGCTTCCCAAGAGGATGCTTTTAGCTTGACAAAATCAGACAAGTCACATTTATCTCAACAGCAGGAAGTAGACCACCACCGACGGTCGAATGCCGAGAGTGTAAAGATAATTTACACAGGAGTCAGCGAGTCAGATGACGTGAGATTAGGAGAAGGGGAACGTCATTACTGCCAATCCATTCTCAATGATGATTTGTCGCAGGAAGAGATCAACCAGGCGCTGGCGAAAGTTGGAGGAACCGACTTCAAGATCGAGATTTTTCAAGATGCGGATTGGATACACGAGGAGGTCGCTCATGTCATAGCCACTGTAAACTCTCAGCGATTGTGCAGGCGCACCCAGAAGTATCTGGATGGTATAATCAAAGGCAAATGGATTGTTGGCCACCAATGTAAGTCGCTGTCCTGTCTGCTGCTCTTAAGGGAATCATCTGATCTAATGCCTCACATCAGGGCTAGTTGATAGCATATCGGCGGGATTTTGGATGAACGAGCGATATTATGAAGTGAAAGGGGATCTCACGACAGGTATTAGCTTTGCTGCACGCAAGGGCCGAGAATTGAGAGCGAACGAGGTGGGTGTTGTACTGAAATCACATAGTCTGGTAAATGCGCAAGTCGACCCTAACTTATCGATCCTCAGAGTGGCCTGTTTGATGGGTTGCGCATCTACTTTCAAGGAGAATTTCAGCATTTTCCCACTCGCAATGATCTTATGCTTATGGCAAGATCTGCAGGAGCACGAATATTGCAGCGGCGGCCAGCGAGAATACAAGTCAGTGATGCGTGCACAAACTCAAACAAGCTGGATGTTGATCGACCGTTGGTTGTATTGGAAGAGATACCAGCAAAATGGAAAAAATCTCAAGAGTGGCTCATCAATTACCAAGTGGTCCCTACTAAGTTGGATTCTCAAGACTATCAGCCGCTGTTCTCTTCAAATACCCATGCCTTAGCGAAGCTTCCGCAACATCGGCAGCTATCTGTACATACTAAAAGACATAGTGTGTGATATTTTCTCTAAAGACTATTGGAAAGAAAGAAAATAAAGCAAAAGCGAACAAGATGGAGTGGCATCCCGTTCAAAGTAATGTAATGGCGGTGTAAGACAGGTACTTGCAGCCTTCTAATCAGTGAATGGGGTTGCAAGGTTATATTACTGCACCCTCAGCTACAATGATGGAGAGCTTTGGTTCAGATACGTATGCAAGAAGAAACTTTGTTTCCGAATACTTCAGCTTACCATAGCTCTTGGCCTCTGCAAGATCTGATGCGGTGGGGAATAAGCGTCTCTTGTCATAATAGTGGTCCCGCTTGTCACCTTCCCGTGCAGCATTGTAAGTCAAATAGATAGCAAGTCCAGACTTTTCAATGCTGTTATCTCCAGATCGATGAGCCAAGTAAACACCAAAGATCAAAACAGAGTTCTGCATTAGAAGAGTTAAGTGATAGAACGAATCAGGTGGTTGATTTGCATGTGAGGTAGCACGGGATGCGCGTAAACATAAGCGGGACGTGCTTTCCGGCGAACGTAAGCACGAAACGCTGCCACCGGGTAGAGGTGAATTTCCGAATGACTGTGAATGATTACAGTCTTTTTGATCTGTTGCCCTAAAAGTTTCTCCTTGGGACAGACGGCCATGAGGATGATGTGTACGGCATTGGTGTTCCAGTAACTTTCGTTCAGGTTAACGCGCTCAATATCCGGAGAGCCAGAGAAATCCACACAGCCCCAAGGAGCCATGTTCTTGATTTTTGGATCAATTAGTAATTCATTGTGCATGTTATCGTGTATCTCTGGCAGCATTATTCTTATTTGTCAAATTCTTGTATGACACTTAACCAAAAAATCGCGCAATATGTACACTGTGTAACCGTTGTGAGAAACAAGTTTGATGGAGCGACAGCCTGATCTACGTGTCACAACTCCTCCATGCCGGTTCTATGTTTCAGAACTCCCCATCTCGTCAGACTTGCAAAGCCAGAGACTGAAAATTATTTATCCTTTTGTGTATAAGATCTATTGCAAGTCTGTTCATCCACTATTGTGGACGGAGCAAGACTATATTCAACATGATCCATTGCAAGAATCATCACAAAAATTGTTAAAACGCAGTGGTCTGATGTAGAAGTGATAACATCAGTTCCTATTGAGGAAAATATTTGATGCCAAGGTTATTCTGCATGGTTCTAGTTGTCGGCACGTGTTGTCTCCGTACATTGGACAGCTTGCCTGGTAAGTTTTAAGTACAAACATGGGTCACACAATGATTGATATTGACTCTGATCTGCATTTTCCCAATGTAGGGCCTTCCATACAAAAGATTTTCCCAAGCTGCCGGTGTTGATCATCCGCATGTAGCCCACGTCATACGCAATGGGCATCAACGAGGTACATCTGATGTAGAATTGATAACATCAGTTCGTATTGAGGAAAGGGTTTCTTGTAAAAAGCTATCCTGTATTGTTCTAGTGATCGGCACGTGTTGTCTCTGTGCATTATACAGTGACTGGTAAGATACGAAAAGTGTCACAATGATTTGATAGGTGACATTGACAGAAAAGACTTTCCCAAGCTACCGGTGAAGATCGTCCGCATGTAGCCTGCATCACATGCAATGGCCATCATTGAGGGGCATCTGATGTAGAATCGATAACAGTTGTTCTTACTGAGAAAAGCGTTTCATGTCAATGTTATCCGTAAATAATGTTGGAAGGTCATGCAGCAGTGGGGAATCAAGGGTAAAAAAAGGGAAACAAAGAGGAGACACAGGTAATAGGAGAACAGAAGGTTACACAAATCCAAAAGAGAACAGGCCAGGAATCAAAGAGCAGGGATGGGGATGTGCAAAAAAACATTATATATAAGCGATTAAATCCTCTTTTCTTTTCTCTCTACAGGTTTCCAAAGTAGCGTGAAAACGAAATGACAAGCGGGATTGACTCCAGCACGGAAATTAAAAAGCCAGTTCATATATCAATGGTCTTGGACAATGATCAATATCAATTACCAACAGGACGTAACTTTGTTGGCCGTCTTCGACATCAGGTATAGAAGCATCTTCCGTCTACTTTATTGGAGTGCATACACGTCTAATTGAACGTTCCGAGCTTATAGTTGCGGGAGCCTTTATCGGAATTTCTAGCGACCTGCATTATGATCACGCTACAAAATGGAGTGGTTGCTCAAGTTATCTTATCCGAGTATAAAAAAGGAGAATACTTATCTATCTCATTCGGTCAAGCGATGGGTGTGATGTGTGCCATTTATGTTGGCGGTGGAGTTTCTGTAAGTTAGTCCACTTAGCCGTTCACAGAAAGCTGATCCACTAAAATCTCTAACATCATAATCGTTTTAAACCTGCTAGGGCGCACACATGAATCCAGCAGTGACGTTTTGTATGGCCATATGGCGCGGCTTTCCGTGGCGCAAAGTTCCAGTGTATTGGCTGGCTCAGTTCTTGGGTGCTTTTACAGGCGGGGCTATAGTTTTTGCTAATTATCGTAAAGCTTTTACTGCCTACTCAGGCGAGGGAGTATTTATCGTGACAGGACCTAATGCGACTGCTAACGTGCTTGCGAATTATCCTGCCACTTTTATGACTCCTGTTGGAAGCTTCTTTTCTGCAGTACTTGGTACCTGTATACTTTTGCTTGTTATTCTCGGTCAGTCGGATGAGAACAATATGCACGCCGCCAAAAATTCACCAATAGTCATCGCTTTTACCATTCTCTCAATCGGCCTCTCACTGACTTGGGAAACTGGTTACTCAAGTAGGTGAACATTAAATCAATGTTTTATGCGCAAATCGAAAATCTGATCGACAACATGGGTCTTTTTCTCTCCTCATAATGCCTCACAGTAAACCCTGCCGCAGACTTCGGTCCTCGCTGTTTCTCAAGCGCTGGTAAACTTTCTGAACTTTTCCGTCATCAATCAGTACCAATATTTTCAAATACTTATAACATTATTGAATTAATTACTCGTTTTAGCCGGATGGGGCAGTGAAGTGTTTACCGCCGCAGATAACTATACTTGGATTGCTATGATAGCTCCGTTTGTTGGAGGAGCGCTCGCGGGACTAATTTACGAGTTATTCATTGACTCGGATACGAATCAATCTCGGCTTACATATCAAACGCTGTAAATTGCCGTTCTTTCTTTTTTGGCGAACTTGACTGTTGTCTTATCGTTGCAAAACATTGACTGTATTGATGAATATATCCGATTATTTTCATGCACATCGAATGACCCCATTGTTTCCCAAATATTAAGATTGCCCATTGTGTGGTCCTCATGAATGTTGCAAAAAAGAAATTTCTGAATGGAGACCCAACTACGATGACAAATTCATATTCGATGAGAACAGAACACAGCTCCACAGAAAGACAATAATATGTCATCCATCGTGAATGTAGGTTACAATAGCTTTTTCTGTATTATCGAATTTCGTCACCTGTTCCGTGACGGCAAGAACAAGTAGACACAAATGGTGCACAAATTTCAAGTAAAATATCGTGAAGAAAATAATTGGTGCAGTGTTAGTTACAAGCATGTAAATGAATTCAATTGCAAACTTTTTCTTTTCCTGGTGACGACAGTGAACTCAGCGATTAAAGTCAATATAGTCTTTCTGACATTGAGATTCAGGCAATATAGATAATATTTGATCGAACATCATCCCGCCGAGTATTTGCGCATGAGATATCATAAAAAGTCCATATGAAAATGATACGTGCATACTTATTTCTTCTTGGACACACCGACCAGTCGTCTTGGTATGTTGGCATAACGACGACCAACACCATTTATAGATGTCAAGGCGACCATGATCTTTTTCTGGCCATCAATGTTAGTGTTGAGAAGACGATAAATGTTCTGGAACAGGTTCTTATCGGGAACAACAAGCGACTAGGCGCGGGCAAAAGTGGTTTTCCATGCATTAATGTTGAATCAGGAATTCCACTGAGTAACGTTCAATATTATACATCAAGCTATTGTTGAAACCTTGGCATTCATTTACAAATCTGTCCATCCATAAACACAGAATCATATGTCTGCTTGGTAGTATTTCCGCTTCCACTTGTCAATAAATACATTTACGCACCATAATTTTCAACTGTTAGAAGAGGATGCACACACGCGTGGGGGGGGGAGGACGGGGTTTCGGCTCGGTTGACATGCCTGGGTCCAAGAATATCGCCACATCGCAAATATTCGTATATATTTCTGCGTCCGTAGGTATCAGGTGTTACCATATTTTGCATTTGGGAGTTTAACGTTTCTCAAGTATGCACCAAGCTGTTAAACGCTGTAATGCTGGCAGCAGAAAGGATCTCGCTGTAGGCTAACGTTACTCTATCAAAAACACCCATATTGTCCGTCGTTGCACCATTACAGCGTGCGGCATATTTTGGAATAGAGAGCTAAACGCGGCCCCGTGACACGGCATTCAACGAACGACAAAAAGCTAACGAAGAGCCGAGCACTTTTATTTTTCGAAGGCGTCTGCTTCTTGCCACCGTATTGAATAGTTGAAAACAAGGGCGTTTTCCAGAATGCAGAAAGACTACGTGCAGATCTCGAACTTGGGAGTTGAAAAACTTTTCCAGATAAGTGTTATGAATGTGAAGCAAACATTTTTTATTATCATATTTGTTGTCTCGACTTTGGGACTTGCAGAACATTGAGCAAAATTCAGCCACTTTATCACGTTGTACGAGCGTACATATACCACAACTCGCCGATTAATACAGATGCTGCTCCTGCAGCAAGCACTGGCATGATGATTAGATTCCATTTAAGAAATTGGAAATATCTCAATACGTAGATGTCTTTCGACTGGAGTATATGATCAAACCTGTATAGAAATAGAAGCATATCAGTGGTTATCTGATGGTTATCTGCTTTCATATCTCAAAACCCATTATTGGATATCTTTGAACCGATCTTGTCCCCTCCTCCTCCTCCTCCTCCCACTTTATCAGTTTATAAATCGAGAGTCTTACATGATACCGGCAAGGCTACCGACTAGGGTGAAGCAAGCTCCCAGATTGCTGCCGATAACAAGTGCAAATATGGTTCCTTTCAGTACGATCGGAGTGACACTGGGCGAGTTATAAAAGTTGGGATGTTGAATGCATCGGATAAATAAAATAGTCATGGGTAAGTTGTTGAGGAGTTGGCATAATAAGATTGTGAGAAAAGTGACCGCAAAGGTTGCTGGAATATAACCTGGCGTTATTCGAACGAGTGCTGTGGCAAAGATCGCCGTCCATCCCAGATGAGACAGCGCCTCCACCAATGTAAACATTCCCACCGAGAATGGGAGAATTTTCCACGGCATTCGCTTCATCACCCCATAAATAGTTGGAAAACGATCGAGACCTCGTCTGGGTGTATCATCCTCTTTGCTTAACGTATTTTTTCTTGATCTCTTTTCAGATTGCGATCCTCCTGGCAGAGTGGATGCCTCTGATTTTAGCTCGACCATACCAGTATTTAATGTTGCTGACGATCCATTTGCCATGCTACCAGATGTAGAGTCCAATTCAACGTGCTCTAGCGGAATTGAACAAGAGCCAACCAAATGGGATGGTTCGGCATCTGAATGTAGCGCGTTGATGTCATCCACATTCGTTTTTGCATTCCGTAGCCGTTTAGCACCTCCCAGATCATACCAAAGATCGCGTGCGAGCATCACAACAGAATAAGGAAGCGTTATCATCCATACTTCCGCACCAGCAAACGATGTAGCAATCAAAGTGGCCAAGCAGCATCCAAGTAAGATACAACCAAATATTGCACCCGGAGGATCATTGAGTGCGCTGCGAGGATCTGCATGTGGGCTGGATATGACTCTTGGGATATAACGGTCTTTTCGAAACATGATTTGCATTGTTACATATGCCAAACCTACACATATAACAGTAGGTAACATCATCCAGGCTGAGTATTCCAGAAATCCAATGTGGTAAGCCTGTGCCACAACCACGTTTGTTGGATTACCAATATACAGTGCCATCGATGCTATCGTAGATGCAGCGGTTTCAATTAAAAGTGCTTAATAATTCATTACCAGTAGATCAAAGCAGACGTACCGATATTCGCGGTTGTGAACTCGCTCATCAAAAATGCTGTGGGATCAATATCGCAAGCTTGAGTAAAATACGCTAGGAAAACCGTTCCAGTTAAGATCACAGCGTCGTTGCTTGTCAAGCCGCTCATTATTGTTGTCAAAAGAAAGAAAGCGGTGAAAGCGGTGCGACCTCGCGAACCGGCTCGATTGGCGACCCAAAATGCACAATATTGGAACACGCCCGTTAGATCAAGTGAGATGCATATGTAGGCCTATAATACGTTTGAAGATTAGGAGTTCGGATAAAGGTATTGGACGCTTCTGAATAAAGGGTTATTACCAATGAATAAAACTGGCAGGATGATAGAAATTGTGTTGTTAATAATCGAGAGAAATAAAATCAGCCGTCTAACGGCAATCCGGAAACCCGGGTTTCATTGTACTTACTAGTATCATAATGGCCCATGGCTGAATACCTTCTGAGCCCAAAAATCCTTGTAGTACCACATACGGAGGAATAGCTGTTGTGGCTAGCAGCAAAATAACCCCAATGGTTGGTGCTAATGCAATGTCAAGTGTTAATTTCCACTGTGGCTTTCCGCAGATGCCAAGCGGAATGCGAACAGGGTATATGACAAATACTACTACTACTAAGAACGTTGCCAACGCCACCCAAGAAAAAACGGTTAAGCCCGTATCCTCTGCCATCCGAAAGTTAGTCAAAGGTAGAAAAAGTGGATGAGGAAGAGGGCAGTTAGTTGCTGTTTAATTTATGCTTTTTAAATTCGCTTTGTCCATACACGAATTGACCTGCTGCGATAAGCACTACTTCCACGACTGCAAGGTAGTCAAAACTGCCACAGGTTGCTGCTACCCTATACCTGCATCTTTTGTAATCAACCTGTACTCTGCAAGAGGCTGGCTGGATACCGGCTCTGTATATACTGACAGAAATTGCAGAAAGAACGGAAAATGCATTGATGCAGTCGGTATTCTTTATATGTTTTTAGAAACATGACAGAATTTCCGGCTGATCGCAGTTACTTCTGCAATAATGGTGCGCGGTTTAATGAGGTTTTTAAACCCAGCTGTTATAACAGGTAACAGGTACCAGGCGAAATTTGCTCTTTTACAGGGAAATTTTGACCTAAACCGGTTTTACGGCAGGTTTTGCTGAGAGCATCCAACACACTTTGTTCACTCAACCGCTAATCATCGACAGATAGCATAGTAGTGATTGAGAAACAGAATATATGAATGAATGTCTGCTATATAAAGAACTTAAAACATGATGATACAACATTTTTGAGCAAGGCGTTTCAGAATAGTATTTTTCGATTGAAAGAATCTAGGCGCACTACCTTTCGCTCTGTCGCGATATCATCGTAATAAGATCAGACAATGCCATCATAATTCTCATGCTGTCTATATCTATGCTCTATGTTGTGTGTCAACCTATGCCAAGCTATATAACATCGATCGAGTTATCTAACTAGAAAACCGAGCTTTTTCTCTACCTAATTTTTGTAAGCTTCTCACTACTCTCTCGCTCTTCTATCTTTGTTAGTCTTCGTATTCAATCTATTTAGGTTCCTCCGTCGTTAGGACCCATCACTCTGTTTCCTTTGACTCTTTTCTGGCATTTGCTTCTGCATTGTTATCTGACTTTTCAGCGTCTCCTGCTTCTATTTATTTAACCTCTCAAACCTTGGAAGCTACCACATCAATAGATTCACCCATTGGTTTGGGACCTTTTTCGAACCTAGGTAAGACACTGGGCGTCTCCCTTTCACTTTCAATTTCCATAGCGACATCTTGGTACGAATGTGCCAGTTCATAAGAATTCGCAAAGTCTTCCATGTCAAAGTCAATAGAAGATAAATCGTCTTTTACGCTCAATAGCATGTCTTGTTCTTGAATATCTGCAATCAATATAGTTGTCCATGTTGAGTATTTAACATTTTTCAATTTGTTATTTTGCGCCTTACACGCAAAAGGCTAATGTCGAGGCGACAAATAGCTCTTCTAGCAACCGCAAAAACCGATTGGAAAATAACACGAACTGAATACACAAAAGACAGTATTAATGCTTTTTATTTTTCTGTTCTGGTAATGTACATTCGATTGTTGTATTCATGTAATATAATAAAGAATAAAACATACAGAAAGGGAGAATAGCCGAAATACGTAGTAATGCTCTGTACAAGCAAGTATTCCAACCACTTCTTAACCCAAGCTGGTAATGCCTGCAAAAAAGGAACGGTGTCCCAGTATTTTTATTTACTGCTTCCTCCAATACAATGTAACTTTCTTTTTTTTTTGTAGGTTTCTGTTTATAATGATGCCATAGGTCTAAATTGAGGGATGTGCACCATATGAATACGCCTGGGAGGGTGGATTCGACATAGGAACGCCAGTAGGAGTATTATTACCAGAGAAAGATTGGTGGGGAATAGCTGGTTGGATTTGCTGGCCATGAGCAGGAGGTTGCTGAGGATTGTATTTTATAGCAACAAGGGGATTGTAGATCTGACCACCAGGGTTTTGACCAGGTTGCGCATAAGCGTTCAATGAAGCCATCTGACCGAGTTGAGAGACGTTAATGCCAGCGGCCACAGCGGCTTGTTGTTCTTGATGATGAGCAATATAAGCAGCCTGATTTTCGGCCATTTTTTCCGGAGTAGGTATTGGTTGAGCGTTGTAAGGAGGTGGTGGTTGTACATAGGGTGGTGCTGGCCTTTGAACATAAGAAGCGTAGGCACCACCTGCTGAAGCAGCGGTTTGTGAGTCCAATTGTGAGGGTATGTATCCAATATTAGTATCATTGGGATCGCCTGATTCATGTCCAGCATGTGTACGTTCGTGTTTTTTAAGTGAGCGGGAGTGGTAGTAAGCCTTTTTACAACCTTTGAAGCTGCACACATAAGGGCGAACATTTGAGTGTGTCTTGATGTGAGTGGTGAGGGAGTCCGGACGAGAGAACCGTTTACCGCAACCTTTGAAATAATAATAAAATGTGTAAGTACATGCGTTCTCAGGATATGGCTCATGCAATAAAGAAATGCCCTCCACCCACCTTCTTTGTGACACACATAGGGTCGTTCTCCAGTGTGAGTTCTCAAATGATTGTACATTTTGTGTCGCTTTGTGAATGGTTTTTGAGCGCGAGCACAGCCTTCCCAGTTGCAGCTGTAGGATGCCTGATAATGGGAATAGTATTGTAAATCAGTATATCTACAGAGACATGTAAAGTAAAGCATACAAGATGGGAAATGAAATTCTATTGTATACCTTTCCACTTCCAACATGAGCTTCACCAATATGGCTGATGAGGGTCTCCAGAGACTCACAAACCAAACCACAATTTGTCCATCGGCACTGCATCTTCTGCTCTTCTTTTGGAGCATCGTCATCAGCATCATCGTCATCATCATCATCTACGTCCTCTTCTTCACCATCGTCATTCTTTGACTCGCTCTCAGTGTTGACATTATCAGTTGAGGCGTTATTGTCAGTTGGGGTGCTCGGGCCATCATCATCTTCATCTGGATTCGTGCTGGTATCTGTGACATTGGCTTCTATAGGTCCTGATCTAGAACCGTCCTGCACTGAGTCCGCTGTAGTAGACTGTTGTAAGGAACTTGGAATGGGAGTAGTGGCAGAGTGCGCTGAACTAGAGCCAGGGCTACTTGCTCGCTTCTCTTGCTCAAGTTGAACCAATCTTGCTATAAGTTGTTCTCGTGTCATATTTTCAAATTCTTTCACTGAAACATGTGCAGCCTGTGCAACATTTCTTGAAAGAGATGCAGTGGATTGCGCTTCTACATTCATTTGGGAAAGATTTGTAGGCCGCGCTGGAAGAGTGATGTTGAATCCACCAGGATGCTTTCCTTCATGAGGGCTATTGACCACCGAGCCGGGTAAACTTGAACCATGCTTGGCTGTTGGAGATTGGCCCATTTGGGAAGGAACGATAGGAACGAAGGGAGGGTGCCTTGGTTGAAGATTAGCGGTATCAATATACAAGTTTGGCTTTTGGAGCATATTAAGATGCGACGGGTAAGGTGAAGACACAGTGTGACGACGAGATTTTCGCTGTTGACTGGCACCAGTCGCCGCATTGTTTTCAAAAGGTCGCTTCGTTCCATGCTCTGCAGGTCGTTGTACGAGATGTGGATCATGCTGAGGCTGTTGTTGCTGTTGTTGTTGTTGTTGCTGTTGTTGTTGTTGTTGTTGTTGTTGTTGTTGTTGTTGTTGTTGGATTTGCTGTGCTTGAGAGTTTTGCATAGCTTGGATATGTTGCTGTAATTGCTGCATTTGTTGCTGCTGGAGTAATGCACTGTGTATTTGTACTGCCTGATTTGCATCGATCATATTATTTCGCATAGTATTGAATACCTGTTGACTTGCATGTTGCTGTTCAGCATGAACTTGCTGCATAATATTGTCAGATACCACCGAATTCATATTTGGAGGCATTGACGTTCCTAGTTGAGATGGTACAACATGGCTTGCTGGTATCTGAACTTCTTTCCCACCACTCATTACTGTGTTATTGTAGTTTTGAGTATCTGCAACTGCTGTCGACATCACATGGTTCATAGAAGGTGATGTTTGCGGTTGTTTCATCTCCCCGTCATAAGCCATGGCTGGGGTGGCTTGTTGCGCGGCCACAGCGGCGGCCATATGCTGTGCTTGAACATGCTGTGCAACTGCATGTTGCATCGCCGCCACTTGAGCTTGTTGCTGATGAATAGTGGTATCGTGGGTATTAGGAGCCATACTATGATTAACGGATGCCATTATGCCTTGCAGTATTTGGTCATGCTGCTGTTCTGGGGTATGGTGCTGCGAAGCCACCTCTTGCGTGTGCAAATGAGGAGTTGAGCTATGTGAGCTGGGATTGGATAAAATTTGAGGCTGGGTAATGCTAGCAGGAGACGCCTGTTGTTGCTGTTGTTGGGGTTGCTGCTGTAGCTGATGTTGTTGCTCACTTAGCTCTTGCATCACTGCTCCATTCAGTGACACCGAGTTTGGCATAGACTGTAACATAGGATTGAACACGGCTTGCTCATTCGCTATCACTTCGTCCGAAGTTTGCTGTTGTAATTGACCGTTTTGTTGATCAGCCGTAGAATGTTGCGGTAGAGGCGGTGTACCTTGTTGTTGTTGCTGCTGCAACATATTGTGC
The DNA here is from genome assembly GCA_021235465.1 of Umbelopsis sp. PMI_123. NCBI lineage: Eukaryota > Fungi > Mucoromycota > Umbelopsidomycetes > Umbelopsidales > Umbelopsidaceae > Umbelopsis > Umbelopsis sp. PMI_123. The sequence goes on along the minus strand of JAJSME010000018.1, from coordinate 506,671 downwards.
TCGTTCTGCGGTGTACTGGATTGTGATGACAAATGATCGACTAGTAATTGCTGTTGCTGTAGGGCATCGTTTTGTTGTTGCATAATACTATTTGGATCATGCGCAGCAAGTTGCATCTGATGGGATGAACTTATATTGGTCTCATTTCCATGCATTGCTTCCTGTTCGGATTGCTTAGCTTCTTCCAGTAGCGAAGGCTGAAGCTGACTATGATGAACTTGTTGATCATTAGCCATCAGCATCTGATTACCATGATTTTGGCCCATAAACAGAAGCTGTGACATGACAGCTTCGTTCTGTCCCTGCTGTTTTGCAACAGCTTCCAGTTGACGATCTATCATCTGTAGAGTAGATTGGCCCTGAGATTGCTTCACAGGTGACGAATGCGAAGATGCAAGCTGGATTTCGGGATTAGTGTGTGCAACATTACCGGAATGGTCGGTTCGACTAAGAAATGAAGCTACCTGCTGGTCGATACTAGCTTGTTGTTGTTGCTGCTGCTGTTGTTGTTGTTGCAAGAACTGCTGAATGTGTTCATTTTGAGTTGTGGAGTCAAGTGTAGAGGAACCCTCTCCTATCAACTGATTGGGGTGATCCGGCAATTGTTGATTGAGCTCCATGATTGGAGATGTAGAACAGAGAGTTGGTGAGTGAATGGAATTCAAAACAACTTTTGTCAGTGCCCAAGGTTAATTCTTTCTTTTTCTTTAGGAAACGATTTGTCAAAAGTGAAGGAATGACCTGGTTCGATGTTTGAATTGTTTCACAATTTTTTTTTTTTTTTGGCCCACTCTCTCTCTGTTTCAAAGACTTTCTCTTTCAGTTTCAGGGCAGCAACCCGACCAATCAGCTTCCCCTAAATGGAAAACTGTGACGTCGGATCCGTCACGCCAAGATACTATTATTGACATTAAACTAGCCAATATGACATTAGCGAGTATGAAGAAACAATTGTTTTTAACCATTTAATTTATTAAATTTCATTTTTATTGTTAATTCAAGTTACTTGGGGTGAGGTGAGGTGAAGCGTATAAAGTGAATAGCTGTGCGCGGATAAAAGTTATGTTTTCCCTTATTTTGAGTTTCCAAGCCCGGTGGTCAAAGAAGTATGTTTCAAGCCACAGTTGAGTCGAACCAAACCATCGAGCGTCGAACATACGGGATTCTATAGGGTAACCATAATTAGACTAAGAGATGTTCCAAACATCAGCTAATGGATCGACAATGAGGGAGTACAACTAAAGGGAAAAGCCATGCCGCAAATTGAATATGTATATTATGGGAAAAACGACAACCAAAGCAACATAAGACTCTGTTCGGTTTGCATTTGTCAGATAATGTATAGCAGCAGTTGAACGTCGATCACTTGACATGTCACATTTGTTCGAGATATGATTTACCTATTCAAATCACTACATGCGCTCTGAATGATATGTTTCCCCAACACTAGTTATTCTTGGGCCATATTTCTGAATACTTATCAGCGTTTATTCAGCTTTGATTGCAAGACATACATTTTATTGTATAACAGTAAGGATTATTGTTTATTGCATGAGATGATCATCTGTGTGTGTCGACCTATCGTTGGGACCTGAGGGCGGGTCTCAAGTTCATTATCGTTCGACATTTTCCCTGAGTGTTCGATAGGAAAAGGCTCATGATTTGACGAGATTCAGGCTTCTGAATCTCAGATTCATCTAAACCTTAAATCCACTGCATAATAACGCTTGCAGACATAACAGTATTGAAATTGTAACAGAAACTGTGACAATGGGGCAAGATGCGTTACTGTGGTATTCCAATCAGATAAATTCAAATGTAATTATCTGCTTTTTTTTTGGGGGGGTTTTCGAATATGCAAAAGTGGGAGAGCAAAATGGTAACTGTAGTGAAAACGCAATTCTTAGCCCTCAGTTCGCAATTCCTCTCCGAACATTATAAAACTATCAATGTTAAAAGGGTGGTGTTGATGACTGTCTACATAAAAACTCTACAGATGCTTCTTTGAAATAAATCGAGACCAGCGAGATGATGCCATCATGATCTCTTTAAGATTATATTATATTATAGGAGAATATTGGACATATTTTGTTCGGTAGTGTGCTTATAAATTCTCAATGTTTTTGTGTCAATCTTGAGGTTGCAGGCTCATTATTACTTTCTTTTCCAACAATTAGTCATAGACATACAGAATTGGATTATAAATCATTTATCGGAAGTTTCGTATTGGAGTAGGCAGTGTACCTTGCTATAATGGTAATGGGGAGGCACAACTGCTCAATAGCGCAAGTTATCAAATTTTTTGACCTGGTTGGCAAAAATTGCTCAGTCCACATTTATAAGCGTGCTTTTGACCGTCTCCTTGACTTGACACAACCTTCTTTTTATTCTTTCTTATAATTGGACTATAATGGCCGTAGGCATCTTCCACACCTCACTACAATGATAATGCAGCTGGTATTAACGCTTCACTCTCACTAGGAATACACATTTAACGTTGAAATGAGCTGCTCTGGTTGCTCCGGTGCTGTGACAAGAGCACTCACCAAGCTTGATGGTAAGATTCCTGCATGCCCTGATTACAAATGACTACAGTACTAATTCATCAATCATGGAAACAGGTGTGCAGAAGGTAGATTGCGATCTTGAACAGCAAACAGTTGTTGTCCAGTCTGACCTTCCACGAGACGTTATCCTTGCCACTATCAAGAAGACTGGAAAAAACGTGAGAGAATAAGCTAGCTATATTAGCCCCCCACATTTTATATATGGATATTAAAGAGCGATCTATGTGATCTGTATACCATTTTTTGTTTTTCATCAACTGTTTCCTTTTATTATGGGTATCCAGGTCAAACTGCGACATTGTCATGATGAGGGGTATGAATAGAAGTCATTCGATTAGAGGAATGAATGGCTGAAGAACTTATGTTGAACATACTCTTTAAAAAGTTCCTTTTAGGAAGAGGTTTTTCAGTACTTTGAAAAGATTGTATGTCAGAGGCTGCAGACTTTCGTCGCAAATTATTTGAAGACGCGTGCGATTGCAATGGAACCGATAATCGTCTAATATCGACCTTTGAACTTAAACTTGAATCTGACCCTAATATTTTCACGCCTATGGCATTTACTTTCTTTTCTACAACCATGCTCAGACGAGTTTCCTTGTAGCAAGTTGGGCATAATAGATCCTGGTTTCGAACTTTGTCAATGCATGGCCAGCCATGCTGCGACAAGTTACACCTTGAGCAGGTATAATCCAGTTCGATGGTCCTAAATTGGTCCTGGCCATAACTATCTTCCGCGTGATAATCACTGTTGATATTTACCAAATTCTGCAGAGTACCTTGTACCTCATCTTGATATGCACGGGACCCTTGTAATCGTTCCAATAATGAAATCATTTTCATAATAATAGTTATGAATTCTTGACAAGTACCTCCGGCAAATCGAGACCAATAGATATTGGCTTGGGATAATTTTTGATGAAGTGCCTGGGTTGTGGCCGTTGTGGCCTCAGCCTGCTCCTTTTGCTGATCAAGGTCGGCTGCCACCTTTTGAGTTTTTCCGAGGTCCCGACCAATCTCACGAAGTTCCTCACGGCACTGCTCAATTCGATCACGCATTTCACACACCATTTGTTCGGCGGTAGCATTCTTATCTCTAGCACGAACATACTTCTTTTGCCAATAATTGGACACCAGAGGAACAAAATAAGCTTGATTATATTGATGTTCTCTTCTGTTCCTTTTTTCACGACGTTGTTGAGCATGGTCCCTGGCGTTGGTCATGTCGTCTTCCAAAATATTAAGTTCCAATTGTATATGGCTTCGGTTACTTTGCAGTGTGTTTATCCATTGTTGGAGTTCAGCATGTTCCGTACGGATACGACGAAGTAGTTGTGTTTGCATGTAAAGCGTTTTGTTTTGGTCAACTTTGACAATGTTGTAGACCAGTGAGAAATTACGACACAATTTCTGTCGAGACAAAAGTGCCTGGTGTGTATCACGGAGGGCTCTTATACATAGTCGAATATTTGTAGAGTCGTCAAGTAATCGAACGAAGCCATCGATATCATTCATTACGTTAGAAACGAGAAAAGACAAATGAAGCAAAACAAAAGAAAAGAAATGTCCCGAGACCAGTTGGTGATTTTATTATTTTTGGGGAGTCAAATCTTTATTTAGTATGCCAAGAATAACAATGATTGGGTTGATAATGGTATCATAATGTCCTATGGTTACAGGTACCTTTCTTTTTACCACTGGTCATCATATTCCAATCTTTCGCAACAAGGCGACAGAAAAGCCATGGTGAAGTTAAATAAAGAAACGTTATAAGTAACCAAAGGTGTGAGATTGATCTTGCGACTACGTCTTTCCACCAAATGTCAATGGAGAGAATCCTTCATTGGTGGCTTTGAATGAGTGCGTTGATAGTATGGGGAAAGGGAAGAATAGAAAACAGCAGACTAGCTTAGCTGGAGATAGAAAACGGATACTTTATTAAAACGAGATTACCAGATTACGGTTGTAAAAAAAAAATTGTGTGCTGTAGAACGACGACGACAAAGTAAACAAGCTCAACTTTAAAAATTTATAATGCGTGAGTTTGAATGACTGAGGACTTTCAAACAAAAATTTTCTGGATTGTATGCTTGTTTCCTTGAAGCTGTAGAGTCATGCTTATTGCGTATTACATGTTCATGTGATAGAAAGTATGTGTATTCGACTAATGTGCAAATGATCTGCGTAATCTAAAGTAAATTCAAGGTGTTGTAATGAACTGTGGCTAGAGTAGTATCAGCAATACGCGACCTACAAATAACTGAGCTTAACTGCGCTTCTTTGACTGATACTACTTCTCTACAGGAGGGCATGCATCAGTGACGGAGTCTTCCACCATATGTTGAATACTCATAAATTACACTGAAGAAAAATAATACTGTTCTAAGGATGGATTCATCAGACATCGAGCAACAGGATAGGGTACCAATTGAAAGACAACCATGCTTATGGATAGTCATGATCAAGATTCACATAGGACACTTGTATTGTCACATGCAAGGATTATGGATCAAATAGCCAAGGGGATGGATTGTGTCTTCAAAATGGTACAACAAGTGCGTACTCCTCTTCACAACATGTCGATATATACGGGGACTCATCTAACCATTCAATTTATGTAAAATGAATCGGCAGTAACCAACATGTTCCCAGGGCCCTTATAAAAACTAAGATACATACCAGTGACGGATTCACCTTTAGTTACATAGATATACCATTTTCACAATATAGAATAACTAGTAGGCTTGCTACCAACGCGCTTTCAATATCATATGAAATTACATAGCAAAATCTGTGCATGAATGACCACTGCAGCTCTGGAATAAAAGGTTCCTTTTTTTACTACCGCATGCAATGAATTCTGCTTTACCTTGATTATATCCTGACTAGAGCGAAGAATGATTTCTTACGATGGGCATAGAGTTAAGATGTTGATAAAAGATACTGGTAACTATTGCTCACATATATTATATGCTCAACGATTCATGTCTTCCTTTAGCAGTTCATGGCAATATCGCCGTCTGAAAACCGTCAATCGTATGTTTATTTTATATATTTCATGCTGCAACCAAAGAAGTTTGAACCTAGTTATGAAAGCTGTGTATAAATAAATATCAACCTTATTGACACCGGGAGGCCGATGTCAGAGATTTTAGGTCAATTTCAAACGCCGTCCATAGCAAATGATGTTGTATTTTTTGCCGTTTTCGTGGCTGCTCTAAATCAATCAATTCTTTTTTACTTCACCTAAAATCTCTTCAAAAAGCTGGAGAAAAAACGGCTGTTCCTCAGTTAATTCAAAAAAGAGAAAGCGAGCGGGAACACCCAACGCTGCTATACTCCCAAAGATGAAATCGGCTCACCATGCAAGTCAACATCAGGACAATCCACTAACGATACCCCACACAGAGGCTCCTTTATACCAAGACCTTTCGCTGCAAATTCAACAGCTATATACAAACACTTTCTCTGATGTTGGTTTAAGATTCCTACATTTACTCGCATCCGAAGTCACTGCCATCACATCTTGTCGTAGTGTATTTGTTCACGAGCTACTGTCGTATGGAGAGTACAAAGAGTCGGACCTTTATCGAAAAGAGAACACTTTCTCCGAAGACGACAAGTTGATGGTCATCAGAGCTCTTCATATCGATCCAAAGGACGTTATTACATCGTAAGTAACCTCTCCAGTGAGTGAGAAATGGATGCAAAGAAAGGAGACATCATTTTGGCTATGCATGCCAAGCTGGCCGATCGTATTGTATCCCGGCCCTTCATACTCATAATATTTATATTTATAGCTCGGATCCGCTAAAAACCGTTTTGCGACTTGAAGGCACTCCTCATCAACTTGCTGTTCAAACTGGCCAACAAATCATCCTTCAAGACCTGGCTATGAACTATCCAGCGTATAAAGATTATCAGTCTATGGTGGCAGTTAGTCTACAGGTCACTCCATCTGAAAACTTCCCACTTTCTACACCTCCTTCTCCCAAAGAGTGTATTGGAGTGATGGGTATCTTACATGACAAACCTATTTCATCACATGATGCACATCGTACTTTGCAGTTATTAGAATCTGTTAAACTTCGATGTGGTCGAGAGCTGGAACGGATACGTGAGGAAGAACAATTATTATGGGCTCGAGAAGCTGCTAAACAGGACGCAGAGAACAAGATCAAGTTTTTGGCTGATATGAGCCATGAGATACGGTAATGTGCACAGCAGGATTACTATTTAGCTTATTCACCCCCTTCCCACTAATCCATTTCTTAGAACTCCGATGAATGCTGTCATCGCTTTGACCGATCTGCTGTTGCAAGAGAGAGAAACTCTTAGCGAAGAGCAAATCGAACATTTGGAAGTCATTCAGACGAGCGGGCATCATCTTTTGACTGTACGTTTTTGTCACACCACCTTTTTTTTTTTTTTTTTTCTCGTGGGACCTTTTTTTAACGATAGACTAATCCTATCTCGTATCCACCAGGTTATCAACGATATTCTTGATATCTCCAAACTCAATCATGATCCTAAGCTGAAGCTGGAGAAGCGAAAGTTTAGCCTTAGAAAGTGTATGAAAGGTAATATATGATCAGTTTGAGCCGATAAAACATCACCACCACCGACCCCCTTACCATTCATCTTCCGTCTAGATACGCTCAATATGGCTCGCCATCAAGCTACCACCAATATGCAAAATAAAATTGTGCACCTAATCGAATGTCCTCCAGATGTAGACGACTCTAGCTCTCTGAAACAAATATTATCACGAGTATCAAAGGAATCTACAACCTCTCCTTTACCACGGGTGATGAAGGGTAAAACCTTATTACCTCTAGTATGGAAGATAGAACGAGATGTTCCTGACATCTTGATTGGTGACTCTATGAGGTTAACTCAAATCGTTTTGAATCTTTGTTCCAATGCCGTTAAGGTAATGTGACCACATATTCTCTTTATTTACCACCTTTCGTTACTTTATTAACGTGTCACCTGAATTATGGACAAAAAAAATTTATAGTTCACAAAAGAAGGACATATAGAGGTCAACATTAAACGGTATATCCCGAATGCCGTGCAAACAAACATCTCTTCTATTACTGGTAAACCCATGTATGAGGCAAAGATTGAACATATTCGATCAAGGGTTGTACGGGAATCCACTGCACAAAAGGCAAAACAAGCCTCTGTAGCCAACCCTGCACAGGAAGGATCCGAATCTGTAGTTGGAGTGGATCAAACTGTTATTCTAGAAATATCAGTTCGCGATACTGGCATTGGCATACCTTCTGACCGACTCCCCAAATTGTTCAAATCCTTTTCTCAAATTGATATTTCCACCGCCAGACGTTATGGTGGAACTGGGCTGGGTTTGGCCATATCAAGTACTCTTGTTAATCATATGGGTGGTGGTCTCTGGGTAGAATCAGAGGAAGGGGTTGGATCAAGATTCGCTTTAACTATTCCCATTGTCGTAGCTCCAAATCAGCCAGACACACCAGGCAATCGATCTTCAGATGGCTGGACACCTCTCACATCGCCACCATCACCTTGCTCAACTTCGTCTGAGGGTACCAGCGGCACACAGTCGTTGAATAATGAAGGGTCTCAAGAATTCGTGTCCCCGGCTTCTGGCTGTTTATCGCCTTCACATAGCATTGCACATGCCCAAGGATACTTTTCTCAGCCTATTACACATACTACACGACCTGCATCACCCGCTGTATCTTTAACACCAACAATACAGTCTGGTACTGGCCATCGCCATCCAACTATGGGTCCTTTAGCATGGTCAACATCTCAACCACCACCATCTTCATTTCATCTGGGCATGCATGCAAATACCAAGCAGCAGCAACAACAACCTACAGTTAGCAACACAGACTCCAACTTCACATCTAAACCACAGCCAGGCGGTTCAGGAGTCCAGTATACTGGCACTAAACCAGACACGAGTCAAGCAAGTACGCACTTGGGAGTATCCTCCTCAGCTCTCGCTTATAGTGCTGGTCTCATACCACAAAATACTGATATACAAAGCACAACGACTGGATCTGCGCAAGTACCAACACCACCTTCATCGTCACCACCGCGTATCTCGATTGTAGAGCCGTTGCATGTTACCTCCAAACCATTTGATGATAACCATAGCTCTGATTCTTCATCAAACGTTCCTCGAGGCTCTAATAGTTTGTTGACCACCACCGCAACTTCCGGTGGACAAGCCGTATCTCATGGCCGATCATCGCGGGCTTCTGTGGCTAAACAGCATCATCATCATCAGCGCCGTGGAGGCAACACAAACGAAGAAAACTTGGCCATTTCTTTTCCTATCAAAATTTTATTGGCTGAAGACAATGTTCTCAATCAAAAGATTGCTATCAGCATTCTAAAGCGACTGGGTTACACTGGTGTCGAGATTGCTAATAACGGACGTGAGGTACTGGATGCTTTGCGAAGAAGCCGATTTGATGTGATATTTGTAAGTAAAGTGATAAATGCACAGTAGACTTGCAAACTAACCTCAGTTTGACTAAACATCTTTCCCCCCCCCACCCACAATTAGATGGATCTATACATGCCGGAAATGGATGGACTCGAAGTCACCAAATCGATCATTTCTGCTCGCCACTCTCCCAACACTGAGTTGAACAATGTACATGACGTATATATTATTGCTTTGACGGCATCTGCTTCCATGCAGGACCGTCAAATTTGTATTGAAGCAGGTATGAACGACTTTATATCGAAACCATTCACCATGCTGGAGATGAAGCAGAGTTTGAAGAAATGTATGTATCGACAACGTAAGAAGAGAAGGAAGCAACAACAGGTTCGTCAAGAAACTCTAAACAACCACATGGATAAGCAATCTGATGGCGAAGAAGAGGAAGCTGATGATGAAGACGACGATATTGCTAATAATAATAATGATCCTATGCTGGGGGTTGAAGGTGCCAGCTATCAAGGCCTCATACGAGGTAGAACCTAATCCTTCATTGTTTCTTCCATTCATATCATCATTTTTTGGTAAATAGCTCTGTGTCTTCTCTTTTCTTTTTTCTTATGTATTTTTTTTTTCCTTTCTTTCTTTCTTTCTTTTCAACCTCTCTTTATATCTCTCTTGTTTTTTTTATTGTTTGATCCATTAGACCATCAATCCCATAACGCCGCATCACCAGAAGTCCTTGCGTCAGATACATACAGTCTTGATGTTTAGTTCATTAAAGAATCTCCTCCTAACGACTATTTTTTCTTTATTCGATTTAGCAAGCGTTGTTTGACTGATCCTTTGTTTTTCTTCTCAGTAGCCGCTAACCCTACATTCTTTTGGGCGACTCGTTTGGTTTTGACATTGCCAGTACCAAGGCCGTCGTCACTGCTATCATCATGATACGCTTTCTTTTCGCTACGCTTGCGCTTGGACTGTGCTTCAGATGATGTGGCCGCAGGCTTCGGCCGTTTAGCTGCGCCTTTTCGCTGTCGTCCTCCTTCAGCCTGTATGTACTCATCATCATCATCATCCTCTACAGCGACTTCAGCCTCGTCAATCTCTTCGTCAAAATATTGACTATCATCATAGATGAATTCATCGTCCTCCTTTTTCGTTCGTCCTAGTGTCTTTGGCTGCTTTACTTTCAACTTTAACCGTGGTTGCTTTGCAAGTTCCTTGGAACCGGGAGCAGGTTGCAATTTTAGTTTGACTTTGAGACCACGTTTGGATGACTCTTCCTCGGCTTTAGGCATTGTTGCTAGCGCTGCTGCTACATTGCTTGAAAGCTGTTTGACGAGTTCCCTAGGCTCATTAATAGTACTAGGGATGTCTTGTCGAACTTGTCGCCGTTTGTCAGGGGTTCCCACCTTGGAATCCAGGTATTCTGTTTCTGATAACAAGTACTCAGCTAATTTTTTCAAACCCTTCAGTTCGATCAAGCTAGCTTGCTCAGGGTGATCTAGACAATATTGCTTATCAGACAAAGCATATAAATCTGCACATACAACTCGCAGCCTTACCATGGAGAAGCTTTCCATATTTCTCAGCAGCATACCAATTCATCCGTAGGAAAAACGGGAATCGGAACTTCTGAGGTACATCGGTCCTATCCTCCAATTCATATATATCGAGTTGCTGTTCGATTGCATAGCCTTGTAAAAAGTTACCTCCAATAACAATCGAATCTTCTGGCGTGAAAACAGAGTGAATCCATCCTGATGGAATTATCCTGATGATGTGTTACAACACACCTTCGCATGATGTTTTTTCAACCGGTCTTCTTTTTTACTTACATGGTATTACCAGCCCTGATATGCACTTTGTAACAATCTTTTACTTCATCGCCAAGAAATATTGTGGGTTGGTCAGGTGATGAGCTCCACTTTTCGTATTTTCTCAGATTCGTTGGCGTCGGAGGGATGAAATAAAATACTTTGGATCCAGATAATATGTGGTAGAAAACCTGGAAGGATAACATAGTTTTGAATAAACACTTTGCATTTCAAATAACAAGGGAATGAAAAGACCTACTGAAGTTCCACCAAAATCAATATGGCTAGCCATGGTGATTTATAGACATTGAGTTCAGAGAGTAAGAATTATTAATACCAAGTCGGCAGCAGAAAACTTACAAGTCGGTATAAGAGTTTTTGGTTCCCATCAGACAATAAAGCTGAACTTTAGGATATTCCTTGACTTTCAGGTCAGCAGGCCAAACATTGTCAATCCAATCCATATCTCTAAAGCAGTAGCCTGTTTTCAATATAACTGAGAATACGAACTACGATCTCATCCAACGCATTGCTTACCGAACAAGCTTTGGCCGACGAATATGTTCAGCAAATTTGGTGCCGCTAATCTCTAGACTAATGACATTCCGTATCCTATCGCGATCCTCACTATGGAAGTAGTCTGCCCATTTTTGCATATTCCAGCCGGGTTGTTCAGCTTGCGTCGCGACATCTGTTGATTGTACTATGAGATTGCAACGAACAACGTCTTATAACAAGCGATTAACTATTCTCACCAATAACATCCACTGGAGTCTCCAGACCTTTCCCAAGTTATGAAAATATTAACTCAAGATGATATGGCTCATTCATAATTTGCTTTATGCCTTACCAACTAAATTTGCTATGTCCCGTACAGTGATATCGGCACTAGGCATCATCATATCCAAGCCAGCTGGATTGGGAAATACAATGGGTTCATTCAAACCATTTTTTCGTATGAAATCCATCGTAAGTTGGTCCCCTTTGTAGCGCTTGAAGGGATCCGTTGCAAACTGCTTGGAATTAATGATTTTCTCCCATATCTTTTCATCTCCCATAAGGCCATCGTTCATATCAGCGTAATTAAGTTTAGGATGCTGTCTATCAGATTTTCGGATTATTTGTTTATCTACAATAGAAATGAGCATTTGCTATTTTGCAGTGTGGACATGTCCTGAGTTGGTGACTCACAAGTTGTTGGACCGTGCTGAGCTGTGCAATCTTGGCAATAAAACGATTCAATGGATTGCGGTGGCTGGTTTAAATTCAAGCAGGAGGCGTGGAATGTTTTTTTACAATGGTTACACGTTAGACATTGTGTTGATTTGTCCTGTTCGGATACATTTTGCTGGCAGACAGAACACCGATCACCAGCCATGGTAGGAGTATTGCTGAAAACGTAGCACTCAGCGCAGGACGTGGAGAACAAAAAAAAAAAAAAAAAAGAAGGCCTGAAATTCACTGATGAAAATTTACACTCCCAGCCTGCACACGCTCGAATTGATACATTAACACAGTAATACATTAAGCTAATAATAGCCTATTTTGCTACATCAAATGGCTATCATGATATGGTGAATTCTACATCAGACACGTTAGGCAGACTTGATGGTGTCTGGATATTGGTTGCTTGCGGGTCAGGAAGTATGTGACCGCCAAACTTTTCATGCTTGTCGGCAACAACTCTAAGATGACCTTGAATGGCTGTTGTCCGAGCGTTTACTAGGCGGACACGGTTATGTTGATCCATTGTTTGAATTTGATCTAAATTAATGAAATATTACCATCACCAGAGTCTGAAGTTTCAAGTTAGCCAGTGAACAGAAGCTGCAATACACACCTCCCTCTGCTTTGAAAATAACCTGTGCAGTCGGGTCGGCGACTAGGTATTCGGCAACTTGTATCGGCTCTCCAGCTACGCGGAGGTAGTTCAACAGAACACCGTTAGCATTGTGTTTTAGCGACGACAAACAGAAATAGTTGTGGATCTTACTTTTGTCATGAATATAAGTTGCCTTGGTCAAAAGCGACACAACCTGTACTGACAAGTTGATGGAATGCTGATCAGGCACTAGCTTGGACACATTCATCCTATGGCCGTACTGCATTGGGTATTGAGGTAATTGCGGAGAGGTTGCTGCGAGCTGGTAGGAATGCAGGTGGAGTTTGGGGGACCGGAGCGCGAATGCACCAAACAGTCCCTTCAATAAGAAAAAACTGATCTCTGAGATTCAGCGAGAACAATGGTCAAGGCAAATTCCCTGTTCTCATTAGACACAGAATACAGTGCAGATTCTACTGAATTCTGCCCATTCCGTAATAAATCAAAGTACCTTGCATGCGGAACATACCAATTATACAGCGACCAAGAACATAATGACCAACCTACTGACACCGACAAACCTATGCAGCGTAAAGGTCGCCTTTATCTGTATAAAGTAGAGAAAGACGACCAAAAAGTGTACTTGTAAGTGCCTTGTAATGTACAGGTCACCTTGGTTATCGACTAACATCCATAGTAGGCAGCAACAGCAGGCATTGGAAACACCAGCGATATTGGACATGAAATGGTATGAGCGACGCGAACCGAGATTGTGCCATTGTTATCTCACAGGCTGACTAAAAGATCTATAGGTGCCATCAGCTTATTGACGGCAACCAAGTTCTTGGAGTAGCTGACTCGGTTGGGGGACTGTCTCTGTACGGATACAATGACACGGTGGTAAGTTACTGATCCGCTTTTGATGTATTGTTCGATCACTTGCTTAGCTGTTATGTTGCAGGATACTCCACAATTTGAGAAACTTCACTCAATTAAAACCACCGATCCTTCTATTTTGTGTCTTTCATTAGACTGGTCTAATCGAATCAGAGATCGGTAAGCGAACGAAGATAGTGATGATTACAAGTCAGTGATCCACGCTCAACTTACAACCTGAACACTAGTACATCGAAAACTCAGATAGTGACCTCTCATTCATCTGGCGAAATAACATTGTTTGATGTCAGTTCCTCTTCGAATGTTACGGCTGTGGAACAATGGCAGGCCCATGACCTCGAAGCTTGGATAGCTGCCTTTAATTACTGGAACACAGATGTGATTTATACCGGTCAGTAATACTCATTGTGTCTGTAACGTAGTAGCTAATGATGGCTATTTCCTGAACTGCATTTTTTTTTATGTTATTTCTTTAGGCGCTGATGATTGCTTGTTCAGGGGATGGGACATGAGAATGGGTGTTTCACAGCCTGTATTCACAAGCAAAAAGTATGATTCGTAAGGAACAGAAGTGGTGTCCACATTTATTTCATTTACTGATTTAATATGTTTATACAGACATGACATGGGTGTCACAGCTATCCAATCATCACCTCACATTGAACATATTCTGGCTACCGGAAGGTAAGCTTTGGCAGTGTATAAGTATCATGTACAAAACCACCACTCATAGAATCGCCAGTTATGACGAGCGATTACGAATATGGGACACACGATCAATGAGAGCACCACTGACTGAAATTGACACCGGTGGTGGAATATGGCGAATCAAGTGGCATCCTACAAAGCAAGATACGTTGCTTTCGGCGTCAATGCACGCGGGTGGATTTGTGATAAATCTTAAAGGCGGCTTGATAGATAATACTGATGGTAGATTGAATTTCCTGATCATAACTTTACTATTTTTACATTATATAACCCATCGTGTTAACAGATAACGTTCAATGCGAGGTTTCAACCGAGTTCCTTGATCACGAATCCATGACATACGGTGGTGATTGGTTGTATAGCCAAGACGAAGATTTGATAGCAACATGTTCATTTTATGATCATGTATTGCATCTATGGAATGCGCAATCATAATAATTTAATATGATACGAGGGATAGATAGAATCATTTTTTAAATACAATACTGTAGACGAAACTGGCCCCCAGAAAATAAATGTGCAGATCTAGAACGCCGCTTCCCAAATTTTTGCATATCTTTACTGCCTTTTTGGCTGGCTGTGTCATGTCAAGTTCGGTCAATGACCAGCGCGTCATTATTCAGACCGATATCGATTTTTTCTATGGACAGGTACGCTATTGTGACGAAATATATGCTTCTCTCACCCATGTCGCTTAGTCACAACTCTTAGGTCGAGGAGCTCCAGAATCCAGCCTTGAAAAGTCAGCCATTTGGGGTTCAGCAAAAGGTACGGACAGTTGCGCAAATGCATGGTATTAGGTAATTGGTAATCTCTGCCGACTAACACCTTTCAATAGCATATAATTGTTACTTCCAATTATATCGCCCGAGCAAGAGGCGTGCAAAAGATGCAGCTTATTGTTGACGCCTTGAAGACTTGTCCCGGTAAGCAAACTGACTACTTGCTTAATACCTATCATACGACGATCCTAAATCATATTGAAATAATTTAAAACCCAGAGCTTGCTATTGTTAACGGTGAAGATTTGACGAGATACAGAGCTGCGTCGAAAAGCATCTTTCATCTTGTAAGGAGTCTTGTATCAGGTCAAAAAGTGGAGCGACTTGGCCTCGACGAGCTGTTCATAGGTAATTACATCTTATAGATTGGTCATGAATTATGTAGAGAGGCTAATTTGGGATGCATAGATGTCACTGATATGATCGAATCTCATTTGTTGGAACTTGGATGGACAGGCGACCTTGGATCGACAACGGTATTGGAACCGGAACAGACTTTTCGAATAGCCACCAATGGTCAATCTTTTAAATATAATCCATATACCTGGATTGGTTTTAAGATCGATAATGAAGGAGATAGGATGAGTCAGTCGTCGGAATCCCAGGAGCAACTTAGCTGGCTGACAGTCAAGCTACACGCTGCCTCACATCTAGCTTCTTATATCAGGAGTCAGATAAACGAATGCCTTGGGTTCACATGCAGCGCCGGAATCGCAACATCCAAGGTATTCGCCAAACTTGCAGCAGATGTACATAAGCCTAATGAACAAACGTTACTGTGTCCAGACAAGCATGCAGAATTTCTCAGACCGTTACATATCAGAAAAATCATGGGTATTGGATACAAGGTCAGCCGAACATTGTGTGAAAAACTAGGATTGTTGAAAGCCGAGCATCAAGTGAATGAAGAAGACGTGCTGGATGAAACTGATGAACCTGCAAAGGAAGGCGAAGGCTGGCATTTACCACCACTTACTGTATCACATGTTCAAGAACACTGTAGTTTACAACAACTTTTAGAATGGTTTGGAGACCGACAGGGGCCTGTGATATGGGACTTGATCCATGGCGCTGACACTGCCCAAGTCATACCAACCCCACTAATTCCCACACAAATATCCATAGAAGATTCGTTCAGGGACTGTAAAACTATAAACGAGGCCGGTGCAAAGCTGCACGACCTAGCTATTAATTTCATTCAGCGGTTGGAAGTGGAGTTAAAGGATGGAGACGAATTTCTTAAGTATCCTACAACATTACGACTTACAACGCGGAATCGAGATGTGAACAGCACCAGAAGTTTGCGAAACACTCGGGTCAGCAAAAGCAATCGAATGCCTGTCGATGTATTTGACCTATCGCGTTCGATACCAGAACGAGCCAGCGCTCTTGTTGAGCAATCGCTTATACCTATGCTCAGAAATCTAGTCAAGGAACCGTTTGAATTAACTCTGTAAGTTCGTCTGGTTTCATGAACATTGCATTTACCCCATTCAACTCATTCCATGAATCTTTAGTCTAAACATAGCTGCTGCCCATCTTTCGACAAAACGGCCGGCTGCCTCTATCCAAAATCTTTTTGCGAAAGGAAAAAGTGCGTTAGAGCAACTCCCATTACGACCAGATGATATCGACGAGTCGACTTGGTTTGATTTACCTCTTGACATTCAGCGAGAAATTGCTCAACATCATCATTCGCTAACTCTTGGTCAAGAGAGCATCTCCAAGATAGAACAAACTTCTCCAATCACAACACATCCGTTACCGTCACTAAAACGAAAACGTAGCGATGAGGAAATCGATTGTGACGATGATTGTGAATTCGCTCCTTCCGACTATGAATCAATGGTAATGTTAGGTGATGGAGACGAAACCTGGGACATATGCAATATATGTGGAAGAGCAATGTTTATATGGGGCATGAAAGCACACATACTATACCATGAGAAAGAAGAAAGAGTTCAAAATTGAAATCGATACATCAGCATATATAAAAGTTTTCATTTTGGTAATGTCGATAAGGAAGAATGGCTAAATGTTATACTAATATCGTACAGAATCGTATTGAACAAAATTGTTATTGCTTCTGATTAGCGTGTGGATACTCATTAAATTACTCTGCTGGAATCAATTGTGGGATTCCATATTGTTCGACGCACGTAATGACACCAAGGGCCAAACACATGATAATACTATGGAGGATTGTACGTCGAAGAACTAATCCTTCCTTGCCGCGCAAACCAATGGTTGCAACACCGGTGGTCAGGTTTTGAGGAGAAATCATCTTGGAGGTAACAGCACCGGAGGAATTTGCAGCAGCCATCAAAATTGGAGACAGGCCGATCTGTCTGGCAGCAACCACTTGGAGATTACCGAACAGCGAGTTCGCCGAAGTATCACTACCAGAGAGGAAGCAAGCAAGCCATCCAAGCCATACAGAGAGGAATGGGAAAGCTTTTCCCACACTGGAAAGAGTTAAGCCGACAGTATAAGCGATACCTAGTAATATGATTGAATAAAAGCTTTCTCATTTCTAACATAATGCAATGTCGACTTACCACTGTAGTTATACAAGTAGGCAAAAGCCATGATGAAAGATACCGTGAGAATAGGGTAGAATAGTTGTTTTGCGGTATCGAAAATGGATAACCAAGCAATAGATATATGCTCTCCGGTTAACAGAACGCATATCAAGAAGACAAGACCGGCAATCAAAATTGCAGTTCCTGTTGCCAAAGGTTGGAAACTCCACACTGCAGCATACTGCTTTTCATACAATGTCAACCAAACTTGGTTATCAAGATGTGGCCAATGTACGTTGACCTGTCCAATATTAGCAACCTTCAGGAAAGACCAAATGATGACGATCACAACAATGAGCAACCATGGAAGCCAAGCAAAGACAGCTTCGTACAAAGTGGGTTTTTCGACCGCGGCATTAGCAGGTGCGACTTGGCGATCACGTTCGATTTCTGTAGCATTTGCATGTTCTGGAGAGTCTTCTTTCTCATCTGTGGCGGATTCCTTATCACTCCCGCTTTGGCCTGCATGTTCCTCTTCTTCAATCTCTTGCTTGCTAGATACCTGGGAAGATCTTCTTTGGTCGAGAGGTTCCTCACCTCCAGAAACCACCATGGTAGCCACGTATTTTTCGTTATACGGTGGCTTCCACCATTGTACAAATCCAATAATGGAGATCAAGGATACAAGGCCAGCAATGAGATCGGGTAATTCAGGTCCAACCAAATTAGCAAAGATAGCCTGTAAGGGATAATAAGGAGACTGAACCAAATACGTAAGTCGTAATCCCAGTACTTTCTCACCTGTGTTACAGCAAATGAAATACCGGCAACAGCACCTGCAGGCCAGCAATGTAGGAAGCCCTCCCTCCAACCTGCAAAAAACATAAGAGCGTACGTGGGTAGAAACAGCGACACAAAAGGAAGCTGGCGACCAATCATTTGCGACAATGACTTTGCTGACAAACCAGTCAAGGTAGCCAAAGTGGTAACGGGTATACCCAAAGCACCAAAGGCGACAGGTGTAGTATCGAAGATAAGAGTATAAGTCAAAGCATCGATTGGGTCGAAGCTACAAAAGACATGGCATAGGATATTTCATCAGAGGGGCAAAGTACAGTTATAGGAAATCTGTGAATGAATACACCTTACCCAAGCGAAACCATAAGGGAGGAACAGATAGCTCCTGGTGTACCAAATCCTGCCACACCTAATTATCAATAAACTCCATTAGTTTTTCCTGTTCTTCCATTTTTCCTGTAGCTAATAGTTGCTCCGTATGGGATCACGCTGTGCGATAGTCGTGATGACGTACCTTCCAGCAATGCACCAAAACTGTATCCAATGATCAAAAGCAATATACGCTTGTCAGCAGGTGTGTTAGAAATCATCCAGCGTCGGAACAGTTCAAACTTTCCACTTCGCACAGCAACATTGTAAATAAACCTTAATTGAGAATGTGGGGAAGTGGTACCAAATTGTCAAGATTGGCAAGATGGCAACGACAAAATGATTCGGGTCAGCCGAGTATTTACGAGCGTATGATATCAACCATGCAGAAAGCCGACTTACATTGCATTGACGACAATCCACATAATGGGCCAGTTCGCGTCTTTCTTTAAATATGAATAAAGAGGCACAATGCAGGAAAATTTCTAAATACCAAATTACAACTTACAGACGATGCCATTGGCAATGGATTCAAAGCACTGTTGTGCGGGCATGTGCCAGGCAAATATAGCTATGAAGATACTAATGGAGACATGCTACCGTGAGTATCACTTTGATCGACATAGCCCACTTTTTAAAAAAATTTCCAGCTAACTTACCATACAACCAGGCCGGCAAACGATGAGTAGTGAGCTGGGATTCTAAACCCACCCAGCATAACGAGGACCACAAGCAGGGGAATTAAACCAACGAAAAACGATCCGACTAATGAACCTCCTATCGGAGCGAGTTCTTGGATAAACAGACCAGCTGTAGTTGCGTTATTTGGGGCTACCGGTATATTGACCATTGCTCTTTTCTTGACTCTTTGCTATAAAATGAAAGATAATAAAGGCTTGGTAAAAGAATAAACAGTAAGAAAAGTAGTATAAACCAGAAGAAAGAGCGAGTTTATTGCACCCACCAAATTTAATACTAGGGACGTTTAGCGTACAAAAAGCAAAACGGTCAAATCGAAATGGTATAGACAAATACAGTATAGTATCTTTTCTCACTTTGCCACCTATCACTTTCTCACATCAGTCATGTGAACGCCTTTGAGCGACTATGAACACGTCTTTCCACGTACAACCCATTCATGCCTTGATTTCTCTGCATTCCCTTTACAAAGGGATTGTTAAAAGCACCAGTTATGGCAAATGATGTAAAATTCGCCAAATTGGCTACATAAAAAAACTGGTCATCTATAAGAAAGTGTGGGGAAAAAAAGCATTAGCCTGGCTACTTCCAGATCTTCCCAACACACTCCGGAGGTGCGGGTGTGACAATAAAATGTCCAACATGGCAAGTACACAGGCTCTAGAGCACAAGTGTCAAATACAAAGGAGGTGCAGTACTACAAAACAGTCTCTGGATATTACATTTAAAAAAAAAATGGGTATTTTCTTCATATATTTCTACATAGCGTTCATTATACCTTTACCATTGACCATTACCGGATTGCCACTCGGGCTTTCAATTACATAGCATTTTGGTTCATTCCGTCGGGGTACTCATGGTTGGCCTATCCGTTCTTGTCAATACAATGCATCGCGCTTTAATTCAGCCTCTTCCTTACAAATTCAAAGCTATGTCTGGTTGACAACTTGGATATTCAGATATATACAAATTGAATTGATCGAATCTATTCCCAACAGGGGGGCCTATGACGAATCATGACTTCGGCTGTTAAAACTTTATTCGTGGTTGATCACAAGATCAGCATTCTGTAGTTGGCGGAATCCCGCTAACCTTGGGCTGCTTTTGTCACCATTATAACATACTTCGCATGCTCGGCGAAATGGGTACTGAAACGCGAGTAGAATTGTGAGAAGGCTGAAGTCTTAGTAAGCTGCAGGCGTTAAACACGGCTTTTCTGCCATATGACACAAACCAGTAACATGTAAAGAAGAGATTGTCACGTTCTCTCCAGGACAAGCTCGAGATATTCTGTAATGCCAAGAGTATATATGTTCATAAACAATGTGTTCCGAGTGGATGTGCAACAGGAAAGGTTGATCCACAAAGGGTCCGCATGCTATACAGAATTGGTTGGATTGAGGTGATCAACCAGTCAACCCCGTTTAAGCGAGAATATCTTCTGTTGTAAAGTTACCCGAGGCAAGACTAATTACCATTTATAGTTGTTCCGATGAAAAGTTTATCCTACCCCACAGATTGCTTACGTGGTCAGACAATTGGGCTGCAATCTGATGCCCCATGCTCTCTACAATGCTATGCAGATTGGTTGTGATATGCTGGTATGCCATTTTTTCTTATCTTTCGAGAACCATTCTGCTCCATCAAGCCATCGCTTTTGCACTGACCGCTACCAAAGTTGAATATATTACTCCTGTAATGAAAGTAGGGGCGGTGCCAAAGACACCGCGGCATTTCGGGTCACTTACTCTGGCATACTTAATCGATTGTTTTTTGGTTCGACAGCGATTGTGGATTTTCGCCTGTTATTTGAGCCGGATCAGAACTCAGATATACTGGTCCGCAAAAGTCCTATAGGGCATCAAACCACTGGCCCAGCATTTTTGTGCTGGCGAATACAATGTCACACACAAAAGCACCAATGTAGTAGATGTCATTCATTGCCTAAATTTCTGAAATGGAATGGAATGATGAAAGCTATGGCTATGACTTATAGGTAATGTCCTTTCGCATCGGTTCGTACCCAGCACATCCATCACATTAGATATTCCGGTGCTCAATCATGTAATCAACAATTGCTCAGTCTGATGTGTAATGCACTGTATTACTCTCTTAGTTTTTGTAACTGCACCTTTTCTGCTGAGGATTCAACGGTTATTGTAGGTGAAGCAGCTTCTGAGAATGGCATGTGTCGCTGTACAACAATTTCAATATTCATTAAGTTCTCAAGGTACCGGAAAAGCGTCATCGATTGCGTCTTCCTCCTCCATGTCCATCGGTCGGCTTTTATCCGACTCAACCACTGAGGTCTCCACATCAGACATGTCAAATTCACTAGACACAGAATTAGAAGTTTCACTCGAGATAATGTTTTCATCATAACTTTGGCCGTAATATTACCTTTTTGCGTATCCTGCTGTGTACTCACTTCAGTTTACATGGGTTTTATCACACATGTTCAACTTTCTGCAAAAGTCTAAATTTATGCTTGGAATTGGCTGGTGAAAGTACAACAATATGCTGGTGCGAAACTTTACCTCAAGGCTGCGTTAATAAAATCAGAAGGTCCGTGCAGGCACTGTTGGGAAATCCTCCACAGCTGAAAAAACCGTCACGCCATCCTCAAAAACCGTCACTGATGATAGCAGTTCAGTGCAACCAAAACTTGAGCCCAACATTCTTAGAATGTTGCGATTGCCGCGATCATCGGTTCGACGTTTGCATGTTACCGTTACCCAATGCAACAGCAGGATACGAAAGCAGCATGTGGAACATTTACCTGCCGACAAGCTTGATTCCTTAGCTTCCATGCTGGAGCAGAATGCAAAGGTCGATACCAAAACAAATGCACAGGAAACACTGTTTGAAATGCTCGAGCAGGACAGACCAAAATCTACAAACTTAAGAAAGATGGCCTACGAGAAACTCTTGTCAAAAATTGATTCCTCTTACACTGTCCACCAGTTACAATCGTATCTCCGGAGTCAAAATATCCCAGCTCCAAAACACAAGACCGCCTTGGTGGAACGCATTGTGAAGAAAGCCTGGGGCATTGAATCGCCAGAAGAACGAGTGGCCGCTAGAGAAGTGCTATCTGAAGTATTTCCTAGTACGAAGAGGGATCTAGTACTGTTGATCAGCGATCACGGCCAGTATCTTCAACAAGTACAGAATGAAACCAGTGTATCCATCACGGTACAGTCTCATGACCAAAGCTTATTACTGCAAGGACGGAAGAAGGCTATTGAAGAAGCAAAGAAAATGCTTTTGAATTTGCCGGAGCCGGTTGAAATTACACGACGTCAAGCAGCTATACCAGGTCGATGGCAAGAGCTTGAGCGCCTCATTCCTGAAATATCAAAGCTGACTCAAGCGTTTATTTCGCCGGAACAGGATGGTGTGGTAAGTACATTGGTTAGAGCATAATATTATATGTGGATGTCTAACATTGATAGGTATAGATTCGGGTATCCGGCAATACACAAGCGAATGTGGATTCAGCTAATCGACTACTTGATGTTGTTAGTAGCAAGGTGAGAAGATTGTAGTGGCTAACAAAGTAGTTCTCGAGATGGACACGCCTTAACATGTTTATTTACACATGCAGCTTAAGTTAGCCAAGTCAACACAGTCCCCAGACCAAGCAAATGAAACTTTTTTGCGAAGCATGAATGGTATTGACGACAAGAACCTTGCATTTATGCCATTTTACGACCCAGTCGCAATGCCAATTGAAACTGGAATCAGTGGATGGAGTCGCCTACAACGTGCAAGTAGTGGTGATGATAGAATGACGGCAGTGTTTGCGGATGATGATATACAGGATCAAGGGATTATTTCTGTGTATAACGGCAGGTAGTGTATTGACTTTCATTGTGTTTATCTGTATAATTGAAGCTTCTAACGTCAATGTCAACTGCAGCCAAAGTACAAATTTATCAAAACTGTCAGATGTGTTCAAACGAGAATTTGAAGATTTCCGTTCATCCAATATTGATATTTATGCTAGGTACAGTATTGAAAATCAAGTGGGTTTAATGGTCTGTTAAACGCAGAAGTGGCAAGGCTAATACCATCCCACACACAGCTTTGGCAACCTCCTTTTTCAAAATCCATCAACTCCTGCTCAGAACAGTCCCAACTACATTCATAGTCCGATCAATGGCACTTTCAGTATCAGTGACTTTCAACGAAAATATGATTGGAAACAGGAGAGGCAGTGTTTCTTTTCAAGGTAAGCATTAGACAGGTATGACTATTAGTGCAGATCAGCTTGAATAACATGATTACTACTCAATTTCAAAAGCCAACCCTCTAATCGCTTGACTCTGCCGTATACACCATTGTCTCTAAAGCCACAACGTTCAGTCACACTTGAATTTATAGACAGTGATTTTTGGAAATCGTCAAGAACAAAGTCTCATCAACGGCTCCTCGTTGATTTCGATATTAACAGTGATTTTGCCCTGATGCCTCAAACCGTACAGTTGGAAAAGCAGAGATCAGTTGTCGATTTCCTGAGCTTGAACTCGTAGGTTGAGTCTTGTACTAGCTGCTGACAGCATATGTCCAATCACTCACAAACTGTTTGCAGACCTGACGTCCGTATTTGCGGTCGCGTATACCAGCCCATCATCAAAAATGGGCAACATTTGGACAGGTTGGATGGCGACCATCAGGAAACTGTAGATACGATTCAAAGGCAATGTCAATTGATAGAGTAAGTGAGGAGTAAAGTACATGTGAGTGTGCATGTAGATAGTTAATTCGTTGTATACTTTGCAGCCAAGACAAAATAGATTGTCCAAAGTATGCAGATGTGGCGGGAACTCGTATGACGCTCTTCGGTGTTAAGTTACAAACCAAAAGGGAGTTTTTGATAAAGGAATCTAATGTGCTGACCGTAAGTGATGTCGTTGATCAAGATGGCGGCATTCGCTCACGTCAAGTGACGGTAAGAACAGTATATGAAAGTAGCGCGATTGTAAAGACCTTGGCTGATCCCTTTTGTCTTCCTCATCAGCTGCGACCTTTTGATCCCGCTTCACAAACATACCCTGACAACGCACTTTTACAATGGGACTCCTTTATAAACAGCGTCACTCACATTATGACACGATGGCACTTATAAATGCTCCTATATCATGCCAGTCATATTAGTTAGAATAACCCAACACATACATAGAGTCAAATAAGAACAAAATGCTATATATTGTATTTCACATTTACATATATAAAGACATCAGAATTATCTCACATTCTATCCTATCGTCTGCGCTTGTGGTGGCGATCAAGATCATCCTTCATACCGCCCATTCGCTTCATAGTGCGACGGTTGACATCGGACTTTTGCATCCAAGCAGATGATTTATCAGTGGTATCTTCTGCGGCCAAATGCTTATACTTTGTTTGGCCAGCCATACCAAATTTTTTGACCTGCATAACTTCAGGAAGCATTTCCTTCTTGTTTATTTCACTCTCTGTTGCCACTGCGTAATCACGTTTGAAGATCTCGTCGTCATTGTCCTGTGCCACATAAGATAGTCAGAAAATTGCAGTCAGGTAGTTTATATTGCTTGGAGCTATACTGGAGTATTTACCTGATAGAAAGCACCCTTATGATAATATTTTTGCA
Source organism: Umbelopsis sp. PMI_123 (assembly GCA_021235465.1). NCBI lineage: Eukaryota > Fungi > Mucoromycota > Umbelopsidomycetes > Umbelopsidales > Umbelopsidaceae > Umbelopsis > Umbelopsis sp. PMI_123. The sequence continues at coordinate 481,607 of JAJSME010000018.1, read as the reverse complement.
TGAACTGATGCTTGGAACGATCTTTCTTTCTTGATTCGCGTGCTCGTTCCAAATCTTCTTTGAGGCGTTCCTCCTCTGGCATTTCTCTTCGCCGTTCAATCTCCTCTTTTTCACGATCTCGTCTATAGGTAAAAAGTTAATATATCCCTTGTTCAACACCGCTAGCATCAGTGTGACGACAACATACGCAATTCGTTCTTCCTTGTCTCGTTTGATACGAAGCAGTTCACGGATCTTCCATGCCTCAAATTCTGCCTCCTCATCTATACCATCGGTATCATCAACATCTGGAGGACCAGCTGCGGAATCTTCATCAACGTCTACGTGATGTGGATACTATTAATTGAACGACTCGATATGCTAGCTTGTCCTAATCTTCTCTCTCTCTCTTACCTTCACCCATGACATCTTTTTTAAGTTGATCAGCAAGTAATTGATGTGATTCGAGTTTGCGTTGTTCCAAACGTTCCAACCTTTGTCGCTCTGCTGCTTCTTCTGCCTCTGCTATGCGCTCCTTTTCCATCACTGTAGCTCTTCTATCCCTAAGAGAGGTAATATTGATATGGTAAATTAGCAACAGGGTCATACTCATATAACACTGTTGTGATGTACACATACTTTGGTATAAATACAGGCTTGATCAATTTGGGTGCGACATACTCCTCTGATGAATCCGTCTCATATTCCGTAGATCCCTAATAATAATTAGTGTAAGTAGGTGATAAAACCTTTCTTTGATTTTCATTACAATCGTGATAGGGCTGCGCTATAAGGATGCATACCTCTTCCTCTTCTTCCTCCTCCTCTTCTTCTTCTATAGGCATGGCTTCTTGTAATCGAGAGTTCACTTCTTCTTGAGCTTTTTGCTGCTCAAGTGCTCTCTGCTTCATTCTTTGTCTTTGCGCAGCTCTCTCATCCTCGTCGTCCGATTCTTCTTTCGCAGCTGTAATCTCTTCGTTTTCAAACCTCCGCCGGCGACGACCTCCTTCGTCTACTCTAGCTTCCTGTGCTTCCTTTAGTCGCCGAAGACGACGATCATTTGCTGCGTCTTTTTCAGAAATAGCAACTTGTTCAACACCGGTGATGACTTCTTTTTGAGCAAAATGAATTGCTTGTGATGCCTGATCTCTTCTTTGAATCGATGATTGCTGCTGCTGCTGCTGTTGTTCTTGTTCTTCCTCCTCCTCCTCTTCATCTGATGATTCTTGCACATTTGCTGGAGCTTGACCTGCCCTATAACGCTTGACAGGCGCTGGTAACCGTTGGTTCGATCGCGGTGCCGACATTGAGAAAATGTGTGAGTGAGAGAAATGCAGTTACAAGAAGCGGCTATCATGGGCAATAAAAGCAGTCAAAAAAATTGACAGCAAAACCGCAATGTTCAGACTTTCGCGACTCGCGCAGCATCGACGACAATTGTATACCATGGGTAGACAAATTAGCAAGAGAAAACAAGATCCCAAAGCAACCTCGGGTTCTGATAAAGAAACGCCAAAAAAGCAAAAGAAATCCACTGCATTTGTACCGTTTGACCCCTCGGTACCTACAAATACCACTATGCCCGACACGTACGACTTTTTATCTACTCCACCTGGTGGAGTCAAGCTAGCGTCCTATAATGTCAATTCATTGAGGTCAGCTATGAGAAAAGGTTATAGTAATTATGTACAGGCAGAAGATGCCGATGTACTCTGCTTACAAGAAACCAAAGTCAACGAACCCGTCGCGGATGCCGTAGACGATAAGGTTTATAAATACAGATATTGGGCTTATGAAGAAAAGAAAGGCTATGCTGGTACTGCCTTGTTCTCAAAAGTCAAACCAAGCAAAGTCGTCTATGGCATTCCCGAATTTGAACCCACTACGCGTGGTAGAGTCATTACTGCTCACTTCAAAGACTTTGTTCTTGTTACATGTTATGTTCCCAATTCTGGCGATGGACTCAAGAATCTAGAGTCAAGAATGGTTTTCAACAAGCATATGGAAAAGTATTTACGTGGACTGCAGCAAGAAAAAAAACGAGTAATCTGGACAGGGTAAGTTACGCCAATGAGCACGTTACAAAAAAAGAAATAGGGGAAATGAAATTTTAGAATAACCTTAATACGAATTATCAGCGATCTGAACGTAGCTCACACAGAAGATGATATCGCACGGCCAAAAACAAATCTCAGATCGGCCGGATTTACCATAGAAGAACGAACTGATTTTTCCAAGTTGCTAACTGACTCTGAGGTTCCTAAACTACCTGCCTTCATTGATTCTTGGAGGAAACTTCATCCTACCACCAAGGGCCACTATACATATTATGGTTATCGATTCAATTGCCGTTCAAAGCTCATAGGATGGCGTCTGGACTATTTTGTCATCACTCCTGATCTAGAGGATAGGGTAATTGAGAGTGAAATACGTCAGACTGCTTATGGTGCTAGCGATCATGTCCCCGTTATTCTTGTCCTTCGAGATACAGAATTGTAATCTTTTACTTTCATTTTTATTTACTTTATATTTTTTTGTTGTTATTTATTTTTTTACCATCTTGTAAACAAGTATAAAATATGGGCATTTTCTTCTTAACGTAGTGTGGAAAAAGATATTGTTCCCTCCTTGTTTTCACGTCATGTCATGACCTTAAAACAAGCTACTGTCATGTAGCTCCTTTTCTGGGATGGTGCATAAGAGGAGTCAGGGAAAATGTGAGTCTAAATTTAAGGCTGCATGGTCCGAATTTACATTGGATAACATTCAGGTGAACACACCCAGTCAACGCTTATCACATCCAAAAGAAATTGGGGGCATAGCGTGGAATCAATGAGGTTCTGGAACCAGTTTAAGGGATAGCCCGTTGGGAAAACTTGGGTCCAAATTGGTACTGAGCGCGTCACGGTTAGAATCTCTAACTTTGATCCTGTGTTAATGAAGTGCAGGTGGCGACGATCATGAAAGAACGTTTAGCCAAGAGTGGAACAAAGAAAATCTTCTTTGCTAATAGTATGGTAAGACCTCTATATTTGCCTTTGTGATGCAACTGTTTTAACAGACAGCTCAAGCATTACGTAACAAAATCCGATCTCGATTGTTGCTGCCTCTCAACCCTCCTGCCTCTTTACCCTCCCGCTTTCCTGCTCCTGTAGCTTTTTTTTAAGCTTGCATGGTAAACAAAAGCTTGACTGAAATGGTGCCTACGATCCCACTCTGTCCTTGTTGGTTATAAAGCATACGCAGGCAGGTTATCATGCCCATATCCAGTGTATAACCAGGTTTCCTTTCTCCTACATGGCTGTAATTTATGTCAAATCTGTGGGCAATTCTTCGATTTGTCTTCATTGACACTTTATATAGTTGCGTATCTAGTATGCAAGACGCCTTAAAATAATGAGTATGACTTCATTTTTCAAGAATCCAAACAGAGTAGAAACTAATAGATAATAAGCTTAGAAACAGTAATATTAAAGGAAGATGATCCAAGCATCCTCAAGGGAATAGTGTGTGGGATAGTATGAGATGGGATGTGGTGGAATGGAATGGTATACTATATGAGGATAATAGTTGATAGGTGAACAAGTGATGCAAAGGAGATTAGGCCCGACACGGTTCTCTATACATTAGGTTTACTCTCTTGTACATCGGGTTTCCACATGCCGTTATTTTCAGTATCCTCAGACGGCTTCTCAATGCTTTGACCATACTCAGCAGTATACGCGGGTGCTTTCTGAGTAGGCGTTATGTTGCTAAATCCAATCGGTGGTGGGTGAGGGTTCTTTTGTTGAACAAAGCGTCGACCATTATCATAGCGAGTTGGTTCATTATAGGCTGATGGCAGAGTGGGTCCAGCTATTGCAGCAGCAGGAGGTGCAAAATCATTCTCTGACAGTCTAGTTCCATAGCTTTCGTTTTGACGTTTTTGGCGACTACGTCGAACCAAGAAGAAAACAAGCCCAGCTGCGGCACCAATAACAACTGTCCATCACAGATAGATTAGCACGGCATCTTAGTGAATATTCTATATGAAAAATAAAATAAAAAAAGAAAGAAAAGAAGCCTTACTCAGTCCGCCAATAACACCTCCAGCTATGGCACCTGCGTTGGTGTGGGAACCACCATTGTTGTTATTGCTGTCACCGTTGGATTCGTTATTGTTGTTTGTTGCAGCGGGGTTATAGTTATTGGTAGTGGTAGACCTCAAGTGTGGTCCAGTCCAAGTTGTAGCTGGAAATGCTGAGATACCGTTGGTTCCACCGTCAGCAGTAACACTAGTATAGCTGGTAGTAGCAGCGGTCATGAAGGTGTTGGTAGCAGATCCGGTATTGCCGTTATTAATGGATCCTGCTGTTTGGGATGCAGTTGCAGAACCAGTATCTACGGCTAATTGATAGCCATTTACATTACCCGAAGTAGCTGTCGAATTGCATCCAAAACCAAAAATGCAAGCAGCAGATGCCTGCGAAGCAAGAAGTGCCAGCACAAATATATCAAGCTTCATGCTATGCGATAAGAAGACAAATGAACAACTTTGGTAAAGAGAAGATTTTGGCTGGATTGAAAAGTAAATATTGAGAGTTAAAAGAAAAAGAGTGGGTTAACCAAGGCAGTTGTTCATAACTATAAAAATAATGTTTATATCCGTGGTACAACACGACACATCACAAGTGAACGTAACCCAAATTCGCAAGAGGTAAGGACCCAGAAATTTTCAAGGGGATATAGGTTCGTTACTTGTCCTGGTTTAGTGCAAGCCAAACCCAGACAGTTGTTTGAAAATGCACGTAGCAATATCTGCAAGGGAAGGTTGCTTGACATAAGCCACACGAGACAAAGTGGCCAATGGAGGTAGGGCGGGTGAGAATAATCTGGGAAGCTGCACGTGTGTACATCATCGACTGTCACCACTTTTGATAACACCCATTCCTTTAGCTATACCAAGCTTTGACTTTGGGGCAAAACGCATAGGGAGGTTGTAAAGAAACAACCTTTTTCTTCAGTAAAACTCATCTGATTTCTCCTTTTATCCTTTTCTATTATTGCTTATCTGCACCTTAAAATGATGTATGAAGAATATTGGCTTCCAGAGCATGCATGTTTTGAAAATGGACAGAGTTGACTTTTTGGTCTGCAGCAATTAACACTTTACCAGGTAAACAAAAAATGGATTTTACGTCATATACCACGGCAAGAGCCAGAGCAACCGTATAGAAACCAACTTAACCTCAAGCCCTCATGGCCGTGCTCTCTCTATTTCATGTCATGTTGGTCAGCCTCGCATATACCTTTATTTAGTGCCACCAAGTACCACCAAGTAGTGCAAATGTACTGGGAAATACTTTCCCAAATTTCTATTTCGTCAGTCTAATAAAAAATTTTTCTTGGTGCTACCAACGTTAGTCATAGAATCCCCGATATTAACATGTCGATTGATCTACGTTAGATAGCTTATTTGACAGATACATGGTATGGCACCTAAATGGTTGAGGGTGACTAACTTGCATTACTCCTGTAATATCTACAATATCTACTGCACCCAATACCGCCTTGTCCGCACTTATTCATTGCAGCACATTTGTTATAAAGCTAGGCGTTAATATGCAAGATGAAAATAAGAGAAGTGTAACAAGTAACTATCATAGCCGGGAACCAAATTGATTTTACCCCAATAATCGATTCCATTTGGTTTTTAGTCCCAGAGATAAAATTGAATATTTCCTCTGGTTAGCTTACTTTACTAAACGATCACGACACACTATAACAGTTCCCCATCGAGATATGCTACTGTGCGCAGATGAATGAATTCGGCATGGACTGCATTGACGATTCCAACGTATTGCACACTCACTCTGATGTTGATATTAGCTATCAGTGCTGCATCTTTTGCTGACTTGATTGCTTTAATCACTGCATCGAACAGCTTTTCAATTTGATATGTCGTGAAGCATCTGTACAGACCTATAACGAAAGTGATCGTATAAACAGCCAATAATGAATACAATACAGCTACTAAGGTTCATTGCTTGTTAAGCGGTAGATACTGATGATGTATACCAACTGCACGCATACCGGCCGTTCCTTAACCTATTCGAGAAATATTAGGAAACAAAGGAGGTTTAGAAGGAAATTATTATAGCAAGCGTAACGGCAATGGATTAGAATCGTTGAATGCATTTTACTGGGTTTGTGAATCACACTTAAAATGTTTATCATGCATGAGAGATACATGGCTTATAAATGAAAAGTTTTTGGAAGCCAAAGTTCGAAATTGACAACACACAAATTTTAAAATTTAATTTTCCTTGTTAACGTTCAGCTATATGTTTGTTTCACTGATTGGGATATAGTAACCCAGCATTATGCTTGCTTATTTCTTGTTCTTACGAAGGAATTCTTCGAAGGTAGTTCCATTGAAACCAGCTGCCTTTGCAGCTTCCACAGCCCCTGTTCCGTTAGGACCAAACACGTTTCCGTAATATCCGTAGTCACGGAACCATGCCAACATATCAAGAATTTCCCTATTGTTCAGGAAGTTGAATGGGCCATCCAATTCCTCTTTAGACATGACGGCCGCCTTAGTGGGAACTCCGGTGACTGAGAGAAAATTAGCTCGGGTTACCAGAATATCAAAAATCTGAACCTTTACTTACCTTTGCTGTAAGCCGCGGCCATCTCCTTGAACGTGATGCGATCACCAACAACAGGGACTCTCTTACCAAGATACTTTTCTCGGTTTTCCAACAGAGCCTTCACAAGTGGTCCTGTGTCGGAAGCGGTATCGACCAAGTCAAAGTAGGTATCTTCTTTGACTTCGGGTATTTTCATTGTTTGACTTTCGTCACCATTAGGTATCAGAGGGAACATAGCTCCAAAGTTGCTCATGTAACAAGCAACATAAATATATGTGGCCGGTAGCGCAATGGAATTAATATATTCCTCAACTTCATTTTTGCCTGTAATTATAGAGATGTTTGTGATAGTGAGTCACGTGGACTTTTCATCAGTACATATGGAAAATCTGACGGCCTTATACCCCTAGAGGAGGATGCGTGTGAACACCGTTTACAATACATTACCAGTAAAGTGATCGACATGCTGGATCTTTCCGTTGCTTTGCTTTGTAACGTTCGCAAGAGAACTCCAGAGGAACCACTTGACCTGGTTCTCCTTGGCAGCATCAGCCATCATCTTTCCTTGCTTCACTTCAAGAGTGACATCCTTTCCAATAATTTCGGGATCCCAAAAATTGGTAACGCCGTATACAATATCGGCGTCTTTGAAAGCGCGCTTGACATCATCCTTGCTGGATAGATCGGCCTGGACCATTTCCACACCCTGGGCTTCCAAGGCTTTGGCTTTTTCAGAAGCTGGATTGCGAGTAAGGCTATGAAAGTGAAATGTAAGAGTATGCAGTGAAGTTGTCGATGGCAAGGAATATCCTTACCCTCTAAGTCTGTAAGCTCCGGTTTTCAAAAGCGCTTGAACGACTGATCCTCCTGGTAGTAATTGAACAGAAATGCATTAGACGTCAGGTTGTTTGGATATATGTAGTCACTCTGATAGCGTGCTGCATAAGTTGATCTGACTTGCCTTGAACTCTACATAAGTTGACAAATGAGATCAGTTAACAATAGCAGATATAATATAGGCATGCGTATGATTCTTACCCAGTTGATCCGCAGATTGCTACTAGTGGCTTGCTCATATTTTTTGATAGAAAACTTGTAAAGTTGATAAAAACTCGTGAAGATAGTTGTTCTTCCAAGCCCAAAACTGTTGCATTTTATACTAATGATTTGCTTACCAAAGCCCCCGGCACGCTAATTATCCATTGAATTCCTGAATAATCTGACAGTCACAGCGTATATAGGACGAGCGTCAGGTTTTCGAGGTGAATATGCAAAATTTATTACTGAAGACCACAGTTTATTTGAATCAGCTTCCTGATACAAGTCTTCCTTGGGAATTAAAACGCCATGATGAGCGGCTGTAACACGATACTTTTATTTTTTTGACCAGAATGTAGATACTAGAGACAACGCAGCTTGAGACCCAAAAAAAAGAAAATTGGGTTGGCATTTGTTCGAACGTCTCTAGACAACAATAATACAATCAATGCGTTATTTTATATTCCTGAGCATCCCCTGCTGACAGAAAAATTACTGATAACTTCAAACAGAACGGTATCAATTGGGGTCCAAGCCCATCAGAGCGTGTTGTATTCAGATATTCAATTTATAGTCCATAACTTGATTTTGATATCAATCTCACAATTATGACCTTAAAATGGAGTTGGGTGACAAAATAAAGTGCTCAAAACATTGGTGAATATTCAACGTCTTCCTGAAGCTTATGGTACTGTTTAATGAAAGTGCATTTCCAAATTGTTTATAACGGCATTTTGTAATAAAATTTATCCGCCATTTTTCCGTCTTCTTACTGAGTCAGACATACTCAGTTATCCTTGCTATCAAATATTTCTACCGCATTTCATTAAGCATACGTATTAAATCGTCCAACTTACAAATATTTCAACTGAGAGGTGAATAAATAATAGACACCATGGTCCAAAACAATATGTCATCAGCCTATAATGTCGTTCAAAATTGGAAATATTAGTGTTTTCCAATGACAAAACACACCACCAGAATTAACACCTGAACATCCTTATACGCCATTCAAGCCTAGTTGTACAGTGCTTCCCAAAAGTTGGCAAAAAGAGAAGGATCTACAGATTCTACCTCTACCTGTTTGATATAATTCTTGAAAGAGACGTTTTATTACATTGAAAGATGGAGTGAAGGTGTACGCCGATATTATTCTTCCTTCCAGCTGCGGTCCTATGCCTGTGTTGAGTCCTTGGAGGCCTTACGGAAAAACAGAGATGGAAGATGTACCTGGCATGGCAGAAAAGTATCCTCTTTGGAACGAATGCTGGGATGACAAGTGTGCCCGCTTGGAAAACATTGAGGTGCCTGCCTATATCCTTGCTTCTTATTCATCCAGTCTTCATACGACAGGAAGCTTTAAATGCTATAGAAGGATCAATTCCAAGAACAGATTGTATATTAATATTCTTTATTAGTCAAATCACCATGTTCCCTGTTGAATAAATGTCTCTATAATTCTTGTTACCCTCTACACAGGTTACGAGTTCATCCTCATTTTGAATGGTACGATCTTTACAACAAGGAAAACAATGATGATCTGCAAAAGTTCTTCGACCGCTGTCTCAAAGGCACTGAAAATGGATGGGAAGCCACGCTTCGTGCGTGTGTGACTTTCGTTGCTACGATACAACGGCGCGGCTATTGTGAACCCCACCCCCCAGGTTATAAGGCTATCCTATTCCTAGAACGGAATACCATACGTTTTATCTCAATGTACAAGATCGCTCGGTTGGGGCAACGCCAGCTACAGCACCTGCTTCGACAAGCTATCAGTTGGATGACCCTGCAGATCAACACAGTTCACACTAACGTTTGACATATATACCAAGGTCGCTGGATATGCCATGACAATGATGACCATGGTCTATTGGCAAAACTTCGCACGCTGGATTCTGAGGGTCGATTATTGCAACAACCAGAATGACCTCACCGTATGGCAGCACTGCACTTACCACGTTCCAGAAACACAACCCTGGTCTGAAGGACTACAGAAGAAATTACATAAGAAATTACACCTTGGAGCTTCCCCAAACATAGCCAAACAAATTTAACATCGCGACAGCCACTTGTGTAACCAGCCAAGTCTATAAAAGCAATTATTGCCATAACTGCAACTTTTTAGTTTCAATTCTATGTCAGAACATTCAGAGACTTACCTGGCTTCATTGTTGAACACCCCAGCTTTCGACATTGTATGGGAGTCGAACGACAATAGCGAAATTGAAAAGGCGTTCAAGGAAATCCTCACTCACCAACTAAGCGATGACATAGCTGCGCAAGCTTTAACACAACTTGCTCGATCCCAGGGGCTACAGGAGAAGTTTGACCTCGCAAAGGAAACACTGGAGAAGTCTCGTCAGACAAGCAACGATGCCATTCCGCATATTAGGTACCTCCTGGAATACGGAAGGGTACTTAGAACGTCTGGATATAAGGAAGAATCTACACCATACTTCAAGAAAGCATATGATGCTGCAGTTGATGTCGAAGACTTTTATGCAGCAGATGCCGCACACATGCTCGCCATTTTAGATCCTACTACTGGGCCAGTTGAAGGAAGAACATGGTCAGAAGTGGCTCTTGAGATTGCTCGTAAATCGACTAATCCACCTACTCAAGGATGGGCTGCAATCATCTTGAACAATACAGCATGGGATAACTTTGATCAAGGAGAATACCAGGAGGCACTGAATCGTTTCAAAGAGGCTGCTGAACTTAGAAAAAATGCTGTTGAATACAAGGAAACATTAAAAACGAAACAGGGTTATCGTATTGCAAGATGGTCAGTCGCCCACACACTTCGCCACATGGGTAGATTGGATGAAGCCTATTCCATACAAAAGCAGCTTCTATCTGAAGGCGAGACTAAGCCTAACAGAGAAGAGTTGGTAATCCTTGCCGAGAAGTTAGGATACACTAGTGAAACAGAAGAACACAAGAAAGTATTGGAATCTATGTAAGCGTAATAAATGAAGGGCTTGAGGTTTACACGTAGCGCTTTAAGGTGCACGTTGAGATCGAGTGGATGGTGAGTCAATTTGGAGGAATCTCTTTGTATGGTGTTGCATTGCGAAGCAAGCATAGAATGCTGATTTCTGAAGGCGGGGAGTGGTGACTTTCGGTTACCGGAGCAGAACGTTCAAACCAGATCATTCTCCATGTAATAGTTTGCTTTTAAAATATAATACCACAAACGTGTCAGCCAACGGCTTTGACACAAATGACTGCTGTTCTGTAAATACAGTCTGTTATTTATACGTTGTGAATGCTGAGGGAGCTTCTGCTATTTTCCTTTTTCATTCAAGAATAGACGAAATGTAGTATAAATTGATGGATAATAACAACAAACATGCATCATATTCGAAGAGAGGAGAGCTATTATATGGATAGCGTTGCGTAATCTCGGGATCGACTCATTCGTACAAGATATTGAAACCTGAGGTGGGAGGGCTGGACACTAAATTTAGTAGTAGCAAAATGAAGAAAAACGCTCAAAACTGGCCTTTCAATCTGAAGGCTGGCATCCTGAATACCAAGTTGCAGTTCCACCAGCGTGCTTTCGTTGGCACAGTGCTCAATGAAGACAATCGTTTGGGAAGAAATGGATAGATTCTTGCTTTCCACTATAAGCTACGAATTGTCTTCAATGTGTAAGGTGGCTGAAACTATAGTTGCCTTATTTTCACCATTTCGATATATTCTCATCCTTGGCTTTTAATTGGCTGGGTAAATGGGCATTGAAATTTTGCTCTCATTTGATCAAGCGCAAAAGAACCAAAAAATTACTTGTCAACGTATTGTTGAAGGTGCCTTCCTCCTTGATTCATACGACAGCAAAACAAAGGGCTATTAGCTTCATTTGGAAGGACAACGCAATTTATCGAACATTCAAGTAACAATGGTTAAAGGTAATGCCTGGCATCTCTTATGCAGTTCTGTTACTCCAACTGTATTCCCAACTCTAGTGCACTACAGATCACGATCACGGCAGATCCAGACAACATACTTCCAAAAGCCGCCCCCAGAGCCGCTCGCGCAGCCGCTCACCTAGTCGTTCCCGTAGCCCACACAAATCAAGATCTCATACCGCCCATTCGTCATCTCGTCGGCGTCGTTCCAGAAGTCCAGAAGGTATTGTTATAAACTATGGAGAGTGGTCGAATTATTCATTGCGTGTATGCTCACATTTTGCTATTGATAAACGGCAATACCTTTGACGTAACATCTCTGGACCCAATTGCTGCGATATATCACTTGCTATGGGAAATTATGTAGAACATAGTCGACACCGGTCTCGGCGTCGCAGCAGCAGAGAAAGGAAGCCTTCACGAGAACGATCAAAACGATCATCAAGGCGCAGTCGATCACCTCATCAAAGCTTATCAGAATCGTCAAGCGATTCATCAAGCGATTCAGAAGGTATGTGGAACTGATGGGGCTTGGCTTTGTTAGATCCCATCGCTCATTTTTGGACTAGATGACCGCAAGCGGCAGCAAGATAAAAGGAGCAAGAAGTCCAAAAAAGATGTAAGATGTGGCACTGCGCGAGCTGAAAGCAGTATGTTGACTCAACTGATCAATATTTGTGGCTTTAGAAAAAACATAGATCACGACGGCGCCGGTCGCATAGCTCGGAAGAGGACAGAAGAAACCCTATTACTGGCAAAAAGGTAAATGGTTCGATCAATGCAATCAATGAAAATGAGGGATTCAGGCACTCAATTTCTGTCAAAAGATTAAGCTAAAGGTACACAAAACTTCAGACGACAAGAACCGTGACTCAAATCGATCACAGTTGTTACAATTTCTAAACTCAACGTTTTAATCCACATCATTTGGACTCAAATATTGCTTTATCATTCTCTCTGCATTGCCTAACAAAATAAAACTATCGAAATTATGTGAAATGAGAGGTATTGGGTGGTGGGGGGGGGGAGAGGAAGGAATCGGTGACAGGTTTGGCAGCCAAAAGTGTTGCAGTATGAAAGTGGAAATCTACACCAAATCCCATCGCTTAGCCAAATACAAGCTGACAGCGACAAACAAAACCATAGAACCAACGATATAAGTAAAAAAAACATAGTCATGGTTATCCACACCCGGTATCTAGATACATATGTTAGCTTCATAAATAACAGAGTTAGAAACAACAATTCAACCATACGGTACCTTGACGTTCATTCCAAACAAACCAGCGACTATGTTTAGAGGAATTGCCATGGTTGCAAAGAAGGTAAGCCGGTTAACGACTTTGTTGGTTCCGTTGGATAGCTGCGACAATTCAATGTTGATTTGTGCAAGGTAGTTCGAGTGTGATCGAGCAAGTACAGAATCGTACTGGTTCAAATTCTGCAGCATTGTGATGATGTGATCTACAAAGAGATGGGATATTAGAAGGGTTGAGCTGTATTGTTACAATTTGATGCGCGTCTAGATACCTTGAATATCTCCCAAGAACAAAAACACATCATGATGGGTCTTGGTTTCTTCAGTGGTTTCAAATTCGATCAATGACTTGTCTTTGGAGCGCTTTATTAGCGCCTTTACAACCTCGGACTTGGACGCCAAAAGTCTGGTCAACTGCATGACTTGTTTTCGACAGCTTCCTATCCGTCTTAGCATATCAGATTGCTCAGATTGTCGTAGAAGCAAGACGAGATCGTCGATTGAATCGACTTCCATTTCAATTTGTTGAATGAGCGGTGCAAATGCGTCAGTAATATCGTCGATCAACGCATAATTGACCCACTCAGGAGTAACAACAATGAAATCCTTTAATTGATTCATACGGTTGCGGACGTTGTCAGTTTCCGGACCCATGTGGAAGTGGATCTAATAGGGGCAAGGAAATTAGGAGCAAGTTTTACTTTGGGAGCAGATTCAGGATATTCAAATGATCATTACCGTAATCGCACATTGCTTGAATACAAGGGTATAATAGTTGAAAGGTTTCAAAAAGTCTCCACTATAGCTGTCCTGAATAAAACTTCTGACACTAACAAACCTGAAACAAATGCAAAAAGTAAAAAAGAATTATTACCACTCAGATTCTCTCTGCCAATTGGATCGTATGGTGACACTCACATGTAGCTCTGAAAGATCTCGCACTTCTCGCGGGATTCTTGAGTTTGAATGTCTTCAATGGTCAAAGGATGTATGTGGAACATCTAAATGGATATCGTCAGATATACGATTCAATCGTACTTGCAGTCATTATAATGATGACGTTACCTTTCCAATGACTCTCATTTCCTCGTCAGTAGGAGCAAAAATATCCAGCCACCATCCATGGTTGCTCTCCATGATCTCTGAAGCCTTTACAGTCTCGGAATCCCATCCTGTCTCACACATAAGGAGCTTGTAAAGGTTGGTAGCGGTAAAGCTTCCAGCTGTAGGTGAGAACAGCAGGTATCGCTCGACATCACTTGTAACCATAGATGTAGGCTAAAATTGAGCAATTTAATGAGTGCCTGAGACCTTACCAAAATGCCTCGTTAAATGGACTGAGCTCCAACCAACCTTTGTATTATTATCTTTATACAAGCTGAATTTTCTCTGGTTCGAATGATGAGATTCAGATTTCTTAAGAGTTGGGTGTATAAATGGTTCGATGTCGTCGACTAGTTTCTCAGAAAAGTTGGACTGCAAGTCTAATTTTGATTTTTCTAGATCATTTACGGCGCTCAGATCGAACCCATTTGCAGCCGTATTGTGGTTGGAAGGAAAACACACATCCTCTTCTACATTTCTTGGTTCCAGAGACAAGGAGCTGTGAAGGCTTCTTGGACTCTCTGCAAACACAGGACTACTTGGAATCTCTAGGCTGTTTGGAAATCGCTGTTGTTGAGCATTATCAATTTGGATAACCAGATCTCCTGGTTGGTTAGAAGGTCGTCTTTCAGTGGAGCGACGAGGAGACAAAGATCTTGAACGAGTAGATTGAGGATTCATGGTGGAACAAGAAGGCACATTCCTTTTTGAATGAAGAGAAGAGATGGCTGCAAAAAACGAGGAAAAAAAATTGGCCCTGGTGCGCCACAAGCTGGACGCTTCCGTTGGCTGCTCGAACGATAATTTTTTTGTCCATTTTTGAACAAATTTTTTTCTTCCTCCGCTTGACGGGCAAAACGTATATTGACGTTTCAATGAGATCAGTAACTATTACGCTATCTACCAACCAAAATATTTGAATATCCAGAGTCCTTGTAGCCAATTCATTGAATTTATTACAAATTCTCACTAGTATGTGTTCTTAATTGGCTCGCTAGAGACTAGCCTAAACCATCCATCGCTCAGTAAGAAAACGGATGTAAGCGGCGATATATACCGGACACACTGGTTATTTGTCTACATCGTAACGATGGAGCAAGGCTACGCTCCTATTTATGAAAATCGTCATTATTCAGTCGATATCATTCTATTTTCGTTATATGTCAGTAAGGAGTAAAGTGTGATAGAGGGACGATCACTTTGTCTAAATTGAATCTTCTGGTTTCGGGGGTTTTCAGTATGCATCATCAAAACTAAATATGCACTGGCATTGCATGGTCGTGCTTTGGATTCAAGCCGGAGAAGCGGGGCAATAATATCAATAAATTTTTCATTGACCCTCGTCACCACGAGTATCTGTCACATATTACTCTCTTTTTATATGTTTCAATGGATGTATGGTTATGTTAAAAGGATTATGCAACAAAAGCACGCTTGTCTGCCACAAGCAAACAATCTGTGCTTGGCAGCCAAGAGTGCCAAGCACACTGTAGCTATGTTAACTACTTCATATTATTTAGAATAAGAGACAAATCATAGTCACATTATGTCGAAACATGTATTCAATAGCAGCCATAGCTTTGCTATTATCCTATAAGACAACCAACTCTGTGTGATCGCTAGAGTATCTATTCCAGCAGCTCACAGTCCATGCAATTTCCACGTATTGTTACCATCAATCATATAACCCGTGAGTGGTGAACAGCATGATGAAAGTATTCAACTTTAGAGAATCAACGATAAAAAGCTTTTGATACAGGAGTGGAAAGTAATTGGAAGCACAAAGGTTACCAAGCATTTTAGAATCTGGGTTTGACAAAGACACATGGCCACAAATTTGTATGTCGGAAGCGGGGAAAAAGTGAGATTCTCAAATTTGGGACGTTTTATCCATTTCCCTCCTCTCACCCTTTTCTTCTCTTCATAACTTTCTATAACATATACCCTACTTTTAAATGGACTTTGTACAATCTCATTCACCGTGGTTAATAACAAACGACCATTGGATTCCTGTAAGTTGGTTTTTAATCATCGAAAAATTATACTTTCAGCTAACAACCGCCTATAGAACACGCCTGACGATCAAAACCCTATTGATGCTCCTATTATAATAACTAGAACCAGTAGCCCTGACCGCTGCAGTCAGCACATCCTTTCAGTGAACACCAGCAATGTACTATACCCTGATAATAGCCCAGAACGGCCGCACTCTCCAAGATCATATATGTATTCGTCATCACCCACAGCATCAAGCATCATAACGCATTCGCCAGAACGAGGAAAACAGCGTTTAAATATTCATCACCAAGATGAACAAGGAAGCAATGACACAAGAATTATGATATTTTCACCAGACGAAGATAGGTTTTCTACACTAATCACACGGATTCAGCACAAGTTCAACGACCGTAATATAAACCGGCTGAAGTATCTCAACAGGGATGGGGTCGAGATAGTAGTAGGAGACGATGAAGATCTTGACATTGCATTGTACTTGGAAGGAGATTACGCTGCGCATACGTTTTGGACGATGCAGCGGCAGCAGAGCCTATAATACAAATAAAGGAAATAAAATTGTAT
This sequence comes from Umbelopsis sp. PMI_123, assembly GCA_021235465.1. NCBI lineage: Eukaryota > Fungi > Mucoromycota > Umbelopsidomycetes > Umbelopsidales > Umbelopsidaceae > Umbelopsis > Umbelopsis sp. PMI_123. The sequence continues at coordinate 465,105 of JAJSME010000018.1, read as the reverse complement.
CACATTGTGCAGTAACTGCGCATAGGAGAAGGTTCGTGGACAGCTGTTCAAAATGGCTGAGGGAGGGATTTTTGCTGTGCAGCTGCGACCTGAGTCTGAAATTGGAATCTTTCAGCCGTGAATATATGCTCTTTAAAAGCTCTGACGGCTAGCCTTCGTCTCTCTTTCCGCCAATCCTCTTTCCTTTTTACAGAGTCTCGATCTTCATGACGTTTGAACCAAAGAACAGCGATTATAATTTGGGTCTTCTGGTAAAAAATTGCTCAATGAAATGAAACCAAAGCACTGCTTTTGACCCCACTAACCACCTCTCAATATGGTTGCCATTGGGAAAAAAAAAGCATGAGCCTCCCAAACGCTCCGATACGCAGTCAACTTTCTCATCGCAATCAACTTTATATCCCACTTCTCCTTCATTATACCCAAAGCAGCCATATCAGAGTTTACGAATGCTCACAACGTACGTAGCAAAAAATGGTACAAAAGACGTTCGATTACTACTGCACGCTCCCCATACGGAACACTGGCCATCGCTGTTAGGCAGGTTACAACGTAAATTCAATGACGACGATATTCACTCCCTCAAATACATCGATGCAGATGGAAACTATTCTATAATAGCTGATTCAGAAGATTTAATGGTCGCTGTTGATTCTGTCACTAGCTCACGCGGAGAACTACTATGTTGGACCTTGCGGCGTGGAGAATCCATATAATACAAGCACTGTGATAATTTTTATATGCTTTGTTCTTTTCCATGATTATAATGCTGCTTTATTTTGAGTTGAATTTGTCTATAGTACATAAGTTTGCGTGTATGTGCATCCACTTCAACTTTTTGGCGTAATTACAATGTTATCTACTGTTGTATTGGGTTACATTAAAAGTCTCTTTGAGTCTCTTTTGAGCTCATTGAGGGTCATGCTATTGGGAAGCTGTGGATCCTTTGTCCATCAACGCGGTACCATCATTCACTACCACTTTGATATTATCGCTGGATGCGGAAGTAACTAATTCGGTAATCTCTTGAGGAACTTCATACCCTGAAGCCCGCATGTCTTCTATAGCAATGTGCACTCGATCATCACCATCACTGGCTAGTTTCTTTATCAGTAACTGGTAACAGCCCCTCGGTGGCACATACTTGAAATACTTCATTTCCTCCAGATATCGAAAACAGTCTTCGTAGTCATCTTGGGTGCAGCAAAGCACAACCATTTTGCTATAGCTTGTACTGTTCGGCTTGACCTTGGCCAGCCTTATAAGATTCCACACATGGTTACCATACTCCCAATCGGTGGCAAAGATACTAGCGTCGAGTAAACAATTGTACGTATCCACGTCAGGCGTAATACCAAATCGACTGGCCAGTGAAAAGGTCTCTTTGACCAAATCTAGTCGCTTTGCCTTGGCTGCAGCATACAGCACGCTATTGAATCCCGCAACATGTACTCCTTTTCCTTCCGAATAAAGCTCCTTTAGTAGATGAATCGCCTTTTCTATTGACGCGACGTTGGTGCCAAGTTGGTGAATGATTGGTAGTGCGGTTTCTTTTCGGGTGGATATACCTGCGGATTCCATTATTTGAAGCATGCTAAATGCACCTTTCAGGTCTCCAGACATGGAAAACGCTTGGAGTAAAGCCGCAAGATGGTGTTCAGAATATTGCAAATCGCTGTTACCCATTTGCTCAAGCACTTGACTACCTAACCTTGGGCTTCCCATTTTAGCGGATAAAAGCATCAAGTACGTCAAAGTTCCATGATCTGGCATTAGTTGGTATTCCTTTACACCTTTATCCCAACAATGCATAGCAATTTTCAGCTGAAAGATGATCCACATTAGTCATGCTACTCCTTGGAGAACAAGTATTTCATCACAATCACTTACGTCTTCGGATAATGCTGCACATCGCAGGACTTGAAGGTATAGATTTCGATATTCTTCAGTAATCATATTGTGTTTTTCCAATTCGTTGAGGATAACCATGGAAGTTGAAGCATCTTCAAACTTGAGAGCAAGTTCCAAGACCGATATATAGCTCTTCCGTGCTGGCGTTATACCCTTCTTCTCCATATCATCGAGGCTGTCTAAAATTCGTTCCAATTCCAAGTTATGGCACATGGCTTGTATCAAGGCATCGTAATGGTTAGCCGAGTCCAATCTAGAATAGCCACCTACTCGCGCAAGCACTTGTGACTGAAATAGAACGTCTCCATTCGGTACAGCAGCCTATAAATAAGAGTCTGGAGTATCAGTATCTGATTGACATTTAACAACGATAGCTGTGGATACAAACCATTAGCATGAGTGTCAAGGTGTCATCGTCCGGTGGACAGTTTATAGCTTCCATCTGATCCAGCAGTTGAATAATTAGACGCTTATCTTTGAGCTCATAACAAAGACGTGCTGCTTTGTTTATCTTTTCCGTCCTCTCTGCACCATCTTTAGATATGGATCGAAACAAATTTGCAATTGTTCTTCGCTTAATGTCTTCTGTGGCTTCTTGTTTATTGTGTTGCTTGTTCGATGGCTTGCGTGCAGTCTGCGCCGTATTCCGCGATAAACTCGATAGCGTACATCTACGTACATATCTATGACAATCCACTGTCATTGTTATTGGCTTTCTGGACGTTCCTGAAAAATGCCTTGTGATCCCGACGGTCATGAACTCACATGCCGAATTCCGTGACATATACGCCAATGCGGATGGCATGTTATTCCGCTGGCATATTGGAGCATGTGTATTAGAAAACGGATGCATAGAATTGAACATGCATTGCCTTGTTTGCACCCTACACAGGCGATGCATTAAATGGGTATATGATTTTGAGAAGATGAACAGTGAGCTAAAACCAAGCCACTTTGAATTTCAGACTGCAGCCTTATGTTTCAGACCTTTACGCACATTCAGCGCCGCCGAGGTCGAGATGGCCAGTCTCGACAAGAGTATTTACAGCAACTTGTGGATCAATATAAGGAAGCCGATAGCATAGGTGAGTAGCGGTATGACTGATGTATAATTTTGGTGCTATTCTGACATCAAGATCTCATTTTGAATCGATTGCCAGACTCAAAGCGGAAAATATTAGCCAACTTGAGTAACTTTGCATATGATCCAATAAACTACAGATGGCTATATCAAGCATGTGCTGCTGAGCTGTTCGTCGGTATGATTGAAAATACTATAAGACGCCTGTTTGATGACCGTATCTAATGGGTATTATATCAGACGCTTTTTCAGATCCAGAAGGTGACCCAGAGCTACGACGGATTGGGTTATTTGGGCTATGTAACAGCGCGCTCGGTAAGTCTCTAGTTTACCAGTGTAAATGATACCTTTGGAAACATGTCAAGCTAATCTAATACGTGCAAAGATCACCACGTGCAGGAACGTCTCGCAAATGATGAAGAGTTTATTCGCATGTGCAAAGGTATTATTCTGGCCGATGCAAAGTATAGTTCTGAATTTCTGATGACGACGGTCTGTCTTCTGTGGCATATTTGCACTCCAAAGAATATTAATAGTATGTCTTCCTCTTTTCTTATTACGGAAGCTAACTCGTTCGCATCTCTTCTGACTCATATCAACAGTTATTATCACGCCTGACTTAAAGAATGCATTGGAAGGATTGTGCAACGCGGAAAATCGCGACGTAGCGCTACATAATATGTGTAGCATCTTCCTCAGCGACTTTTTCGTTGAAACACCAAAGGAACCATCGGACGAGCTGTCAGAAAAACCGTCAGAAGAACCATCAGCAAAGCGACGGCGGTCTACATGAGGCCCCCAGATCGAGAAACATATTCAAGGTGTTCCATGTCATCTCTCAGTCAGTGACATTGTACACAGGAGGCGATATTTTAATGGTTTCACCCGCTGAAGGATGCTTATATTAGGTTTATCTCCATCATATCCTCTTAAAACGGTGAAGTTTCAGAGTGATATCTGCCTTGGAGCGAGCTGACCAGCATCTTCTATGTATAACGCTGTTCTAACTTTCCAAGTCATGAAGAAATCTCATTTGCCCCATTGGCACGCAACCTCACTACGGTAAATGGATATGGTATATGAAGAGGATGCTACGTCGCATGTAAACTTGGAGATCTTTATGATATGCAGGCAGCTTGATGCCGACGGTGTTGACAGTTTCTATGTTATCGAAACTACTTCACTAGTAGCAACGAAATTATTGTTTATTATGGCGAAATGCAATTGAGAACAAGCAGAATTAAATAAATCACTTGCGTTGTAGTCCGAAAATGCAAAGGAAATTGGAAACATCACTTCAGTTGCCTTCAGGCTTCCAAGACCTTTCTTTCAATGGCGTTTGTGGCGTGTTACATTAAAACATGTGTTCCGTTCCTTCATACCACTCTCGTAATGACCAAGAAAATACTACCGCTGTTCAGGCTCTTCAAACGACATATTCATGCGCATCATTACCATTTTTTTATTCGGCTTTGGTATTGTTTCACGTACCTCATTTGCGCCCGACATATAAATTTAGTTTCTTTGTAAATTAAGACAGTGATTCAGCACTGCCTCTGAAAGCTTGAGTTTATCTTTAAACATTTCTAATGATTGTTTCAGCTTGGTGACAGATTGCTGATCCGCTATGCGGTGGCCATAGTCTTGTGTAACCGAACGTAATGAGCCACGTCTTGCGCACTGACGCCTGTCAAGCCTTCGTCTGCGAAAAAAAAAAAATAGTTGTTTGTATCTTTGAGCCAATCAACGCAAACGATGGTGATCCAAGCGTTTTCATCATTATATTTACTCTTTTACGAAAAGAAAAAGCAAATGCAAAATATACACCAAAATATACAGATAGCACCTTCATTGTCTAGTAGCTAAAATATCTAGGACCAGCCCACATAAAGCCAAATCTAACGGAAAGGTAGACTTTTATAAACCTCGTTTACCTTGAAACGTAGGCTGGTAAGGAGCGATAAAATTATCTGATCGGAACTTTACATGCTCTTGATTGGCGGTGTACATTGGCCGCTGAACATCATCGGCAGGAGTGATGGGTGACTCGCTTGGGGAGTCGACAAAGTTTGGATTATCGCTGTCAGGTTCAGTAATGCATAGTTTTGGTACGGATGTATCAATGGCAGGAGGGAAATCCCATGTATCGTATACATCATCTTCGGATGATGAGATGCTAACGGGCGGTGGACGGTATCTTCGACGGCAATTTTCATAATCAGTGTTGCATAGATATTCTACGAGGATAGCTGGAGAGGTTGATTTACGGAAGAATGGATGTTCAAGGGCTTGTTCTGCAGAGATGCGATGATGTGGATCCTTTACCAGACAGCAGTCAATAAAGTCTCTGAAATATTCCGAGTATTGGAAAGTACAATTATCCTGGTCCAACGTGGGTGGTGGAGAAGTCACAATACTTCTAAAGATCTATATTGAAATGATTGGGAACCTTATTAAACAATGTAGGTATTCGATATCTATTGTTATAAAACTTACGTTGGTTGGATCGCTGTGTGCGTTTGGAGGTCTCCCATAGGCTAACTCTAAGGCTGTTATACCCAGACTCCACATGTCTACTTTGCAGCCGTATCCTCGACTTTCCAAAATCTCCGGTGACATCCAACAAGGTGTTCCAACAAACGAATTGCGTGCTGCTTTGCGTCTTCCAGTCGATCGTCTGCCGTTCTTTAAGATTGACTGAGGTAGAGTGTCGGTTAAGGTTAAGACGGCGGAAACACCGAAATCAGCCAGCTTGACATTTCCGGTTGTTCGGTCTACGAGCAAATTAGCGGCCTTTACATCACGATGAATGAGATTGTTTTGGTGCAGGTAATAAAGACCATCCAAAACTTGCTTCAAGATGCTAGATGCCATACAAGTTATTCATTCCACTCTATGATCTGCGGCGGTTACTCTTAAATTTTGACTTACCATCGAATAAATTTTTCTTCCAATCCATTGGAATTGACAGTCAATATATCGTGACATGATCCTATAATATAAACATGCTGCTTTAGTAAGTGATTTTGCATAGTGTAACATATACGTTGAGCCACGAACCTGCAGACATTACTGGAGTTACGATACATAATTTTGACTCGAAAATAAAACTTTGTAAAACTGGGAGTAGATTGAGGTGGCGACACAGGTTCATTATTTGCAATTCTTTTCTGAGTTCATCGATTTGTCGCGGAGCAAATAGATCCATATCGACCATTTTGATGGCAACTTTTTCGTTACTTGGCAAGTAACGAGCGGCATGTACAGACGCTGTGGCTCCGTAGCCTACATGATAAGATGGGTTATTATTAGAAAAAAAAAAAAGGGGGAGGGGTACAGGTCAGTGGTTATATTACAGCGGCGCTGTAGATCGTCAACAATAATATTATAACATTTACCAATTAGGTCATCTATCTCGTAGTCGTTCATTTGAGCGGAATACCTCCGTGCTGGGAAATGAGGTTCACTGTCGGTTCTTGGGCTGCCAAGGTTGATAGCGAATTGGTTAAACATTTCGGATACGGAAGCATGCCTTCGACGAGAGAGAGTAGGTCTAGGTGGGGTTACTCCAAATGTATTATGATCATTTTTGTCAAGAAACGCCGATGAATCATTAACGGATGCATGTCGCTTTAAACTAGACTTGAAGAGCCTTCCTGATATTGAACGTTGGCGCATAGGTTCAGAAGATGAGGTTGGAGAGGTAGGTAGGGGGTTCATGATGGTGTCATCTTCGTTTGTCTTGCTGTGGAGTACAAGTTCGGTGACTTTCGTTGTGATAGAAGCCTTTTTCATATCGATCAATAAACCTTTGGACGAATGAGCTAATGAAATAGAGTCAGAGCGACCATGGCGCCTGTTCATCCTTTACAAAATGTAAAAAATGCAAAGAAAAAGGAAAGAATGAAGAAGAAGCTGTATTTTCCCAGTGGTTGCGGTGCGTGTGGGTCTGTTAAATGAACTAGAATCATACCCCCCGAGCCCCTATCATTATTTTATTTTCCCGCCAGTTCCACCCTACCCAAGAAGAAACTTGTCTCTCCTCGCGCCTTTTCGGTTAGCTTGGAATAAACACTGTGTTCTCACCCCATCGCCTTCACTTGATACAAGGCTCAAGTGAAAATCTCACGTTTATTTTAACCTTTTGTTTGTTAGTGTCCCAACCGCAGAACTGGGCAAGGTTCCTCAAAGGTAATGAAACAATATACTATTCATCTGCCGCCACTTCAACTAATTTCACTGGAAAGACAGCCTGGCTGAAATCTGTCCTATCATATCTTCCCAAACGGATTAATTCATTACACTTTAAACAGAAACATCAACCTATGGGCACACTTGTGAGAATCAACGTATTACGCTATCTACCTCTTCCCACACATATGTTACAAATGAATAAAAGAAAATGATAGATAAATTATGAGATACATCAAATGCATAACAAGAAAGAAAGAAAAGAGGTTCAGTAAGCCTACTAGCAATAGCAAATGAACAATGGAGGATATATATAAAAACGTGCGTGCGGATCAGAATGTGGACCATTGCCAGTCGGCTGGTACAGATGCAATAGGATTGAAGGTCGGGTCTATAAAGATAGCTATTAGTTCTCAGGAAATCCTGTCAGTGGCAAAAAAGTTTATAAGTTTTACTGTGGTGCTTACCAGTGACCCGCTGTCTAATATCAATAGACCTCTCTGAAGAATCCTGTGTCGGCTTCACAATGTCTAGTACAATTAGTTAGCACGTAAGAATTTTAGTACCTGTCAAAAGACATTCAATTGTGTCATACATACCATCTCTGCTTAACTCGGAAATGCCTTCCATATCCTGAGGTGGCAAATTGGTCATGATGTTAGCTCTCCTTGATAATGGCCGGTCCTTGTCGGGTGCAAATTCAGCTGGTGGCGCTGCACTATCCTCTGGGTTGGATGGTAAACTAGCTCGTCGGATAATAGCCCACCACCTTTGATGCTGTCTTGCACAAGTGTCACAACCTCGCACTAGCTCGCCATGTGGGTTGAAATTAATCGACTGATCCAACCGAAAATAATTAGAGCAGTGAGTAGCGCAGAATATATCGCCACATTTTCTACAATGATGTCGTCGCTCAAATAAACCGAATTGATTCGTACAACCGGGGTATGCACACTGGCTTGCTTCAGAGTCCGGCTGTCCAGTAAATAAAGTTAGCATAACCGTTATGCTTTACTTCGTTAAATCCTTCCCTATACTTACCTTCCAGTGATCTCGCGAAGGTGGCCCAATGGCTAGTGTTGACAAAATGCTTGATCGTCTTAGCGCTCTAGTAGCCATGAGCTGTGCTTCAATGTCCATTTGATTAACAGACGGTGCCGTCTGGTGATGTGAGTCTCGCTGTAATGGTTGTGACAAGGGATGTGGGTTATTTGGGTTAGAGTTTGTTTGTAAAGAACCCATGGTAAGCTGACTGGGACGCTGCTTTCTTGTCAATGCGTAAACATCCATGCGACACAGTAAGAAATAAAGTATGTTCTCCGGTTAGTCTCGTAGCAAGTAAGTCGCTGGATAAATCAGGCAAGTGAGAGCTTTTTATACGGAAAAATACGGACGGCGAAATCTACAGCGTTTCTAAGACAGCGAACGTTATGGAAAAAATAACCACAATATAAATAAGAAAAGAAGTGAAATGAAAGCATACATAGAATGAATTCGATTGTAGCTATTACAACTTGATACCTTGCGCAAGGTAGGAAAGCAAATCTACTTTGGTAACAATATGTTTTACCTCGGCTTTTCCATTTACGTTTTCAGTGACGACAGCGCTAGAGTGGTTTTCAAAGAAGCGAGTAAGAGTGTCTAGAGGGGTCTCAGGAGTGATTTCCTTGAAATTTCTGGTATGATTATCAAAGTGGAACATAACTTCCTCTACGGAAGAGTCCGGAGTAGCTCGACCAGAGGCAATGCGAGCAAGAATGTTTCCACGAGTCAGTAAACCATGAAGACGGCGGTGAGGACCAGAAACAACAGGGATTTGGTCAAAGTCATTTGCGCTCATTATATCAATGACCTGTTTGCAAGTGGTATGAATGTCTGTAGTAACAGCATCCTTCAACTTAAGATCAGCAACCGTGGCACCATGGTAATCTTTTTGAGCCTTCTTTTCAAAACTCTTGGCTTCAAACTCTTCATCAGTGAATCCACGGGAGCGCATCCAGTCATCGTTTAAAAACTTGGTCATGTAGTTTCTAACGGAATCAGGAAGAATAACAACACACTTTTGTCCTTCCTTCAATTCCTTGGCTGCTTGAACAGCTGCCCACATGGCAGTACCAGAAGAACCACCACAGAGAATACCCTCTTCACGGATGAGTCTGCGAGCCATAAGGAACGATTCTTTATCGGCAGACTTGATCCAAATATCGATTTGAGATCGGTCCAAAGCATCCGGAATGAAATCATACCCAATACCTTCAACTTGATAAGATTCTGTGGTCGTATTCAAGCTCTCTGGTTGAGCTAGGATGGATCCAAGAGGGTCGACACCAACAATCTTTCAAACCCCATCACTTAGCAAAATTGAATACAATCAAAGCAGTCGGACTATGTAACTCACCTTGACGTTAGGGCACCTCTCCTTGAGTTTGCGAGCAATGCCTGAAATGGTACCTCCTGTACCTGCACCAGCCACCAGCATATCAACCTGACCATTGCAAGCAGCCAAAATTTCCTCAGCCGTGGTATCGTAATGAGCAATTGGATTGTAAGGGTTTCCATACTGGTCTAAGATCACAGCATTCGGAATGCTATCACGCAATTTCTTTGCAACGCCGATATGAGACTCAGGAGCGTCCCAGGCAGCTTCCGTAGGGGTTCGGATGATTTCAGCTCCCAGAGCCTTGAGCACATCCACCTTTTCCTGTGACATTTTCTCAGGAAGTGTGATAATTGTTCTGTATCCCTTGACCGCCGCAGCGAGAGCCAGTCCGATACCTAGAGAAAGAAGCTTTGTCAGATTGCATGGACCATAAACTAAAAGGCCAAGTTTACAGCTTGGGATTACAGCCACTTACCAGTATTACCAGAGGTGGGCTCAATGATGGTACTAACACCAGGAGTGATGATTCCAGCAGCTTCAGCCTCCTCAATCATACGCTTAGCAATACGATCTTTGACAGATCCACCAGCATTAAAGAACTCACACTTGGCCACTACGAAACATAAAATGGTGATAGTTAAATTTTGCAGCTCAAATCATCCTTTTCCTTTAACATTTACTTACAAAGTTCACACTTGAGGCCCTCCTGTTTTGCAATCTTGTTGACACGGACCATAGGAGTGTTGCCAATATGGTCCAAGACTGTGTTGAGGACTTTAGGCTCAGGGACGCTGGAAATGAGAAATGGATCAGAAATAAGTAAAATGGAGATTTGGTATGTCAATGTAAAGCTTACCTCTTTACGTGGTTGTGAGAACCATTAAAGCATTTTGAAGCACACAAATCGTTAGCCATGGTAAAAGACTGAATAAAGCGAGATAAACGAGAAGAAATTTTTTGGCCCTCAGCGGCATTTTTCACACGCTTGGCTCACCTACGGACTTTCAAAGTGTATGCATGCAATCAAAGAAGAAATTGCCATACTCGCAAAACAGCCGTTGCTAGATTGTTTGATTGCTCTTAGCATTCACTGTCTATTACATCATAATCACCATGGATATTATCAAAGTCAAAGTATCCCATAATCGTATTCATTTTTGAATGACAGAACCGACCTCCTCCTCCCCACATGCATCATGTCCTTGATATCAAGTTCATCGTTTGGAACAATGGTTTATGATATTTTACCGCTTGGCTGAACTTGTATCGATTCTAGTAACATGCTACTATACACATACAGTATGTCACACTGTGAAGCTGAGGTGGAGATTCAAAATTACAAGTTGACACGTTTTTGACAACGGACTTCTTGGACGTCAAGTCGAAATGCGGAGCATGAACAACGTGCGGAAAACATTACAGTCAGCGTATACCAGGTAAGCCGACATTCCGACCATTTATCGTTTGAGCACTAACACAATACTACTTTTATTCACTGGAGCCGCCTAAGCAGCCCGGTTGATTGCATACTTGACTATGCATGAGTGGTAAAGAAGGGTACATCAATATTGGTGGTTGTGTTGTGAAAGAAAAATCTATAGTCAAAGGTGACTATTGTCCATCTGCAATGGCTGCGGTTTCGGGATTGATCTTGTACAAATAATCATGCATCTCCTTCCAGATCTTGGCCTGTGCCTCCAGGCCTTCGTCGCTTCTCACATACTTTGAAGTGCTAATGCCAATGAGAGATTAACTTACATGGCAATAAAATACATATATATTTAGGGGTATACTTACGGAAATACCACGCAGTTGCTGAGGTACTTTCCGTGTGTCTCAAAGTTGTCGTTTTCACTGCCATTGACAATGGTCCTTGATCCAACCTCAGACGACCTAGCAAGAATAGCCTTGATAATTCTAAACAACAAAGAATCACGGTGTCTGAGCAGGTTTGAATGACAAAGGCCAGGATCGATGATATTCAGAATAACTTTTGGTTTTCCATTTTCTCTTTCTTTGACATGCTTTGCAAGCTCTTGGAAGTAAAAGACTTCCAAAAGCTTGGATGCCTGGTAATGTCCAATTTTAGTATCAAAGTGCTTCTCCTGATTGAGCCACCCGATCACATTTTCATCCTGCGGCACTTTGGGGAGAGGCAAGACTTCATGAATCCCCGAAGACGTAATGGAGAGCCGGGGCGTTACACCATATTCATCAGAGGTAGCATAGAGTTTGGGTAAGAGAAGAACGGCAAGGAGAGCAGTGGAAATGACGTTGACTTGAAGGGTTTGCTCAAAACCATCGGGAGAAACAATCCATTCGATGGTGGCAACACCTGCATTTAATGCAGCAACATCGAGTCGAGGCAGCTCTTTGCTTACTCTTTGGACGAACGCTTGGACAGAGGCAGAAGTTGACATATCGAGATCCCATACTTCAATAACATTCAGACTTTTTGTAGTTTCTTCGATGGATTTTTTGGCCTCGATTCCGGATTCCTGATTCCGGACTGCGAGAATCACCTTCTTGGCGCCGAGGTTGACATAATGACGGGCAGCTTCCAAACCTATGCCAGAGTTAGAGCCCGTAACAATCACTACTTGGTCAGTAAATGGTCCCTTTGGAACAGGCAGTGTGAAGAACTGCGCATACAAGGAATAAAGACTAGCCATGACTGTCAAAAGGGTGACAAAGGCAAAAAGATAAGTTGTGTTGTGTTGCGCTGCGATTCTGAGGTTCAAAAACCATCACGCTGTAGCAAATCAGCCTATAGCACCTGTATAGTGCTGGAAGGCGGTCCGTGAAATTTCCTCAAAATTCACATCACCAGTTGAGTAAGACCTGGCAAGACCTGGTTTGCATTGCTACCGAACAAAAATCAGTAGAAGGTACAAAATACTTGTGAAAAAAAATCACATTAATTAGTTTCATGTCAAGAGGTGGAGACTTATGTCCTCGACAATCGCTGCCAGCTCTATGTATTGATATGTAATAAACTTGTGCATATTATCAAATTTCGCGTGCCATGGTGTAAAAAAGGCTTTGTGACCCCCACCCACGCTTTTATAGTTTCCACGGTGTTTCTATGAAATCATGGTTTGTTCTGAAAGCCCTAAAACTTGTAAATATAATAAAGCTAGGCGGTTTAAGCTATGCAAAGGCAATAATTGACACCAAGCTTCTTCTAAGAATACTTTGCAGAGCCAAAAAGAATGCTGTTTCCACCAGCTGGCATTACACCGCACAATTACGTCTTTGGCGGTGATTCCCACAGCTGGTGCCGTCTCCATTTGCATTTGTGGAGGTAAACATTTCACAAGTTCTACTGAGCATGCATATTTTACCTCTTCAGTTAGGTATCATTTTATCATTGTATATGACTATACTCGTTCAGTGCTTTGCATATGCGCTTGGGATGGCTAGATGGTTTGACGTACCGTAACACCAATACTCGTCTATTTTGAATAGTGTTACTTTAAGGTCTCTTATAATGTTAGGAACTCAATCCATACAATCAGCTGTATGCTTGGTATATCTGTGATTGCCACTGAACCAGCTTCAGATACGGATGATATGCTAGAAACTCTAGTGATGAGCAATACAGCCTCTAGTAGAGTTTTCAGTACAAGAGTGATTTAGCTTTCATGCAAGATATTGTCATGCAGGCAATTTTTTTTTTTTGAATTTGTCTACTGAGCAGCCAGTCAATCCACTCAAGAGAAATTAATGACCTAAACAACCCAAAAAATGGTACCATATCTAACTGAAATCAGTAGATAAATATAAAGCTCATTCAATCAGTATCGAATACCAACACTACCAAGCATTCGTCATCCACATCTGTAATGTGTTTTAATAGATGGTCTTAGTATGAAGACTCACAAAAAACGGATGGGACAATTATCGCAACACAGCTGACTGGTTGAATTAAAATAGGGTGCAAGATGCACAAGCCGTGTGACCACAAATGATGTTTATACTTTTTTTTTATTCAGTGCGACATCGACCTGGTATGATATATCATAGTGTTATATACACAACACGATCATTCTTTTACATGTCATCTCCAAAAGGTCAATTTAAATGACTTCCTTGAACAGTCGCCCTCTTTTTCTGGTTTATCTCGGTCTATTGCGTTTAAGTAACCTCCTTATCCATACCAAAATTTGTAGTTCTTGGTAGCGCGAAAATAGACAAACACCATCTGGTCACACGTAAACAATGGAACCGTTTTTGCCGGGTGGTTTGCCGTTCCACTATTTTTTCCTCTTTTCTATGGATTTGAACATTACAGCCGAGGAACCCCCCTTTCTATTTCTAACATGGATGTCCTCAGCAACAAAGAATATGATGAAGAGTACCACTCAAAGATGAAGGAAATCATCGACAGGTCGGCTAGAATCAACCTAGCCTTGAAGGACGGCGACGAAACCTATGATATGCGACCACGGCTACGACGAAGTTTATCGACTAGCAGTTCTCGAAGAAGACATGGAGGACGACATGACGACTTTGCATACTATGAACAAACTGCTGCTGCCCAGAGCGACGAAGACCGACTTGCACGGAAACCATCTAGACGAAGAAGCACCAGCCGACGGCATAAAGGTGATGCTTCTGAATGGAAGGTGGCAAGACATAGTCCTTCGGTGTGGGAGTACAGCCAGCATTTTAGTGGCATGGACAAGGGCGTGCCTTTGTTTGACCCATATGGTCCACACACTGTACCATACGCTATGCCTTGGATGGGTGAACATGCTGAATCTCCATATTTTGACGAACCATCTGCGATGATGGGATATTTTGGTCCTCATCCGCATCACCCACCTGGACTAATTTTCCAGCCATCGGACCTTGTACCACAAGAATTTGCAGACATTTATCCCTTTCATCCTCATCATGGGCATCCCCCTCCCCCACCGCACCACCATGCTCCACCTATAGGAATGCCACCACCGATGCTTCCTATGCATGCCATGATGATGGAAACTGCCTCTATTTCCAGCCCAATGCTACTTCCAGCTATGCTTCCAGCGCACCTTCCAATGGATCCCAAACTCGATCTGGGATTGGATGACAATCTTGCCCAAGACAATCAAGCATCGGCATCACACATGTTGTCACCACGACAATCTATTCCACGTAATCCAGTCTTAGGACAAGCAGAATGGAAATGGTGTTTTCAGACGGTGTCTGACGAACAAGGTGAACAATGGACCGCATTCGACGACGATGTCCAATTATTGCTGAAAGAAACAGATCTCGATGATAATACGGCTTATGAAGTCTTTGACTCAAACATTGAACGAGGTAGGAAGAGGATCATTGTGCTGCCTCTGCGACAGTATTGTTTTTATCAATTGCACGGAAAAATGATCAAAATCCCTGTCAGTCTACAAAAAATAACCATCAGCCCAAATGAGAGATGACGATTGGCCGCTATTCCATAGAGGAGGCAAGGAGGTTAGCCCAAGAGAGACTTGGACAGATTGATTAACATCTAGTATTTATATCGCCTTCATTGCAAACCACAAATTTTGTAGTATTATCAAAACGACCGCAAACACTTCACCTAACCCTCATCCACTCTCATTGTTTGACCAGTAAAAAAGCCCCCGACGTACGTTCAATATGTTGGATATTGTTATTGTTTATATAATTCTTTTTGGTCAAATTATGAAGGGCAGAAATACGATTATTCAACTTGTAGCGAAAGAAAATAAAAAATAGATAAACCGTATTGTTTAAATAGGGCAAATATAGTTCTTCATGACTACAAATAAAAAAAAAGAGGGCGAAACGGGTAGGAGGGAAGAGGAGGAGAAAATACAAGGTGATGATGATATGGGACTATTTACGCATCCAAAGGCTTTTCAACGACAAAGAAGTACATGGGGGTGAAGATATTCATTTCACCACCTTTTACCAAGTAATCAGCAGCATCATTGAGAAGTTGAGAAGTCTCAAGAACACCAGGCGGAACAATACCAAACTTACTGAAGAAGGTGAGGAAGCTGTGAGTGTAGAATCTACCCCATGGGCTTCTAAGCATGCCACGGAAGCCTTCGGGAGCCTTGAGGGTGTTGTACCAAGGTTCAGTTGCATCATCAAGAATGGCAGCATCCCCTTCCTCCAAAATCTTGAAACCAACCGACTTGAGAGCAGCCAAGCATTGTGCAGTAGTATACAACTTTGAGATGGAGTTACCTTCCTCAATGGCGTGGATGACCTTCTTTTGTTTAAGGTCAGTTTCATCATAAGAAGGAGTTGTGCACCATTCATAACAAGCGAATCGACCACCAGGCTTCAAAACACGGAAGATTTCGCCATAAACCATCTCGAGCTTGGGAGCATGGACGGTTGCTTCAACAGAGAAAACACCATCAAAAGTCTTGTTTTCCAATGGCATATTGGTAAAATCACCCTTAACGAAATCGGTATATGGGGTCAAACCATACTTGATAGAGTAAGCTTGGCAACGTTCGATTTGGTATGAGTTGTTGTTAATACCAGTGACATGAGCGTAACGAGAAGCTTTGACAACCTCACGGAGCGGACCACCTGCGCGGATTGGCGGATAATTAATGCTGAGGATCACAAAGTATAAGGTTGCACAAACTCAAACTAAAAAACTTACCGACACCGCAGCCAACATCCTGTTTTTGAGAAAAGATAAAAAAAAAAAAACGAAAAGGTCAATGGAATGTCCTCTCGAGTTTCTAGTTTCGGCAAAAAATCACATAAATAGGCATTAAACATACCAAAACTTTATCACCAGTTTTCAATCCAAGCTTGAGAGCAAGGAAAGCTTCATGACGCTTGATGTTTTCCTCAAAGGTATCGCCTAATTTTTGAATGGAAAGAAAATAGAGAAAAGGCAAAAAGAAGAAAAAAAAGGATTAGAACAAGCGCAAGGACAATGTGATGATGCGAAACACTCAATTCGTGCGACGATTCATAGGGCAGAAAGATATGGCCCCCCCCCCCAAAATTCGCAACAGCTGTGCTGTACTTCCCATCGGCCCTATGTAATTGGCCCACGCTATTTCCTCTCTATCGAGGAGCGTGATGTGTGATCTGTGATCTCTAACACGCTCTCTCTCTCTTTTTCTCTCTCTCCCACAGACAGCATGCAATAACTTACCCTTGTAAAGTCTGGCAAAGTGGAAAGATTGACCCCAACCTACACACATTCAAGTCATTAGTAAAAAAGTTGAAGCACTGATACTACCGTAATTCCACGCCCTTACCATATTCATAGAAGTCAGTGACCAAATCATAGAAGGCATTAGTCATGACTTGAGCGTGCTCACGTCTGTTCTCAACATGCTCTTCATTGTTTTCAATATGTTGCTTATCCTTCCAGTTGCTGTAGTAGGTATCAGCAGCCTTCTTGTTCAAAGTAGAGTCCTTTTGCGTGACTTTCTTGAGAAAACCAGATTCCTCCAAAACAAGGTTGCCATGGAGCTTTCGCATGAGCGCAATCTCTTCGGACGGATTATTAAGGGTGACGGACATTTTCTTTTACAAAATGAGGAATGACTAGATGATGAAGAAGATGAAGAAGAAGGGAAGGTGGAAATAATGAACCACCGAGAAATACCATTTTTGCTGGTAGTCAATTTTGCTGGCTGGCTGATTCACTTCTGTAACAGCCGGTTGGGGGCCCCCATTATTTCTAACCAAGGGATAAGGGCGGCCCAGGTAAGTAACCAAGCGCAATCTCTAAAGAATGTTATTATCTACCACATGTGTAGCCTTTTATCACTCCTTCGATGGCTTTGTTATTTTCCATCCATCATACCTTGTTTTTTTTTTCTCCGTCATCACCAATTCATAAGCTCCTCTCCTTAGCCTCTAGTCCCCCCCCAAGACCGGCTAAATAGTCAAACCCCGCACAAGGGTCGATCCTTCATTGGCTCCAATGACCAATGTGTCTGCTTCTCTCGCCGCTACTTTTTCCAATCCTGGACTATTGTTTTGCTATTTGTTGGCTCAATGAGGATCGCAATGTGTTCAATGGTAGTGTGATGGATCGATTTCCACCCATCTCTGAACTATCTTCTTACGTTCTAGTGCAAAATATCGTTTGGCTCCGTCGGCCTCCGCTTTGGGTTTTAACCGTAAGCCTCCGGTTATTCTACCCCCTCTCGTCTTAGGTAATTTTTCCAGCGGTTACAGATCCCCGGAACCTTGCATTTATTAGGTACCATCGTATAGCATCTATTCGATGAGTCTCACTAATGTTTCATATTAAAATAATGGATCTAGATTCGATTGTTCATGCCAAATAATGTAAGGTACGGCGAGACCCAACTGAGGCTGCTTTGCTGTCCGAACATCCAACTCTTGCAAACGTACCACCATCATGACATGGTTCATCCACCGACTCAACTCAACAGAAATCTGACGTGAAAAAAAATTTCTATACCTCCGTCAGGGCTTGGTCATCCAGAAATTCGGCGACCAAAGGCTGAAAACAATGGACGTAAGCTACCATGTTTCCATAGCTGCTGGACCTAACAGATTTGGCACTGTCAGTGTGTTACACTATTACTATCAATAATTCCGTAGTCAACGTTCACCAGCATGGAAATCAAAAGAGTTTATTTACAAACTTAGTTTTTCGGTATTCACTGTTCACCCGATGTCCGCGCCATCCGTTTGCTACGGCAATAAAAATAAAGAAAAAAAAAAAATGACAAAGCTGATACCAACTGACATCGTATCCTAAAACACAGCAGCTCTGCAATTTATAAGCACTATCAGCTTGCATATCTCGCACCTCTGTTACATCGACATTTTTTCAGGTTCTCATGCAATCGTTGCACAGTATGTTTTCACCGTGCGCTCGTGTACAGTGGACGTCTTTGTACTAGTGAAGCATGTCAATTGAAGTCAGTACCGATCATCTGAAAGGATAGGGAAGAAGGAACATGACTGATCATGTAAGGGTGGTAGTACGCTTGGCTTATTTGTGAACTTTATATTGGCCTAACGACGATCTTTCAAAGGCGGTGACGTTTTTGCAAGGGTACTAGAGCGGGAACTGAACATTTAGGTGACATTGATGCACAGCCATCAGAAAGCAACAGCCAATGTATTTATACGTGTGCGTGTGCTGAAAAGCAGCAGGGAACCACAAATGAGCGGTAATCTTGTATGCACGCATCGGACAAGCAATGTGGGAATCAAAATTTATTTTTGACAGCATCTTTAATAAGCTACTTGGGGGGGCGGGGGCATGTTGAAGAGATTATCACACCAATTTTTATATTTTTTTTGGATCTGATGTCTCTACGCTACTTACCTTCTTTGCTGTCCAAACGAACCATGTCTTCACTTACTCCTGTCCGTAAGTATTTTGCTCCTTTAGTATAACGAGTGTGCACCAACGCCTATTTTCTAACTTGATCTCGCAGAAACCTCCAAGGCTCCCAGCGCCATTGGCCCATACTGTACGTAAATTAGTCGATTTTGTGTCATGTCGTGTTGTATAGTTGACATTCTCGCGACTGACAAACACGTTACCAACCATACAGCCCAGGCTATCAAGGTTAACAACCTTGTTTACACCTCTGGTCAGATTCCCGTCATCCCCGAGACTGGTGAGTAGTTAAGGAATGGAGGAGAGGTACCATGGAAATTAGTTCCGAGCTGACATAACTCTGTATTAGGTGAACTCGTTGAGGGTGGTATCCAGGAGCAGACCCATCAGGTCATGAAGAATCTTGGTGAGGTTCTCAAGGCTTCTGGTTCTTCCTTGAACCGCGTTGTCAAGACTACTGTCTTCCTCAAGAACATGAACGACTTTGTTGCCATGAACGAGATCTACGGCACTGTAAGTATTCTGTGCAATAGCCTTATTCTTTTTGTCGATTTCACACCTAACTTGCTATTCTACTGTAGTACTTCCCCGAGACCAAGCCTGCAAGATCAGCTGTCGAAGTTGCCCGTTTACCCAAGGACGTTCAGGTCGAAGTTGAATGTGTTGCTTTGACTGATTAAACACGGACAGCAGAAATAAAATGTAGATAAATATTATCGTGTTTTAATGTCTTTATGATTTGAAAAGATGAATGGGCAAAGAGGAGTATATGTTACATGTGGGATCAAACTGACTTCTACATAATGGCACATTTACCATCATCTTTTTTTCTATTTCCTTGGCTATTTGCAAGGTCCCGCAAGCATTTCGCGGCATCCTTGCCGATAGGTCCGCCGCGGGCTGCCAGATTTTGCCAAAGTTGTTCTGCCTTCTCAATATTTGGTTTCACACCTCGACCTTCATAATACATTCGTGCCAGGTTGGATTGAGCAAGAGGGAATCCTTGTGTGGCTGCCATTTGGTAAAACTCGGCGGCATTGACAAAGTTTTGTTCTACCCCATTACCGGTAAAGTAGCGAAGGCCGACATTGTACTGAGCCTCAGGCATACCTTTTGAATTGAATGCGTCAGGATACCCATCTGCAATTTGTGAGAAGAACAGAAATAGACGTTACCTTTGATGGCTGCTTTTTGAAAGTATTTGAAAGCAGCCACTTGATCGACAGCAGCATCAGCTTGAGGGGCAGACGCATACACACCAAGCATAAAATTGCATTGTGCATTTCCCGCCTTTGCACCTTTTTGAAAATATTCCACTGCCTTGCCATGATCTTGTGGAACTCCAAGTCCAGTACGATACATGCGACCAAGCTCAGTCCACGCCATATCCAAACCACCTCGTCCTGCCAACTCGTACAGCTGCACTGCCGTTTTCCCACCATCTTTCTTGGTACGCATCACTATCACCGCCAGATTCATCTGTGCGTAAGGATGTCCTTTCCGAGCCAAGTCTGTCAAAATTTGTATCCCGCGTTCTACGTCCTTGGTAACCCCACCATGACCTAATCCATACAAATTGCGATCAATTATGTTTAGTATAGTCATCTGAGAATCGTTCTAAGACAAGCTCAACTGCAGAATTCACTGACCTCGGTACAGCATATTGGCATAGCTGAACGCGCCAGAATCGTCACCAGCGTTCATGGCACATTCATAGAGGCTTAAAGCAACCAGGGCGGCCCCTGCAAGAGTGTGGTCAGGGTCGTAACCATAGTCTGAAGTATGCTCTTGGCGGTACTTACCATTGCTAGATCTAAGGATCACATTTCCCAGTGCTGTCAGGTCGGCTGCCTTCGATCCACTAACTATGATAAAGCCATCAGCATGGAATAGAATAGAGTGGATCAATCCAATGTGCTGTTACAGAGATACAACTTACGGTCTAATAACGAAGAATAAGTTGTCGATGGCAATTGATCTTGCTGTAATGCCGTCAATATTGTCTGAATAACTGCCTTTTGTTTTTCTATCGGCATCGATATGGCACCATTAGTTATTATCACTTTGAGTTGGTCATCTTTGGGAAGGATGTCTAAGTGTGGAGTGAGGGTTACTTAATCGACTTGAACAAAGCCATCAAGCCCAACGTATATAGGGTATCTGTACCTTCAACTCGTAATGTTTTTATTTGTTCTGGTGAATTATCATTTATACTGTCGGTGTTGGACCTGATTGATGGCAGTTAGTTTTTTCTGATGGATAAGGAATGCTTTAGTTGCAACCACTGACCCAATGTCTGGTTTGAGGAATGGCTCAAACACACCACCCATGGGCTGTGACGACCTTGAGCGAGATTTCGTAGGAATGTTACTGGCATATTGCCGCACCTGTGGTCGATAATGCACGACAGGACCGACTGCATATCGTCCGATTTGATGTCTCAATTGCCGTGTCGCAATGGATGTCATGCTCAGCAAGTCGGTAGCAACTTGAAATTTGCTAAAACTTTATATCTACACCAGCAGCAGTCCCAATACTCAAAACACAGTATGTTAGGTCATATACAATTAATCCCACCACCATATGGCAAGCACACTTGATAATTAACAAAAAGTAAGTTCTATATTACTGATAGACAGCTCGCAAGCCAATGTCAGACCATTTTAGTAGAAAGGGAGAATGAATGATTGGTAGTGAGGTATTTAACAAGTGAGATATTAGAATGCTCCTCCAGACTATGACGATAAATGTGCATAAGTGTTGGGTTTCCTTCTACTTTACATTCTTCATAAATCCGCATGCTTACCTGGATAACCTCAATCTCGATATCCGAGATTGTCATGCGCTTGTATCTTGCGGGTATCTGGCTGAAATCAACAGAGGCTGAAGAGCCAGTTGACTGTGCCTTACTGGTAGCAGAAGGAGTAGCAGCGGTCTGCTGCACTTCAGTCTTTGGGTTGGCTTTGGCGACGTGCTTTTCAAGATTGGCTGGCTCTAATGGATGCTTGCCAACATGTGGAGCACTATCTGTTGTTGGTCAAGAAGACATTAGACCAGGTTTTGCTCCGTATGGGAAATTCAACAGTACTTACCCTTCCATATGTTCTTTCGAGGGCCAACAAATTGAATCAGGCGAGCCGCTCTAGCAATAGTAGGTTGCATTTTGTATATGTAAATCTGCCGGAAACAACCGTCACCTCGAGCCCTTGTGCTTTTGCAAACGGAATAAAGTCACATGTTGAGCATTTTGAATTTTTTGGTCATCAAAAAAATTGACCCAATTTCAGCAACAGACCCTGTCCAGCTTATCATCCTTGTCACTCCTGGTTCCTACAATACCACTTGCTGTCTCCATTATTGTTTAGTTATTAATTAGTTCATAAATTTGACATAAACTTTGATAATAGGGAAGCATAATGTGCATCTTATTCTTTCGTACTTCAGTTAAAGCGATGTTATATTCGTTTTTTTCATCCATCTCCGTACTCGACGGCCTTTGCTAAAAAATAAAGAAAACGTTGGCTATCATTTTCATGGATTCTTTTAGCATAGTGGAAATGTAAGGAGCACAGACATTGACTTTACCATTACAACTTAATTATGTCCAAGTATGCAGGTACGTTCTGTGTTGCTTGACTATCGTATCAGGGGCGCCATTGAATAAATTTGCACGTTGGGATAACACAGCGCAACCAAATAGTGAGCATGTTTTAATGACAGCTCAATCAACAGCTACGTAATTGTATATTAAATTGTATATTTGTTTGAGTACTATACTATACGTCTCCTCCTCGGTTTATTTGTCAATTTTATCGATCTAGATGCTCAGTATATTGGATAGCTATCCGAACGGAGAAATGGATTTTTGGCGGCACGCCTGCTGTTATTTTATGCTTACGGTCATTCGGCAGGACCGGGGCAAATTGGCATAGCGGATTTGACCGTGCGTCATACTATCCTTTCCCTTTTTCCCTTCTTTTTTTTTGTTCATTAGGTGCATGGCGTTTGCCAATGACCATCGATAACTGTGATGTAAGGAACATATAAAAAAAGACAGCAATAACAATAGGCGTAAAACTAATGTCGATGTCCGTCACCATCACTTTAGGTTCCAGCAGAGCGGCAACCCGCAGATGGTAAATAGATCCTCCCATTCTAGGACTCCTGGATATCTTAAAATCTGAATCAGACTTTTCTTTCATCTATGCTGGTTAGGTTGGAGCCCAAGCGACAGGAGAAATTCTCGGAGCTCTGCTAATCGCGATTCCGAATCTCAAGATCAATTCGAAGTTTTTTCCAGCGATAATATCGAGTTTCAAAATAGCTACTCAAGGCCACGCTCTACACCTAATACAACCACAACCCCACCTAAAATGCGATTATCTTCTTCATTACGAACATCTCGAGCTAGGGCACGCCGTATGGAGTTAGAATCTAGCCACGACCAACAAAATATCATACTTCGTGATATCGAGCGGACAAGATGTGACATCGGAAAGGTTCGAGAGGATATGGATAAATTGACCAAGAAATTGCAATCCATGGCGACCGATATTGTAAGTGCTCCATGCAAAAATGATCTGTTGCTCCCATGCCATGGCTGTTAATCGATCACTCTTTCAAAGACGAGTACAAAAACTAGAGTTAGTACGTATATTCAGAACATAGGTACTGGAACGTTTTGTTTAGCAATTGAGTGCTTCACGAGGCGATTTAGAGGGTGAAGGTATGCGGATATCGGTCAATCCATGTCTAATCTATCATCCTTCGATCCACAGGTAACATGGAACAGACACTTGTGTCCACACAGGAAGTGAATGTCAATCTACAAATTCTGCTGGAGAGAGCAGTGTTGTCACAAAAGAAATTGGATACCGATACCATGCAGCAAGTGCGGCAATTTCAAGGTGATCTCTCCAAGGTGAGTGATGAACCAGGGCCTATCTTGTTCCAAGGCCTATCTTGTTCCAAATTTATGTTGGAATATCGTTAATTAACCCTTCGCGTACTTTAACTCCAGATCCTTGATGAAAATGAAGAAATGCAAACCCGTATATCTTCAATGGAAAATAATCAATATACCTACGACGGAAAGGTGGCCGATCTGAATAATCAAGTCCGAGAATACGCAAGCTTATTAGAACAAGCAAGAGATACTATACACTCAATGGCAGATATAGCTCCAAGTGTAGCGTCATCGGAGGAATACCCAAGTTTTGAAACGAATGCATCATCGTCTCGAAGAGCAAGTATTGCTTCATCATGGGCAACCGAAGACGAAGGTGTTGGAAGAAAGGAGAGCGAAATAACTTCAGTGACGTCTCCTAAACTATCCTACACTACCACTGAAACCAAAGACATCTTGCGCAACCGCATCATTCGAACCAACGCTATCAGCTCTGACAAAGAGACCGCTACCGGACTGAAGCTACTACTATCTGACAAGAGTTTCCAACGGAGGTCATAGTCTAACCAGCGAGCCAACAACCTTGTATACTAATTATTATATGTAATCATTATTTTCTGATATCATGTCCTCATAATGTCCATCGACACTAATCGTCGTTGGACGCGCGCCCTAGAAAGCATCATAGAGAATCATTTCTGCTTCAATAGTATAGTTATATATATTGTATCATGTAGTTTATGCCCCCTCCAGAAAAAACCCACTCCTCGACAACGATTCAATAAGCTAAATCATACCCGCAAGATATTATCAGGCACTCGAAACCTCTTTGTATTTGTTTCAGTTAACAAACCAGAAATTCAAAATCTTCATGAAACCACTTCAACAATGATAATAGGTGCTTGAAAAACTAATCAGAAAATTTTCTGTCAATAGCACCCTGAGACCATTTTTGACCGTTCTTTCAGGCGCTCACAAATGCCCAGCTTATGGGATTCTGACGTTTGCTTATTTGAAATTTCAGATACCATTGAACAATAAATGACCTTCAGTATACTTACGACTCTGACAGTGACACTATTTGTTTTGGTATTTGTGTTTCATTTGCCTGAAATGGATCAGAGAGCAGCTAAGGGAAAAAAAAAAAACCTCATCTTACATCACGTGCATTATGGACGTGACCGTCTAAAAAAAAGCTAAAGGAAAAAAAAGAAAAAGTTTTCCTCCCCTCACAAACTTTTCATTATCATTTACAATGGCCAAAACAGCTTCTGCAAAGGCTACCAAGGCCACCACAAAGGTATCAAAAGCTTCCAAGAAGGCCGAACCTGTTAAGCAGAAGATCGAGGAGGTCTCTTCTTCCTCTAGCGAATCCGAGTCTGACGACAGTAGCAGCAGCGAGTCTGAGTCTGAGGAAGAGACCAAGAAGGTCAGCAAGAAGGCCAGCAAGAAGGTCACCAAGAAGGTAACCAAGAAGGAAGAGTCCTCTGACTCTAGTTCTTCCTCTGAATCTGAGGAGGAAGAGAAGGCCAAGTCTGACTCCAGCTCTTCATCTGAGAGCGAGTCCGAAGATGAAAAAGAAGAGGCCAAGAAGGAAGAGAGCAGCGACAGCAGCGATTCCGAGTCTGAAGAAGAAAAGCCTAAGGCCAAGAAGGAAGAGTCTGATGATAGCAGCAGTGACAGTGAGAGCGAAGACGAGAAGGAAGAAGCCAAGAAGAGCGATGACGATAGCTCATCCTCCTCCAGCAGCAGTGAATCTGATTCTTCTTCCTCTTCCGAGGATGAAGATGAAGAAATGGCCGAAGCTGAAACCGCTACTAGCGGTAAGCGTAAGGCTGACACTGAGGCTGAGAAGCCTGCCAAGGTCGCCAAGGTTGAATCCGACGAAGTCTTCACCATCTGGATCGGTGGATTGGATTACAACGCTACCAACGAAGATGTCAAGCAACTCTTTGCCGAGTGCGGAACCGTTCTCGATGCCCGTATTGTCAGTGATAAGAACACTGGTCGATCCAAGGGGTAAGTTGTATTTTAATTTTTTTTTTGTTTTGGGTATCATTTTGACTGCATGCATGCTTACTCGAAAAATTTTTCTTTTAATTTTTAGTTACGGTTATGTTGACTTTGCTGACAACGAGACCAAGGAAAAGGCTAAGGAATATCATGAAACCGAATTCATGGGTCGTCAGCTTCGTATTGACGATGCTCCCACTCGTGGTAGCCAACCTCATGACAATGGAACTCAACGTTCCAAACCTCTCAGCGCCAAATCCGATACCGTCTTCTGCGGTAACCTCAGCTTTGACATGGACGATACCACTCTTCGTCAATCCTTTGAAGAATATGGTAACGTCATTGGTGTCCGACTGCCCACCGATCGTGAGACCGGAAACCTCAAGGGTTACGGTTACGTCCAATTCGACAGTGAAGATTCTGCCGAAGCTGCTATCAATGCCATGAACGGTGTTGAAATCCTCGGCCGTGCTGTTCGTCTTGACTTTGGTGGTGCTCGACCAAACAATGCTGGTGGTAACGGTGGTGGCCGTGGAGGTTTCGGTGGTCGTGGAGGTTTTGGTGGACGTGGTGGCCAAGGTTTTGGTGGACGTGGTGGCCAAGGTTTCGGCGGCCGTGGTGGTCGTGGAGGTCCCCGTGGAGGTGCTCGAGGTGGTCGCGGTGGCTTTGGAGGCAACCGAGCACCTTCTGGTCCTTCCGGCACTCACGTAAAGTTCTAAAGAACCACTGTTATTTTTGTTTTTGCATACTGCAACGGGCTACTCTGACCTATATTGCATCCTCATCTCTACCATTGGGTTTCTCTTTGTGTATCATATTCCTTCTACTCATAGCAATTACCCTCTCCCTCTCCCCCTCCCCCCATTTTTTTTTACTGTTCCCAATCGTTATACGTTAGACATTTTGTTTCTTTTGAATTATCATCATTAAAAACCACACAAGTTTAGTACGATACTATCAAACATGTTTGATTCCTTAGTGCTGTGCCAAATGCAAGCACATACGAGTTAGTTACTATAACCAATTTGAACTAATGAACGCGAGATTCTTCATTCGCTCCAAGCAGCTTTCGTTTGGTTTAAATGAAAATGAAGTGTGCTGGGAGGCCTAACCGCTTGCAATACTTGTACCATTGGAGCAACAGTGCAGAACTCGTCCAATACAGTATCTCTTTCATTCATCATGATAATATTTATTTGGGGGGGGGGGCATTGTGTTCAAAATCAAAATCAGGGATTGAAGGGCCCGCTGAGAAAACGGCATTATCTCGGGTAGTGGGGGGGGGAATAGTGTATCATTTAGTGGTTGGGATTAATCATTTCTTCAGCGTTGTGCTGAGCAACTTGATTCATAAGTCGAACTTGGTCTCCGACTGACTTCATGGCTCCAAGGACAACACCGTTACCTTTGCTAAAAGTATACACGTGATAAGTTAAACCAAGATCCTTGCAGAACTGCTTGACGAGCGGCACACATTGTCGAAGATTATGTCGAGGTATACGTGGAAACAAATGGTGGACGGCTTGGTATTGTAATCCACCATGGAACCAATCGAACCACACTGGACAGTCCACATCCATGGTGGTTCTCAGCATCTTTGAAGGAAAAGGCTCATTTGGGCCAAGATCTTCTGTGGACATACCAAAGTGAGAAAGAGTAATTTGAACATGTAGAGGGACGGTGAATACATAGGAGATGAGGACATAGGCGAAACGAAGAGAGGCGGAGGGTAAAAAGGATAACAAGTACGAGTACCAAACAAAGAAGCAGCAAATGCCGGTAAACTCCAACCAACGAAAACGTACTCGTGGAGCGGTGAAAAGGAAGATGAATGATTGAGCGTGCAGGTTAAATCTTCCAAATGACAGGATAACGTAATACAATTTGTGCTGATGGCGAACAAAGAAGTTTGCAGCTGCGTCAAATTTCATTACTCGCTTATAGTATGTTGAATATGCGTTGAAAATTCTAGTGGTGACAGCAAAGAAGGGCATATGTTGAATATCAGGGTCATTGATGGGATCGTTTGTGACGATATGGTGAACATTATGATTATTCTTCCACCAGCCAATGGAAAGTCCGCCACAAAAGCCAGCAATGAGAATGCCAATGATGTGGTCAATTTTGCTGAGGCCAGTAATGCCATTATGACCAGCGTCGTGAGCTGTGAATGTCAATTGATGCCAGAATGCTGCCATGAAAACAGCACTTAGGAGATAGTGCCATGTTTGGGAGCCTTTAAGCACGAGATATATGGCGAGGTAGAAGAAGCCAACATATCGACACGATTCCATTGCGTATCGCCAATAGTTGCAGTGGAAAAACCCTCGTGCCGCAATGTCATTCTTTAATCGTCTATACCGATTGCGGACAGTCTGTATATCGGCTTGTGGTCCGGCTAACACATCATCTTGAGCTTTTTTGTGCTCTAGATAAAGCCGTGTAATAAGGTCGTTGGTACGGTGGTGGTCTGAAAGAACTGGTTCAGAGGGGGCTGGTTGGACTATTGTCTTTATGTTTGGTAGCATCAGGAGATTATCTACGTATTCGCCAACATAAAATGACGGGATGGTTTTTTCGTAAATATACGCTGGGTGCATAGACGTTATCTCGTCAGTTGCGTCCTTGCCCACAACATGCCGAATAGCCAACTCGCCGCCAGGGTGGGACTTGATCCAGCGATCCAATTTATATACTTTTTCATTGAAGATAATCAATAGCTCTCCTTGTTTTACACGTTCACTCAAATCTTTGTGAGTGATATATTTGTATAAAGTGGGCTCAAAGGCCCTGTTATTGGGAGGCATAAAAAATGAATAAAGAGTAAAAAGAGAGGCAAGCCAAGCCAAGAAACGCGGCTGAAACTGAAAAAATTCCATTTGCTAAATTCTAGGTACCCAATCAAACGGCACAGTTGGAGTTGGAAAGCTATCGGGGTAGGACAACGAGCTTTCAGTTGCTTTATTATTTTTATCTTTGTTGCTTTACCAAAGATCGCACTTATTGACTGGATTCATGTTACTTTCCTTCTTACATTGGAAAGTTTCAGCAAAGTGTTCAGAGTTCTGAACTGCTCCCATTGCTCTCCACGATGGAGGCGAGTGAGGGTCAGTGCGTACCTGAATAGAAAAAGGTTAAGATCGGTCCGCATCCTAAGTCAATCATTTGGTTCTCTCACTCACCCCAAGCACAGCCTTTGCAGGAGTTGCCTTTCCACACCAGACACGTCCAAAGTTGACATAGAACAATTTTTCCCGGCTCAAATGCTCAAGTCCAGGTAAGATAACATTATTCCACTTCTTTTCAGAGTCCGGTAGGTCTGCATCCTCATCGAACCGCTTTTTCCACGCAGCAAAGGCTTCTCGAAGGCCACCATTGTCAGCAAGATTCTCTCCCAGAGTCAGTTTTCCATTAACATGGACTTCTTCACCATTAGGGCCCGTGACAGTAAAGTTGGAGTATTGATCAATGAAGCATTGAGCCTTGACTTTGAACGCCTTCACAGTTTCATCAGTCCACCATTGGCGGAGTTTGCCTTCGGGGTCATACTGCCGACCATTATCATCAAATCCATGCTAAATCGATAATGCCCAAAGGTTAGCCATGTTCATGTACAAATTGGCTGGGAGATACAACGTTTGTCGAATATTTGCGTTCGACTCTCTCTCTCTCTCTCTCTCTCTCTCGTTCTCCTTCTTTCCATCCCTCCTTCTCTCCTCATCTCTCGTATTCTATATCTGCTTTGACTTACCGTGAGTTCATGGCCAACAACAACACCAATACCGCCATAATTGAGGTAATCGGGGTCATCCAAATTGAAATAAGGTCGTTGCAGAATACCGGCGGGAAATACAATCTGCCAGATACCGATATTAGTAAAAGTCCCTCGGTCAGTCGGTACAACATTTTTAACCTTCCTTACCTCGTTACCAGGTGGGTTGTAGTAGGCATTTACTGTCTGTGGCGTCATCTCCCATACGCTCCTATCAACTGGTTTACCAATTTTCTTCCACATGCTTTTTACATCAAATGCATTGGAGTTGAGAATGTTTGCAAAGTGATCACCTTTGTTTACGTGTAGACCACCATAATATTCCGAAAGAGAAACAGGTGACAGGGTATCTGGTGTTCCAGTGGGATAACCAATTTTGCGTGTCAAAGCGCGAACCTAAAAAATGAAGATTTCGGTTAAATAATGGTACTCGTTCCGAACGAATAGCAGCTAGAGAGCGAAGACTAACTAACCTTTTCAACAGCTCTCTGCTTTGTAGTTTCATCAATCCAGTCAAGGTCAGGGAGTCTGTCTATAAAGGCATCATTGATGCTTTCGACAAAGCTATCTGCTCTTTCACGAGCATCGCCCTTGAATTGGTCCAGTACATAGTATCTACCAATTAAGAATCCAAGAGAGTTGTCCAATTGTCTCACGCAGTATTCCCATCTTGGTTTGCTCACACGAGCGCTGACGCCAGACAACAGGGCATCCAGCTTGCGTTTGGGCTTTGTGAATTCTTCGCCCAAGTCATCAATGTAGGTCAATAGTGTTTGCCAGATAAAGTAGTATTGCAGAGATCGAGGACTGGTGGATTGCAAAAGTGGGGTCGAGAGATTACCCAAGTAGTTTGGCGAGGAGACAATGATTTGGTTGGGACGAGGGACAGATGCGGGAAGTAACTCTGTGATGAGAAGATCCCAATCAACGTTTTCAGAGCGTTCGTGCAATTGTGTGATAGTGAAAGGATTATAAATGCTTTCTGGATCTTGCAGTTGGTCTGAGGAATCACTAATCTTGGCCAAGGCTTTTTCGAATTCCACAATTCGCTTAGCAGTAGCACTAGGGCTATTGTATTTCCAACCAAACTTGCCATCATCCTTTGAGAACAGAACTTGAAGAATCTCTGTCACGATCTCTTGGTAAGACTTGACATAGTTCTCGTCGTCATAATATTCTTTGGAGGTCATTCCAAGACCAGACTGCCACATTTGGATGGCATAAGTGTCAGGGTCTTTGTCATCAGGAGTAACTATAAGTTGGAACAATGGATTGACTCCTCGTTGCATGAGGTATGAAAGAACCTTGCTAATCTTTTTGGCATCTTGGTTTTGTAAATCCGAAAGCGGAAGCAACTTTTGAATCTCTTCAAACAATGGATACAAAGGCTCGGCACCTACACGATCAATTTGATCTTCATCCAAGCAAGACTCGTAGAATTCTTTGACCTTTTTGAAGTTCTGTTCATCAATAACTTTGTCAGGTGGAGGGAGTTTGTCCTCAACATCGGATACTACAGAGTTGAAATCCTTTGAAAGAATCCTTTGAATAGCCTTCATATTATTCTCGAATAGGTTGTCAAATGTTCCAATACGAGACTTGCTCTCGGGGATGGGATGAGTTTCGATCCAGTTACCACCTATAACATTAATACCTTGGCTTAGTATCCAAAAAATGGTAACGACGGCTAATAAAACAAAAATACGAAGAAAATATCCATACAAGCATATTGATAGAAATCCTCGCAAGGGTCGGCGTTTTGATCCATATCCTGCAATTGATGAGAGTTATGTGCTGATAACCGATAACAGAGTGATAGCTGGCAATGTTTACTTGTAAAATCTGGGAAGCAGTAATCACACACTCTGGCTTTGTGCAGATCTAGTATTCAACAAAACACTACGATTAAAATATGCGAGTTTGCGCAATACCCTACTCGTGAGAATCATACACACCTCGTCTGCCGGAGGAGTTTCAGTCGGGGGATCTGACTTGGGAGGACCAGGTGCTGGAGCTTTGCCATCGCTAGCACTTCTAGCATACAGACCGGCAAACACGGATAACAGAATAAGTAAGACGGAGCTCACAAAAAACAGGAGTTTCTCCAGTGAGGTGAATTTTCCCGGTTGGACGAAGATGGGTCGATGATACGACACATCTCTTCCATTAGGCGAAGAGATCTCACGTTCTTCTTCATCCTCTTGTCGATCTGAAAGCAATGGTTGTCTAGTGTCATCCATGGTGATCGAAGACGAGAAGAATGCATCACTACGCCATTTCGCTGGCGCCAGACATTCAGTATGTTTTTATGAGAAAAAGTCGTTTGTCTGGGCCAATTATGGTGCTGATATGCAGTATTGCAGGGCTGAGAATGCAGGACTCTCTTTGATCAGCACATATACTTAAAATTTAATAAAGCCACAAGCTTCAATCCAACTTACGTTTCCATAATTCCTTTAAATATCAATTCGTTTTCTTAGTAAATAATCAGGGAGGCTATGAATGAATGTTCTTGAAAGAAGGACTTTTGTGGTACGTAAGCCAGGAAACGAAAGAATCGGGCTTTGAATCAAAGTGAAGTGTCGATGAGGTAATTTCAGCCTAGAAAGACTAATGATTGTTTGGGATAAATATTTAATTGATAGAGCTGAGATAGCTAAGTATCATCAACTGTTCTGATACTCTGGTTCCCAAACACCTTCTTGCTCCCGCAACTTGCGAGCTATTCACAATCGGATTTACACGTGACTTGTTGATCCCGCCAACGTTCGACCTTGTCTTTGTAGCCATGCCTGCTACTATAGACTATTTATTGTTCCTTTCTTCTAAATGACCAAAATTCTCTACTCTAATGGTTTCTTGGATGCATCTAGTTAATCCCTGACAGAATGCTTTTCAATCCGCACGTGGGTACATTTGATATTTTATTGGCTGACTAAAGTCAGGTGACCTTCCGCGTGTCCCAATTTGGTGGACTTGTTCCAGAAAGCGCCGTTAAACTGCCAGTTATAGTGAACCTGCATGGAATCACTTCTTTAATCAAATCAACCTCCGTGGTTTTCCAGAAAACGCAAACAAAAATAAAATAAAATAAATAAATGAATAACAACCGTTTGATTTAGAGATCAAGGAATTGATTATTGAGGACCGGTTATGGTATATTTCTCCCATGTGGTTCTTGGGTTTCCATGGATATCTAGTGTAGTCATTGTTTGTCGTAAATGGTATATCTGAGACATCCCAAATTTCCATAGAGCAGAGAAGAGAAGATAACGTTAGAGTCCGACAAACAAGTTAGTTTCAGGCTTTTTCGTACCGCAGTTATATAAAGCCTAGGATAATTTCTACAAAAAGAAATTCTATAATCATTCCTATGGATACTGACAGGGGCCACCAAAATCAGAATGGCCAAAACAACATCATAATCGATGAAGAAGAAAAACATCGCGTAAAGAAGCTAGTAAAGCCGCTCAAGCGGTCATCCACTACCAATTCCACTGGTACAAGGAGCAGCGATACCATGTCAGTGCGATCTAAAGTCATGCAAAGAATGAACTTTAAGAAAATTCAGAATAGAAATACTGCGGCTCCTGCTGGACCTGACTATCACGCCATGGATTTGGTGGCGGTTGCTGAGATCTTGAAAACAGATATGGAAGATGGCCTTACTGAAGCTGAAGCTGAAGCTCGTCTGACAAAGTACGGACGTAATGAGCTCTCTGGAGAGGGTGGTGTTAGCGCTTGGAAAGTACTTGGGCGTCAGATATTCAATATTTTGATTTTAATTTTGATCATTGCCATGGTGAGTTTATTTGCACATCAATATTTTGAAACTGAATGTATAAAATGTAATTCGATATCTAATCCCCCCTATTAACGTCCTTCTAGATTGTTTCTTTTGTATTCAGAGATTGGGTAGAAGGTGGTGTCACAGCTGCCATTATCATCCTGAATGCCACTATTGGTTTTGCCCAAGAATTCAAAGCAGAGAAGACAATGGAATCCCTTCGACGTCTTGCCTCTCCAACAAGTAAAGTTATACGCCATGGCCATCTTGTTAGTATTGCTACTCGTGATCTAGTGCCGGGCGATATTTTGTCGCTGAAACACGGTGACGTTGTCGGAGCCGATTGCAGAATTATCGAGTAAGTAAAAAAAATAACAATGTACCTAACTGAGGCAACATGCTAAATAACCGTTATCGAATTTTTTGCTGTTGTTTGTTTTTTCAATTAGATGCTTCAACTTTGAAGTCGATGAAGCCTTGCTTACTGGAGAATCGTTACCTGTTAACAAAGAGTAAGGTGGATGTATGCACAAACTGTTTCATTTGAGTTCTGCAATCTTACAATTTTTTTTTTCCTCAGCCCTGCTACTATTCAGAATGCCGATATTCCCCTTGGTGATCGAGTCAATATGGGTTTCTCTAGCACGATTCTTGTCAAAGGACGTGGCCATGCGATCGTCACGGCCACAGGTATGAACACTGAAATCGGACGAATTGCCAAACGGTTGATGGATTCTGGTGAAAATAGTAAGACACCTTTACAAAGAGCTTTGGATCGTATGGCTCTTGTTATGCTTGGTGTGGCAGTTGTTTCCATCATCATCACCTTTGCTGCCGCTAAATTCCACATCAACGACGAAGTTATTCTATATGCTATCTCGTTAGCCATTGCTGTTATTCCCGAAGGTCTGGTGGCCGTGGTTACCCTTACCCAAGCGTTCGGTGTTCGATCTATGGCTGAAAAAAAATGCTTGGTTCGGCGACTGGGGGCCCTGGAAAGCCTTGGAGCTGTTACAAATGTATGCTCGGATAAAACTGGTACCTTGACACAATCCAAAATGGTCTTGACTCGATTCTGGCTCCCAGCCGATGGACACTTCAATGTCTCTGGTCTTGGTGTTGTACCAAAAGGAGAAATTACTGCTCAGAACTCATCTACACCTATCACCTCAGAAACTATGTCCTCGACTATGCGCCAACTCATTCATAATGCGTCTCTCTGTAACACTGCAACTATTCACAAGGATAAGGAGAAAGGAGAATGGATCGCGCAAGGTGATCCAACAGAGTCAGCCTTACAGGTATTTGCTCATAAGGTAAACATAGGCAACAAGGCACTTACGGACGACAAAAATGGAACACCATGGACCTTGTTGGCTGAATATCCCTTTGATTCGGACGTAAAACGTATGAGTGTGATTTACAAGAATCCTTCAGGTCAGGCTGTTGCTTTCCTCAAAGGTGCCACGGAAAGAGTTTTGGCTTGCTGTACAAGCATACAGCTATCGGAACAAGATGGTGGACGTAAACACATGTCGCTTGAAGAAATGGAAAGCATCGTATTCCCGCAAGTTGAGAACCTCGCTCGGGATGGTCTCCGTGTCCTTGCCTTAGCTACTAAATCTATGAAGTTTGAGCATGGAAGTATCGGACCTGACGATCTAACCCGTGATGATGTCGATGTTGACTTTACACTACTCGGCCTATGTGGTATTTACGATCCAGTGAGTTATTTTTCTTTGTAATGGTATATTATCAATATTAGACACCTATATCTTACCTTTTGTTTACTAGCCTCGTGTAGAGTCCAAGCCATCAGTTGAAAGCTGCCATGAAGCCGGTATTACTGTTCACATGTTGACTGGTGACCATCATGCTACTGCCACCGCTATAGCCCGGGAAGTCGGTATTCTCCCTGAAGAGTACGGCCGAGAGGACTCTAAGGAAGGAGGAGCCGATCATGTTGTTGTTGGTGAAAAGAGCTTGGTCATGACTGCCACAGAATTTGATAAGCTTAGCGAAGAAACTATCGACGCCATGCCAAATCTCCCTTTGGTCATTGCTCGCTGCTCACCGGATACCAAAGTCAAGATGATTGAAGCTCTTCATCGTCGTCAAAGAATCGCTGGTATGACCGGAGATGGTGTTAACGACAGTCCAAGTTTGAAAGAAGCTGATATTGGTATTGCCATGGGACAAGCTGGATCCGACGTAGCCAAGCAAGCGGCTGATATTATCCTTACAGACGATAACTTTTCTACGATTGTCCATGCCATTCAAGAAGGACGACGTGTATTCTCCAATATTGCTCGCTTTGTTGTCCATATGATTTCCGGAAATGTCGGTGAAGTGGTTCCTCTTCTCATTGGTCTTGCTTTTATTGATGCAAGTGGTACTTCGGTATTCCCTCTATCTCCAGTGCAGATTCTATTCAACAATATCCTCACAAGTTCGCCTCCTGCCATGAGTCTTGGTTTGGAACCTATTTCGGCAAATGCTATGAAAGTCCCTCCTCGTCGTCGCGATGAAGGCTTATTTGCTTGGTCAAACGTGATTGATATCCTCTTTTATGGTTTCGTAATTGGTATCATCTGCCTCTTGAACTTCATCATTGTCATATATGGATATGGTGATGGAAACCTTGGCGAGAACTGTAACGAAGGGTTGAACCTCGGTTGTGAACAGGTCTTCCGTGCTCGTGGTGCTTTGTTCGCTGCCTTGACTGTCATGATTCTTCTCCATGGATTCACCTGTCGAGATCTCATTCACTCGACCTGGAGCTGGAGAGCTGTGACTAGAAACCATAACAAGTACTTGTACATGAGTTTCGCTATCGGTTTCATCCTATTGATTATTACTTTGTATGTTCCGGTTTTGAATACCGCGGTGTTCAAGCATTCACCCATCGATTGGGAATGGGGTATGGTTGCTGCATCTTGCGTATTGTACATTGGTATTGCTGAGCTTTACAAGGCTGGTAAGCGTGTAATACTTCGTAGACGTGGATATCAGATTTAGACCTTGCGGAAAGTGTTAAGGCATCACTGCCGCTCAGATGTAAATTTTGTACTCAGTCCCTTCCCTTTCTCATTCACCAAAATCTATCCTGTATTTTATTATCTTATTTTGTATATCTCCCATTATCTTATAAACAAAAGATTTATATAGTAAATGAAGACAATCTGTATTTTCGAAATGGTTTGCTTCACGTGGAAAGTCTGGTTTGATACAGGTTGTAGTAATGAGTGGTTTGGATGTTCGAAAGTCAAGCCTAGGAAAGAGTAGTGTTGTGAGACTATTGATCTCACTCGCTACCAATCCATTTGTGCTGACACTGATATGAATACATATCAAACGATCGGTATTACGCAAGTAAGTCATAGGGTCTTACAAACACAATAGCACAAGAATCCACCTTGAATTTGACAATTTGATCATTAAACAGCGCGTGTACAATAAACTAGGCTTGAGTTTGACTCTAGTGCTTGAACTTTTTCACTAGAACTTAGGTCTAAACTATAAAGCTATTATCGGTGGCGGTTGCCACTGGTCACTCATGAGCGTGGTGACGTCTCTTAAACCACTATGGATGGTATCAGTTTACTGTTAATTGTATAATGGTTAGCAAAATCTGGAATATGATTTGCGTCACTGACCAGAGCAATTATGCTCCAACAGATAACCTTCTTTGCCGTGACTGTCATCAAGCTTGCATTATACGAACTCACCTAGTTAAAGAAAGGCGGTATCAAAATACACCGATCGACATTTCGGTGCCATTTTATTTTGCATTCTTGACTTCT
Source organism: Umbelopsis sp. PMI_123 (assembly GCA_021235465.1). NCBI lineage: Eukaryota > Fungi > Mucoromycota > Umbelopsidomycetes > Umbelopsidales > Umbelopsidaceae > Umbelopsis > Umbelopsis sp. PMI_123. Next base: position 427,933 of record JAJSME010000018.1, on the reverse strand, counting down.
TGCTCGTTCCTTCGTCCAGGTACGTAGATTTTCGTTTCATTGATGGTGATGAAACTGAGCACAATTATTCTGGCCGGCCGGCAACAGTCCATCAGGTGCTTTTCTGCGATCTTGGCTATGTTATGGCCGCCCATAACATCTCTTATGATACGCCTTCTTGCAAGTAGGGCAATATAGGCAACGCATAGTAATCCGCCCAACAAACCTATGACAACAAGGGCATTTTTTGGATGTGTAGTATTCGTCAACACCAACCACAACCATAGGCTACGAAGCTTGAAAACGCAAAGGTTAAAGAACAGTAAAATAAATAAGACAAACAATGTGTTGACGAACCTTGGTTATTAGGTACGTAGAGAACGACGTGTGTAGCGATGAAAGACTCATCCTGGCGTTGAAATCTCCTAGGCTATTAGTAAAGACGACATCTTCGTGGGCTTCCTTCTTTCTTCCGATGTGCCCACCAACCATTCGCAATACAGCATTGGTAGCAACGTCGAATTAGCCTCGTCGAGCTTCCTTGTTATCCCGCAACAGCCTTTTGAAGCGAGCTGAGCTATAGAAGCTCCGTGCTACTAGCAGTGCTGTTAATACTTGCGAAGCATACTGACATACTTCATGGTAGACTTATTGCCTTCTCTCTGGAAGTTTGCTTTCAGATAGGCCAACTGACGCAGGTTTTTGATCGTCTCTATCATTTCGCGCGTTTTCAGCGTTGGTTGTATTTATTTGATCCAAAAGTTTGTCTTCGTCCCATTTCTTCCAGATTCTATTGTTGACCTATATAGCTCCAATGTCAAAACTTTGGAGCCTCGGTTGTCGTCATAGAAAGCACAGATGTCAGCGAAATTGTGCGCTCGGTCCAAAATTGCGGCCCTCAGTACTCCAAGTTTTGCTGTTTTACTGAGGGCATTTTGTTAATGGTTTAGCTAATCCGCTCATTCTCTGCCATGAACCTTCCTCGCTTGTTTTTTTGCCCGGTTAATCCGCTCAAGTCATAGTATTCCTTTCTATATGTCTTGCGGATCCTTTGCGGGTTCGTGCTGCTGCCATTCACAGCAACAAAAATGTCTATTTTACCTGGATCAATACTCCATACAGTTGATCTATGGTTGCCATAGATAATCTAGTTCTTGAAATGAGCGGGTGTCCTTGACTCACTATGATATAATGGTCTCTTGAAAAATAAATATTCAAGGTCTACACCATCTGATCGGAGACATCGACTGCAACGACTGCAAGCATAAAATTCATAGTTGCTCCATGGTGGTATCAAGTTCTGTAGTTGTATCAGGTTTCGGTAGGGACGGTGTTTCGGGAAGTCTGTTTTGTGTATATCTCTTCCATGTTTTAGTAGAGCGCTCCTGGTTGTGAATTTTTTTTGGCATAAGCTGCACACAGTAAGTTGAGAGATATTAAGTTCTTCGTCATATTTTGTGAAGATCTCTTGAACGACTTCCTTCTTGGAGTTAGCGATAATATTGGCTACCCGTTTAGCAAATAATCCCTTAACACTATCCAACTTATCCGATGGGAAGTTAGGATCTAACGGTTTGGTGGGGTCAGCGTCAATGACTTGTAGACGGAATGGAGTACATTTAGCGAGGATAGAAAGTGGTATAATCAGCATAGATTACGAATTCAACACAGTTCTATGCGCTGTAGCTGATGTTGACTATTTCCAAGAGTATGAAGTGGAGTGAGAAGAGATGATCCTTAAGTTCTTAAGTCCTTAAGTTCTTTGTAGCTATGCAGATTCTAAAGAGGCGGCTCGCTATATAGATAATTGTCTGCAATAGCGTTCGTTGTGCCCATGCAACTCAGTTGACGAAATGCATTCTAAAACAATAATTATTCTTTGGTGGAGACTTCGATGGCTAGATGATGAAAGCAATACAAGACATATTTTGCCAATGAAACTGTGTAGGGCGCTTGATCAGTTGATGATACTTTTCCATATATGATAAGGTTCTCTACGTCCAGGGCAGCATACTGGTCAATTGGAGCATATGCAGCGGTATTTCAACAACAGCTTTATTCCATCCCGTAGTGACAGTATCGTTGCTTGCTAAGTGTAACTAAGCAGCAATAGATCTTCTTTCTTTGACGGTGGCGTTGGCCACGTACCAAAGTACTGTACCATTCTTCAAACTAAAAAGGAAGTAGTACAAAATCTTTCAAAATTGTGGGCAATGTGATTAGCAAAGTTCTTGTGGTATTCTTGAGCAGTAACCATAGCTGAATCTGTATAGAAAGTATACTGCAGAGCTGATGGCTTTAACCGGCAAAAAATGATATGAATTTCTGACCCATTGGTTGGCGGTAGAGATAATTACAATTAACTACTCAAAGATATTGTAGAAGTAACTGTGGTCAAGAGGTGGGATGTACCGGTCAGACTTCAGTCTATGGACAATGGCGAAGTCCGCAAAAAGAGATCCCACATGTGCCAGGTTCCTTGTTTTACGACAGCTTGCTGGATTTCTCCTCTCAGAATGCCGTTGGGGTAACTCTGTACACTACTTTTGATTGTGGATTCCTTTTTAATCCATCAGTAGCATGTGTTAGGGCTTTTTAGGCTGGTAATTTTTGAGCTTGATCTTAGGTGACCTTCCTGTCCACAGTTGGTGCATTTTGGCTCTTCTCCTGTTGACAACGTTTTTCTTCAGCTTGGTATGGCGGTTTCGTTGCAAACGCTAAACGCCATCGTTACACGTGACACGGAATCATACAGAACGTGCTGCAAACGAGTATCAAAAACATAACTATCATTTAATATCATTTATTATAACTGAATGGTGTGTTTTATACATTTGTCAACTTCTCTATATTATTATGCGTGAGAAACTGGGCATTTAGCACCTTCAGCACCAGACATAGGGCATTTCTGTGTCTCGACTGCAGCTTTGTCGACGGTTTCATATTGGTCGCTACCGCCATCTATGTAGTCCTTTCCATCAGTCTCTCCTGTTCGTCCTTTAGAGGTGGTCATCTTGCCAATAGCGGGTACGAGTTCGACTCTTCCTAATCCCATTGGTGGAGTGTTGATATAGATGCCTTCATATTGGCCATTCTTGACCTTGAATGTCTCGTGCCAAATACCGCCAATACTGTTATCTTTCTTAGATTCCTTCAACACACGCATCCAAGCAGGATAGTGCTTTAGATCTTGACCACGAGCGTAGTTTACCAATTGATCGTACGATCTCCAATATTGAACAAGTAAAGTTGTGGATCCTGCCAATGGGTTGGTCGAGACATATGAATCGCAGCTCAGACAGCCAAGTTCTGGTTGATCTTGAAGTTCCTTCAACATATCTTGCATTGCCTTTCCAAACCAGGTGTCATTAGCTCCTCGTGCGAATCCATTTAGTCTAAATCCAATTAGAAATACGCAGAAATCTCCTTTGATGACAGGGGCCACTCGGAATGGAATTGGTGCAGTGGAGTCCGGGTCAATGTGCATTGAGCGCAGCTCGGACAATGACAATTTCATTTTCTTTTCAGGAAACAAAAATGACTTGAAACTGAAGCTTATTGCTTCCCTGTATGCAGATATTAATGTCATAATGCCTGCAACTGCAGCAAGTGATCTTGGAAGGATAGCCGATGCCAATAAAGTGGCGCCTAATAATGTTTTGGACCCAAAGAGGGCAGAGAGCGCCACTCCAGAATCGCTGGATTGGAATACACCAAAAGTTTTTCTGTCAGGTTTTGATACAACTTGATATGCCATTATGTGTTTTGTTTGAATCCAGAAAAATAGTAGTTTACTTTTGTGATTTCAGAACTGAGAGCGAAGCAAATTACATTATATTTAACTGGTTTGTCGCACGGCCAAAAAACCCCAATTTGGAATTTGGAAGGTGAAAATTCACCGTCTCAAATGTTTTTTGTCTCTTGGTGCCAAGTGCTTTCTTGGTAACATATAACAAACGCTTGGCTCCAGAGTTGCGCAGATGGGAATAAGATACGTTTCAATCTAGGTCAGCAGTTGTGCGGCCACGCGTACAGCAAAATTCTAGTTAATTACTAACGCTAGGCAACCTCTCCCATGGCTTACATCATCTTTTTTACCGATGCATGACTCGTTGTCCGGGGCACCGTCGGACTAATTCCACCAAGCCCATTAGATGACACATATGTTATTCCTCAATGCACCACAGTATGCTTGAACGTTCCGTAGATAGATAACAAAAATATCCTTTTCTATGACCGTTCAAGTAGAATATCGCGGATGAATTCCTTCTGAAGACAAAATTCATGTACTCCAAAACCTCGTCAGAGGGTGTGTAATCGTCATTTGTTAAACCGAAGTCATTAGCTGAACAATTTATTATGAAAGGGAATACCCATAGAGTGAACAGTGATATCGTACTCTTATCTATCTGCAACTGTGATTTTGTTTTCAAGTCTAATAGTCCACATTTCGTGTAGACAATAACCAGGTTCTGACAGCCTTGTCAGGAATATCAGCGAACATGAAGTCCATACAATTGTTAGCATATTGACTCAATCTCGAAATTTACATATAAAAAATGGAAAAGTTAATGTTACTGCTAGGCTTATCAGCAACACTCTCATTATAAAATAGCTCAATAGCATCCTTCATGGTCATATACATTTCTTTAATCGGTAGGATACAATATTTTGCAGCAGGTAGAGTCCAAAAAATTGTTTGAGAAGGGGTCTAGCACTTTGCATGAAACGAATGATTTCAACCAGCGCTCAAGTTTTATTTTGGAAACCCTGTCAATTTATTGTCAAGCTTGGTACGTAACAAAACATGTCAGCAGCGGATCCAAGCAAAACATTTCAAGATATTGTAAGAATCTTTCGCATTAGCATACCTCTCCTTTTATTATTATGTCTTCCATTCCGCCATGATAGCTGATCCTTTGACTGCAGAGTTCCCTCAATTCCGAGACACCATTGCATGTCAGCTCTCTGCGCGTGGTAGGCACTGGTAGCACTCGTACGTCGTTCTTAAACAGCGTTACATCCGGTATATTTAGAGCAACTACCTTGCAACAAGTTGTTGAAAGCGTTCAGGATGCTGCTGATAAGTTACGAAGACACGATATTTTCAGCAATATTGAGGTAGTGTTGGACACTGCAAAGGAAACCACCGATGCCATTGATGTCGTTCTCAAGCTGGAGGAAAAGGGTCGAACTGTCGTTAAAACCAATGCTGAAATATCTGATAATGAAGCCAATGTAGTAAGTACATGTGGATGTGTCTGATCTGCATATCTACAGCAATGTAGGACAAGGATATTGAATGTCCATCCCTTCCATTCGTCAGAACGGTAACTTTGTATTGAGGAACTTGTTTGGAGGAGCAGAGACCTTTGGGACCAGCGTAGAGTTTGGTAATAGGAATAAGGCTGCTTTCAAGGTGTGTAACCTGGTCAATCTGTCCCAACTATACGTTGTAGCTCACAATTTTCCGGTAGTCATACTTGTCTACCCCAGTCAAATCGTCACCAGATGCGAAGCTTGTTGCTCACATAAGCGGTCGTTTGAGAGATAATACTGGTATTGCTTCTTATGAAGAATTTAATAGGAATGCTGGTGTAGCCTTCAAGGTATGTGACATAGTATTCGGTGATGGCTCCAAAGACAGATTCCAATACAATACTCCACCTAAATCAGGCCATTTCCAAGTGTGGATTCCATGAACTTGGATATAATGCGACTTGGAGAGATACAAAAGCACAAAACACTGCTTCGGCAAAGTAAGTTACTTTGATTATTGTATGATCAAATCTTTGCGCAGACGTCAAGATCAGGCAAAAGTGTTGTAACCTCATACTGCTGTTCTCATCATTTGTCATACAATTCTTAACTTTCTCTTTCTCTCTTTATAACATCAAACCAGTGTCAAGGACCAGGCTGGCCAGTCATTCAAAACTGCAATTACTCACTCATTTATACGTGATCGCCGTGATAACGCAACATTACCTACACAGGGCCACTACTTGGCCTTGCATCATGAGCTTGCCGGTGTAGGAACAAAGAGTGATTCTAGTTACTTCAAGAAAGAACTCGCTGCACAAGTTCATCATCGACTGTGGGGCCCTGTGGTTGCTGAAAGTGGACAGGCCGTAGCACCACTTGTGCTTAGTGGAGGATTCCGAGCTGGATTAATCGCTAGCCTGGATAAGAAGGAGCCTCACATTTCTGATCGATTCATATTAGGAGGACCAACATCAATCAGAGGATTTAAACTGGGAGGCATTGGGCCTCGTGATGGCGGTACGTATCGGATAATTTTGAAAGAGAAACTCGTGCGTCAATGGCTAATATTTATTGTAGATGATGCTGCTGGTGGAGAGGCGTACTGGGCAGCTGGTTTGAGTGCCGTAGCGGCTATACCTGGAATAATAGATAAGCCCATCAAAGCACATGCGTTTATCAATGCAGGCAACTTAATCAAGTGGTCGACAGGGACCTCATACAACGAAACCAAAGAGGCTTTACTCCTTAATCCTCGCATTTCATATGGTGTTGGCCTTATCTTCCATCACCCTGCCGCAAGAGTCGAAGCCAACTTTTGTTTCCCTGTACAGTTCTCTGGCGGCGACCTTGAACAAGCTGGCTTCCAAGCTGGTTTTGGTATCAACTTTTTGTAGAGTCACGATAGAGAGAACATAGTCCAAAGACACGTGAAATTATATTTCGTTCAAAATGACATTAAATTGAACTCCACCTTATTGCTTTTGTTACTTTGTAAAACCCCATTCCTCGTCAGTTCAGTGTTCTAATGTCACTTGTACGGTCGACTCTGATGGAAATGGAGGTTACCAAACCGACTTCAATTGAAGTTGCAATGGTCGACAAGAATTCAATGGCAATGGTTGCATTGTCAAACTCCATGGCTCCGCTAATTCAGTCGGCCCGATCGATATCCACAGATGTTGCGAGTTATTGGTCAGAGGTAACCTATGTGTCCATACATTGAATATTAGTACCATTATTTCCACTGATATCTTCGGAATACTGTAGAAATTGTATCGAAGTCTGATAAAACCATCCGACCCTACCGTGTACTATAAGCATTTACTGTCGGTTGCAACCAACTATGATCAATGGCGAGAGGCGGCCACCATACTTGACCAGCTTCAAGGTAAATGTTATTTCCTATTCAGCATATTCCACACCTGGTAACATTTTAACTCTGTGGATATAGGCTTGGAAGACTGGAAGAAGGATCCAAAATCAAACGATTATGATTGGCAGCTTTTACAGACTCGATTGGAGCAGCTTCGAAATGTCAGGTCATCTAATGACCAGCTATCCATGATATTTGCACTACGAACAAGTTTGGCTCGGAATTTGGGAGATATGGGTTGCTCCAAGGTATCTAAAGGCTTGATAAGGATCTATTTTGTCATTGGCTGCGCTGACAATTGTAATGCAGGTATACAGCTACACCAACATTGGAACAAAAGAGTTGATATCAGAGTACATTGATGAAGTTGTCACACAGCTCAATTGGATTTGTGATGAGAGTTCTGCAATCATGGAAGACGGAAAGATGTTTGATCTCAAATCAAAATACAACTTTTTCTTAAACATCAGACAAAGTTTCGGCCGAACATCCCTTTTATTAAGCGGTGGTGGAACCCTTGGTATGGAACGATCGAGTTGGTCTTGCTTGACATTTAGTTTTTATGCTAATCAATTAATCCTAGGCTTAAATCACATTGGTGTTGTAAAGTGTCTGTATGAAGCCAAGCTGTTACCGCGAATAATATCAGGAGCGTCTAGCGGAAGCATTATGGCCGCTCTGGTGTGTACACGAACGGAAGATGAAATACCCCAGCTTTTTGATCCCCTCAGTGTGAAATTGGTATGCCTTGATGCTTTTACTGAAGAGTACTATATACTCGCCTTACGCCAATACGTTTAGGATGTGTTTGAGCGGGATGGGCAACCTGATACCCCATTGATGCGACTGGAGCGCATGCTTCGACACGGTACATTGTATGATGTTGATATTTTGACTGATGCCATGCAAGCGAATTTGGGTGACCTGACTTTTCAGGTTGGTAAGAGAGATATATCTTGTTATGCCGGTTTTATACTGAACCACTAACTCCCTTATAGGAAGCATTCAACCGAACTAGATGGATCCTGAATATTACTGTGAGCTCGTCCACGCTGTACGATATGCCGCGGTTACTGAATTATCTCACTGCACCGAACGTGGTATGTGAATGTTGGACATAAGTCTATATCTTTTTCGTATTCATTTCGCTCACCATTTTATGTTACTACTGGAAGTTGATATGGTCCGCAGTGTAAGTAATCAACTATATTGGATGGCATCATCTGTAGGTCATAGACTAGGCCCTGTAGTCGCTCTATTTTGCCTAACCCTTTATTGTTGTATAGTGCTGCTTCATGTGCTGTTCCATTGGTGTATGGCTCAACCCAGCTGTACGCTAAAGATGCTAGTGGAAAAATTATTCCTTGGAATCCAAGCGGTAAGTTGAAATTCAGAAATTACAGTCCCTCTTTCAAGAAATCTCATTGTAATTTACAATCATAATAAGGCCAATTATATATTGATGGATCAGTGGAAAAGTAGGTGAACTCCTTCTATAACCTGGATATCTTCAATATGTAATCTAGCAGCTAACTTTATCCTGTATAGCGACTTACCCATGAACAAGTTGTCGGAATTATTCAACGTCAATCATTTTATTGTTTGTCAAGGTCAGTTAGTAACACACTTGCAGCGATCCGGCTAAAATGTACAAATGCGTTCTAACGACTAGTCATAATACAGTTAATCCGCATGTCATTCCTTTCTTACAAACATCACTTACTACTACCAAGGGTAAAAAATTTGCCAGCTTCTGTATGTCTATGGCTAGAGGTGAACTACAGCATCGTTGCACACAGGTAAGCCTCCTGGGCATCAGTCATTATAACAATATATTATGTGAGCGTTAACATGTGCATATATTCATATTCCGGTTTCCATTCTATTCCTTTTACAAGCTGACGGAACTGGGAGTGATGCCTTCTTTGTTCTACAAACTCCAGACTATAATGTCTCAGAGGTACAGCGGGGATATCACCATCGTGCCTGAGATTGGATACTCTGAGTTCTTGAAGGTCCTCTCTAATCCCACTCCGCAATCGGTCATGGAAGCTATGATTCGCGGAGAAAAAGCAACTTGGCCTAGTGAGTATCATCAGCCATAATGAATATGAAGTAAATGATTATTCCTATATTTATCACTTCCAAAATTGTTGTTTATACCTAGAAATGTCTATAATCAAAAACCATTTGCAAATAGAGCTGACCATTGACGCCATCATCTATCGTCTGAGGTTACGCAGGGTATTAGAAGAAAATAGGCAGCAGACCAAACCTGATCCTGAAACTGATCTCATCACCAATATCCTAATGCAGTCACTAGATGATGATGATCGTGATAGGAGAGCTGTGGATCGTCCCAACGATAGCCTCTCGCCTACCAAAGTATCACGATACATTGATGGTATCCGCAGTAGCCGCAGTACTCCTAACATGGCGATTGAACATAAGCGCTCAACGTCATCGCGCAGCGGCCATCTAGGCTTGACCATGACCAAGACCGACTGCCGGAGGTGAACCTGTGCATGTGATCCGTTGGCTGTTTGTACAACGGGCCGAACCAAGGTAACACCAAAGGCTTGATTGTGTAGAATTTTCGATTGATGTGTATATTTTATATACCGTGTAAAAAAGAACTCGTATTATAGAAAATCAAGAAGAATGGGGGTCAATTGGAGATTGTAAACATATCTATGTTGATAAATTAATAAAAGGAAGAACGAAACAGAGTAGTGCAAGTGTATGAGTGATGTTAGCCCCTTAGAGCGAACAGAACAGTATAGTATAATGAATGGGATGATATGCTTTAACTTGGGACAAAAAAAAAAAATAGATATAGACTTGGAATAATTTGAGGCGACAAATATAGCTAAAGGTATTTAGTATGTGCATGATTTCTTGAAGAATGCATTTGAGAAATCAAGCTGGACTCTCTCTTCCCACCACCACCACCACCACCACCAGTCAGCTGGGGTATATGTACATTTACTTGGCCATCTTCATTTTAAGGGGGAGAGACCTAGTAACGACAAACGGATCCGTACTGTCGCTCTAAACCGGTCATGCGATTCTGTGCATAGTTGAGTGGACGTTGAGGGGGGGGAGGACCTTGTCGCATTGGTAAAATGGGTCTCAAACCAGCCGGAGCGGGGAGGGGAGGTGTGGCGTGCGGCTGATTAACAAAGTTATAGTGTAGTAGAGGAGGTTGTTGTACTGGGAAGTTCGCATGCGGGGACACGGGAGTTTTAGGAGTTGATGAGTATGGCGGTAACGAACGAATGGGAAATGGTCTAGCCGGCGGAAGAGAAAGTGCAGGAAGATTATTATCTTCATTCAATGGTAAGCCATGTACAGGCGATGATGGAAGAGAAGAGGCTTGTGGTGTATAATGGCGCGGTAAGTTTGGTGAATTTGGGGCTGATGCTGCAAAAACATTCATATCATGATGCTTGAGTCGAAAAGGTGGCGGTTGGTCAATATCCGAATGCACGGGCGAACGATCAAGACGGGGAGTGGACACAGTGGTTAAAGCAGTTGTGTGAGTCGCTGGAGGTGTCAAGGGAGTGAAATTATTACGATCATCTGATGAAGCCAACTGTCGAAGTTGCCGATTCTCGGTTTGAAGTTGCTACAGTACCAAATTGAGAATACGATTAGATCGGGGCACGAGTTATGATTAAAGTAAATGTTAGTCATAGATCTGCCACATACCTTGATATAGGCCAGCGCAAGTCGTAATATATTTCCTTTGTTAGGCTTTTGCCCACTAGTCACGGCATTAGGAACCACAGAGGCGATCTCCATAATGGTGTTATTGATAACATCTCGTCTTCTGCGTTCGACATAATTATGATTCTCTCGACGTCGCCTGATCCGTTCTATAGCAGTCTTACTATCAAGATTATTTCTGCATTAAAAAAAAGGGGTAATTTGTTTTAAGTTATCTTAACATTTGTTTGTTACCCTATTTGTTGAGATTCAGTACGATACCTGTTCAAGATATTGATACCATTCACTTTATACGCTGTTTGACGTTTATTCTTTGGCTTCTTCTTGCCAAACGATTGTTCTGTGAGGTTAGATGAAAAGTTCAAGAATAAACCATTGGGATGTTCTGAAGTTTCATGCTTTACAGGAGTCATGTCATCGTCTTCGTCTGAAATATCGTCTTCAGTGCATTCTGAAGGGGAATCATCCTCGGAAGACCTGGACTGACAGAGGATGGAAGCAGGTACCTCTTTATGAGCCATGGCGTCTTGATCAATACGATGGACAGGAACTGACGTCAAGGGAGATACGGAGTCACCGTATGGGCACATACAAAGTGAGGAAAGGAGAGAAAAGAAAGGTGAGTGTGGTAAAATTAATAGAATGGCCGACTGGATTTGATTTCAGTAATGGCACAAAAAAAAAAAAAAAAAAAAAAAAAAGAAAAGGTCGTCGTTACGGGCCGGACTTCTATGTCACGTTTTTTTTTACCGACCTTAAACTCTCAACTCCACTCCTTTACCCAGTAAGATTCCCACGTTGGTTCATTGAGTCCTATAAAATCGCCATTCCGATCCAAACTCAAATCGACAGCTTACTGGCTCAATTCCTTTTAGAATGACTTGAGCTCTTTAATTGTTAAATCCCGCCCAATCCAAGAAAAAAATTTTCGGTTCACGTTTCAGAAGCGATCTTTCTTAGAACCAATCGTTTGCTAATGGCTCTGCACAAACTGCATCCCCAAAGTCTATATTTGGTCACATTCAGCTTTCTAGGAATACAATGCCCGTTTTATTATAATAGAAAATACTACAAGCGAAACTACTTCTGCAGTTATTAAGACTCAACAAAAAGTCGAGTTACCTCCTTCTATTTATCCCAGCACGTCCGATGCTTCAACATCAAATATACTAGTAATGTTCTTTTTGAGTTTTGTTCGCTCATCCTTGATCATGCTACGAAAGAGAGTGAATATGAATAGAGAGGTCACATAGACTTTCCATCTTGGGCTACTTGGATCCAATCCACCTGAATCCATTACTTACCGTGAGTCAATGCGAATGTCCTCGCCTTCGACACCAAGACTTGCTTCAGGCTCAATAGCTTCCAACACATAGTGGTTATCACAATGAGGACAATATTCATCCTCGTCCTCATAATCACTAGTAGTCACGCCAACAACCAGAATTTAGCTTCCTTCACACCGGATCGTATCCATTCTACCATATTTCAATTCCTACCTCAAGTCTTTTCGAAACGGCTTTTTACATTTTTTACAGGCAAATACCATCTCGCTAGCTTTTCGGAGTGGATGGTCTGATACCTCTGCGTGACATTCCGCGCAATCAAACCATTTCCTGCAACATGGTGCTCTAATGGCGACCTTGAAATCGAAAAGTACCAGGCAGTCAGATGAAATCGTTTACATTGTGAAGGTAATATTGGGGAAGGGGTTTGGCGTACCTGCGCGTTCAAGATGTGTTTGCACATGAGGGAATTTGAGATGTAATTAAATGTGTTGATGGAGAATTCAACCAGATGTGACTAGAAACTCTGCAAAATTTTAAACCGCGTGCCATTGATCCCACTGACAAAAATTTCAGCCATAGCTACTGTTTTTAATTATCACAAAACCAAATTCTGCATCTTGAGAACTTGTCGCTTCAAAGACAGTTCTTTGTAAAGGCTACATAGTTTGTCTGCTACCAGTGTATTATGCCACTCTTTTAAATACTCTATAAATAAGTCTTTTATTCTCTTAGTTAAACAACTTGACATCCTACCTTAGTTTACTTCAACGAATTATCAGATTTTTCATTTGAATTAGCTTGTTTTGGTTGACTGATTTGATTTGGCAATTTAAAATTGCTTTCTCGTATGCTTCCACCACGATCGAACACTAATCTCCAGTTTACCTCCTTTTCTTGTACCATCCAATTCATTTCTGAGTCGCTGGCATGCATTCATCAGCTTAATTATCCACACCGCCGATGCTGTCACGGGTTCTCATTACAATGTGGGTCGCTTACACCAAAAGGAGAATATGGTATCCTCCCGTGTCCGCCAGTCCATAGTGGGGTTCAGTGACTTCACTGGCCGTCACAGGCAATTTGCTCAAAAAAAAAACACACCATGAAAAATAATTGAATCCATCGTATATCCAGTAAAGTGTGGCTTCAAATGGTAAGCTTTCGAACATTTATGAGAATACCATATTTCTGATCAAGGCAAATTGAATGACCAATCCAACTAGTCCAAATTGGACGTTACCTCTTGGGCTTGATGCCGCACACTAGTGGGCCATGTTAGCGGCTTTTCCTCAGTAGTGTACTTCACCTATACAATAGCGGCTGGTTGGACATCATCCCTTATTGCCTCCATCTAAACAGAAGAAAAATTTTCAGATTCAAGGGATGTTAACCCTATGCATGGGTACGGATATAATTTAGAGTCAAATGTGTCTTAAACATGCTTGGGTTCAGTGTAATCAAAAACCATACTCAACAAAAGAAGACCATGCATGTCCAGTTTAAAGGCATAGTCTCGGGAAGAGTCGTCATATCCGCAAAAATCAAGCAAACAAGCTGGTTCATGGTTTTACAAACATGGCGAAAGGAAAAAAAATTATTTGGGTTGAGGCAAAGCAAGGTATTGGTTCACCGTTATCTATGACCGGTAATCCCTAGGCCACCGCCTCCTTCCATGTCCTAACCACACGAATGTTGATTTATATCCCTTTCCAAGTAGCCATCATCAAGTCAAGCTATTGTAATGATGTAGACATGCCATAGTAGGTGGGGAAACCGATACACAAATAAAGCGAATGAGTCTAGCGGTGGCTTTTGATGTCATGATGTCAATGAGACATTGAGTGCGGAGTTGAATGTTGTATAAAATGCCACAACGGGTCCACGCAGAGAGCGACAGATCAAAGAAAAATATAATAGGAGCCAAGACATTTACGACTTTGTCTTGTCTTTTCTTTTTCTCTTCTCTTTTAATTTTTGTTTTATATGCCAAAGGTTCTTCTACCATCTTTATGTGAATTGGTAGCTCCAGGTGTAGCCATCACAGCTCTATTGCTACTACCTCTCGGACCAATCGTCATTCCTCGTTTTTACCTCATCTTTTTGTTTCTCTACTTTACATTCTTCTTATACACTCAAATTAATCATGTATTCAAATTTTTGATTACTACGAAGAACATTATCCATAATATCAGAAACTGGAATCTTCATCAGAAAGTCAACACTCCAGATTCTTGTTCAACCACTTCTGGCTCGGCATCACCTCTTACAGCCCGTGAACGTTTCATTGGCGATGACAACTTTGACGATGTTGAAGCCAGTCTCAAGATCTATGAAGACTCACAATATATACATACTTTTATTATTCCTAATTATTGTGAACCCGAAGCTTTGTTACGAGATACAATCAAACGCTTGGCAAATCACAGGTAAGCAAATTTTTTTGCAAACAAGCAAAAAATTATCTGAGACATTTTTATTGAGCCTCGTTGGTTTATCAGAAACGCTCGGCGATGCTATGTCATTCTATTGGCTATGGAGGGTTCTGAAGCTGGTCATGAGGAGAAAGGAACCAATTTGATGAACTATTTCAAGAATAGCTTCCTGCACTTCATTATTACTGTTCATCCTCCTAATCTTCCTGGAGAGAGCAGAGGCAAAGGTGCCAATGTAGCCTATGCCGCTCGTACAGGATGTACTGAATTGCTTCGCAGAGGTGTTGAACGCCGTAATATTATCTTGACCGTATCCGATTCTGACTCGGCTATCCCAGAGCTCTATGTGAAGGAGGTAAGGATATCGGGAAACTCGGATGCTAACACAGTCTAGCCACACTAATTAAAAAATTTCAAATTCCTGACTTTTTTAGGTGGACAGGGCACTTACCTCAGCCGATGACCCGTATATGTTACTTTTGACCCCGCCTATCTTCTTCTCTCGTAATAGCCTTGATGTGCCCGCGGCTGTTCGGGTTACTGATATTACTTGGTCAGCTATGGTCATGTCGAATTTGAGCAACAGCAGAGGTCTCGCTTTTCCTTGTTCAACTTACAGTTTGAGCATGGTCTTGGCAGAACGAGTTGGATATTGGGATACAGACGCTGACTCTGTAGGAGAGGACTTACACATGTGGCTCAAATGCTTTTTCAAGACAGATGGTGCTGCACGCAGCGCTCCTATTTTCGTTCCCATCAATTTAACCAACGTTCAGGCTGATGGCTATTTTAACAATATGTACGCCCGATACATTCAAGCTACGCGCCACTACAATGGTGTCGCCGATGTAGCCTATACTTTGCGCAGTTCATTAGGCTCCTCTACAAGATCTTCATCTCTCATGTCCCTCCTACCTACTGCTGATGTTGCCAAATCTTCCATGTATATTTCACCATATTACTGGCTCGACAAACTCATTGTGTGCGTTCATGTCTTGGAAGCTCATATGATACCTGCTACCTCCGGATGGCTCATGTTTGCCGCTGTCCCTGTTATGCAGCTTATCCTTTTCCCACCATTCTCTTTCCTCGCTATAGTGGAACCTGATAATAATCCCATTTTAGTATCTGAATTCTATTCCACTCTGTGGAACATTGTCAAGATCATCACCGTCTTGTTGCCATTCCCACTCTTTGCAACGCTCGGCATTTACGAATATCTTCATCGAACCGTGGATCGTGAACTCTTCCGCAAAGCTCCTGCCGAACATCGAACATGGCGTAACACATTTGACTATATTGCCCTTCCTATTGCCGCTTGGATGTTCATGACCTTGCCTTCGACTCTGGCATGCCTCAAACGCCTGGTCAAGACGGAACAAGAATATATTGTTGCCAAGAAAGTCTTTACAGAAGACGCAATGTAGTGCGCTGGTAACACTCGTCAAAACATTTTCCCTTTCAAACTTTGTCACCTACAATAATCACTGTTCAACAGTCCTATCGATAACAACATTACTACGTTTCTAAGCTCCCATTTCCCCATACCTCTTAATGGCTTTACTTGGTTCTTTTTTTATTAGGCATCAGCCTTTAGGCATTTTCCTTTAATTTATCATAACATTTCTAATTTGAAGTTCGTTCTAATATTGAGTTACATGTAGTGTACTTTTTACATTTTTATTTGGGTGGCTCTCCAGTCGTAATTTCACATCTGGATTACAGAACGTCCAAAAAAAAAAAAATGAATATAACAACAACAATCCTCAACGATGATTTGAGCTTTAGACAAAGACTGTCTATGCAGCATAACTAAAGTTTTCGGGTACGATAGTGAAGGAGTCCTGAGAGCCGACCCTTTTTGCTTCGATACCATTTGAGAAAAATCCTTGTGTTTGCCATTCTTGCATTTGCTGGGTTGAAAACGGTCCATACACCTCACCAGCATCGCCGGATCCGGCCCAGCGATACTCCCAAGTTACGGCATTGGTTTGTCCAGGTATCCAATCTGGTGGTACGGATCCGCTTCGTCGTAAATGTCGAAGGATAGCTTCGTACGTCTCGTCATATATACCGAAATCACCTAGAGCCATCATTTGATCAGCTAATGCAGTAATTCGATCAATGACACCACGTTTCTCAATTTCTTCGGCCGTGGGCTCACTAGCCGTAGCCTTCTTTTCTTGCATCTTCTTAGCTTTCCATGCTGGTATCTTTTTGGTGCTACCTCCAAGTCGTATCAAGGCCCCACGGACATTTTCACCGGGCTGTAACAAGTCAATAAGATCTCTATAGACGCCAGTTTTGTCTTGTGGAACATTGCTAAGAACATCGGCTTCCTTCAACTGCTCCGATCGTTCTTGTTTCTCTTGTGCCGCCTTGGCTT
The DNA here is from genome assembly GCA_021235465.1 of Umbelopsis sp. PMI_123. NCBI lineage: Eukaryota > Fungi > Mucoromycota > Umbelopsidomycetes > Umbelopsidales > Umbelopsidaceae > Umbelopsis > Umbelopsis sp. PMI_123. The sequence continues at coordinate 410,983 of JAJSME010000018.1, read as the reverse complement.
TGGCAATGTCTTTTTTGCTGACACCTTGTAACCAGTTGTCATGGAACGCGTTAGGATCCACCTTATTTCGTACATAGTTTCCTTCCTCATCAAATGCTCCTTCTTCTAACTCTTCCTTCATGTTGAAAGCCATGACCTTTGGTTCACCTTCACCTTCTGATTCCGAATCATGTCCGCGCGAGCTCATTTCTTGACCTTCGATCTCATTCATGTTGAGGAACCTTGTCTTCTTCTTTTTGCCGCTACTTGCCTGAGAATCCTCAGGAGTAGCATCAGCAAACATGTCGTCTAAATCGGCATCGTCTTTTTTGTTGCTGGGTTCGGAATCATCCGAATCATCCTCACTGCTGCCATAACCGTCAAGCTTCACCGCTCCTCGCCTCCGCTTGGCGGTTTCTAATTCTGCTTCGTGATCGAATTCAAAATCGTCGGTTGCCGGTGATTCTGTAGAATTCGCTTCATTGAATCGAACTCGTTTGGACGATGATCCTTCGTTTTTTGGAGCTTTTCGTTTCTGCATAGCTGTGCAACGGTATAATAAAATAGCCAGATTGAGCCTCTCATTTTTTTTTTATATATATATAATTGCCACAAATTTGTTGACTGCCTTCTGCTTATCCTTCCTCTTCAACCCAACTCTTCCCCTTTCCTCAAAAATGTCAGACATTTCATCCATTCTCCATGGCGGGTATCACCATCCGCTTACCCGCACATGGCAAGCTGAAAAAACACTGACCAAATCTGCCTTCATGTACCCCATTTTCATTACCGATTCCGTCGATCAATTTGAAGAACTGTCCTCCATGCCAGGCCAATATCGTATCGGACTTGGAAGACTCGAAGGTTTCATTGAACCTCTCTATAAGAAGGGACTTCGCTCTGTTATTTTGTTTGGTGTGCCCCTTGCTGAAGGAGCCAAAGACGAAACTGGCTCAAACGCCGACGACCCGAACGGACCAGTCATTCAGTCTGTCAAGTTACTTCGAAGCAAGTTCCCCAACCTCTTTGTTGCTTGCGATGTTTGTCTATGTGAATATACCTCTCATGGTCACTGCGGTATACTGCGTGAAGATGGTTCCCTTGAAAACCAACTTTCAGTTAAGCGTTTGGCTACAGTTGCTCTTAGCTATGCCCAAGCTGGTGCTCATTGCGTTGCCCCCTCCGACATGATGGACGGTCGTATTAAAGCCATCAAAGAAATCCTCATTGAAAATGGTCTGGCACACAAGGTTATGCTTATGAGCTACTCCGCCAAGTTCTCAGGCGCCTTCTATGGCCCCTTCCGAGATGCCGTCAATTCAGCCCCTAGTTTTGGTGACCGCCGTTGCTACCAGCTCCCTGCTGGTGCTCGAGGTCTTGCTCGTCGTGCCATCATTCGTGACATGGCTGAAGGTGCTGATGTAATCATGGTCAAGCCCGGTATGCCGTACCTTGACATTGTACGTGAAGCAGCAAATCTTGCACCCGACTATCCTATTGCAGTATACCAAGTTTCTGGCGAATATGCTATGCTCTGGCATGCATCCCAAGCCGGTACCTTTAACCTTAAGCAGATTGTTTTGGAAAGTATGGAAGGTTTCTTGCGAGCTGGAGCCGGCATTATTTTGACTTATTATACACCACAACTCTTGGACTGGCTCGATGAGCAGTAGGATTGACCGACGAGAAAAGATCACAAAAAATTATTTAGTTTTCACAACCTTGATGTTTCACACTCTCCCAAGTTTACCCCACACATTGCCATCAACACACATTTGTTCATGGGGGGAGAAGCATTTTTCCGCTTGCGGCAAAATTAATAAAGTCGCAAAACAAAAAGTAAAAAATAGATCATGGATTAAAAATTAAAAAAGTCTTTTACATGTTATAACCCATTTTTCACTTATGCTTTAGTTATCAGACTTAATGCCCATGCAATAAAAGTTGAGCAAAACTTACAATCGTGAAAACGAAGGTGGTTGTGAAAATGAGCAGAGTTTCACATGAATGCTTACTCGAAACTGTGACTGTGAATTATCACTTGGGTCGAATTCCGCCTGACAAAGACGTTTCTCTACTAAACCGCTTTTCACTCCCACCGCACAAAATGTCATCTGCCGTGCCAGTCGATCAAATCCTCAAATACCTCAACACAACCAACGGTCGTGAAAAGCTCTATCGTACTATTCAGTACTTCTCCAGGTACTGTATACCCTTTGGAATTTGCTTGGTATTTCATTACCCTACATCCTACCCCGAGAAAACATTCCACTGATATTCAAATCCCAGATTCTATGCCTGGTATCTCCTCCGCCAGGGTGCTAGTAAGGAAACTATCGCCCGTTGGAATGGTCTCAAGACGAACCTCGCTTCAGGTCGTAAGCTTTTCCGACTTTTCAAGCCCATCGAGTTTGGTAAGGCAGCCGTTGCTACCCTGAACATCAACGATAGCGTTTTGCGTATTACTGGAGCTTTGCGACAGCTCGGTTACTTTGGTTACTACTTTGTAGAAATGTTTGTTTATCTTCATCAAGTTGGTTTTATCACATTGCAAAATCACAAGAAGATCACCGACCTCGGCTTCAAGTTCTGGGCCGCCGGTCTTGTCTTCTCCATTACAAACGGCTTGTACAAGTTGAAGCAGACCCAGGCAAAGATTGAATTGGTCAAGCGTAACAGCAAGCTCGTTAAGGCTTCCTCTTCTGAAAAGGATGCTCAACGTGCTGCTGATTACAGAATGCAAGAAAAGACTTTAATCAAGTAAGGATTGGTATCTTATATATGTGATGGCAATGGAACATACTTTTATTAACTGTACATTTACTTTATCCCCACCGCCTACCTCATCTTTCCTTTTACTTATTTCCAACTGCTAACATAGGGATAAGGAAGATGCTACCTACCAACTGGTCCAGGACGCTCTTGACTTGGTCATTCCAAGTTCCACCTTGGGATGGATCAACGCTGATGAGGGTGTTGTCGGCATTGTTGGGTAAGATATAAATTGAAGTATTGTGTATGGCTGTATACAATGTTACTCATCACGTTTGTTTACAGTACAATCACCTCCGTCATGGGTGCACAAACGCAATGGAAGAAGATTAGCACTAAATAAATGACCAACAGGTGTATTTGGTTTTTTGGAAGAATACTAGCATAATTGTTACATGACCTTATATACAAGCACAAAAGAAATATAAACACCTTGTATGCATAGGGAAAAAAGCTCATGGTGTGATAATGTTTGCTTACTCACTCCTGGAAGGTTTAGACATAGCGTCTGGTAGCATCCTAACAGGTACAGTGAAAGGAAGATCTGGAAGCTTGGTATGTAAATCACTTTGATGTTCAATCTTACATCTGAGACCTACATACATTGGTATACACAAGTGAAAACTGGTGATAGTGCAAATTCGTATTAAAATGAATATGTCATGTAAAAAAGTCTATACATGTAATCACAAGGAACTTTGGATCAATTTATTGAAAAATATCTTTACTGAAGGATTGGCGACCAATCCTGTGCCTTGATCCAATCCTTCACATTGGATAATGGCTCTTCGAACTTGAGCTGCATTCGAGTATGTCAATACAAAATTCAATCTTAGTGTCTGTATCAGAAGATACTTACATCTGAAGGACGTAGGACTCCCGGTTCTCCGCCATCCCATCCAAATTCGTCATTGAACGAAATACTTTCTTCTAATTCCTCGGCAATAGCCTTTGGAAGGAGTTTACGGTATTCTTCGGCAGAAATATGATTGAATCTTGTTGGTACTCCGTTCAAGTCTCCCCATGTCTTTAAATAATCGCCATAAGTCACCATTTCGCTAACACCTAATAAATCTTTTCCAGGTGAGGTTTGCACCAGAGCTCGAACAAATTTCCCAGTATCAGCGCGAGTGTCCACCCAAGGGAACAGAGCTTCAGGGTTTGCGATAGCGGTCTGTTCGAAAACCCCATCTTCCGCTTTCTTAGGAGCAGTGAATGGTACCCAAAGCCAATTTTCAGCATAAGAACCAATCTGGACAGTTGATGTCTTCTTTGCAAGGTTTGGGAGCGATGTCTTGACATATTCGTAAACCTTGGCTTTTGAATCAAAGTGGTATACCCATGTATACTTGCCATTGCTCCATTTCTTGACGTCTGCTAAGCTAGACCAAACAAATAAGTCAAGTGTGGTGCCAGCAATAGTCGCTACCGCATCGGCAATATTCTTTCCTTGTTGAAGTTCTAGATCATAACAGTACTGGTTGATTAATTGACCTGAAGCAAGTTTCTCCTGTGTCTCTGGTTTGAAGAACGGCTCCCAGAAGTCGGTCACACCAAATACAACGTTTGCGCCTTGAACAGCCGCAATGAGAGAATCAATATCGGCAAGATCACCTTGCACAACTTCAACTCCTCTCTCTTGTAAGGCTATGCTTTGAGGTTTGGTCACATTTCGCGTGATAGTACGAATCTTCCAGGTTGGATTCTTGAGGAAAGCATCAATAACTGACCCTCCCTGAGCATCAATTTCATGTTAACAGATGCGGAGTTATAAGCTTTCTTGATCCCATTGATATCAATTTCACCTGTTTGCCAGTGCCTCCAAATACAACTATAAGCTTGGACATATCAGATAATAGAAGACGATACGATTTTTGAACCTTGTCTAAACAAAGTACTTGGTCAGTTCTTAGAATGCAAAATTTCAAGTGGCGTGTTATATAAGATAGTCATTATTAGTAAGCTTACCTTTGTTTCCAAGGATTAACAGTCCGTCGGGATGACGGTACAATTTGTGCCGGTATTCCTTACAGCCGCTTATCTCCTGAAATCGGCAATAGCGTTCATCCAATGCTGAAGGAAACTCGACCAATAACAGGTTCGTCCGGACTTCATCACACCATGTTTGATTGTATTGTACTATGCCGACACTACAGATATTCAACTCATCGGAACTTGTTCGTTAAATTAGCGCACTTACCTAAAGGTAATCGTTATTTCATGTATGATTTAAAGATTCAATGTTGTACATTTATCAGCGATAAATATTTGCTGGCCATAATCGATTTGTCGAAAATGCGACTTTGGCAGCCGACCTCGTTATCATGGGTCGAACGACATGACGTACGTAAACGTAGACAAAATCAAATATTCGTCTTGTCTGATTATTTATGTATTTCTAGTGGGTTCTGAACTGCTTTGTCAGGGTATGTGTGTTATGGTTTTCGGCTGGATATTGCAAACGTTCAAATACGTCGTCGAATGGTCCTGGGATTGTTGGCTCAGAGTACAAATTTGACAACTCGTATTTCTTTGGGATATGGTTAGAGTGGTAAATATCAAGCGGTGTCCTCAATGACAGCCGATAGAAATTGTTGGAGATCGCCTCAGATTTATTAACCAGAAGTGAAATACCCGCTGACTACTATTTCCCCATATGCAACTCCAGTCCGCTAGGTATAATGACAGCATCACCTTCACAAAGGATGATATACCAGCCTACTAACAGGGTCGTTCCTACTAATCAAATCCTCATTGAGTCAAGTACGTTGACAACCTGTCGCAACATACGAGTAATGCCATGATTTAAATAATTTGTAGCTGTACTTTTTGCTTGCTTAGGATACACAGAGGTAGATGCACAAACTCAAGTCGTCTTACGGATCTACTAGGGTGACATACATAATGACAAGTTGATTTTACCGGTCAATCAAGTCGAGAGCTATTAGTGGATTACTATTGTTATTCTCATACCCTTTACCAGATACTGATGGTCTTGAGAGGCTTGACACCTTAAGGAATTGGTTGATGTGGTATAATGACATTGCCTGAGTGCAGTTAACAAGACGCAGAAATCGTTCTATCTGAAGTGAAGTCCATATCAGTCTCCAAATCAATTATGATAGTATTTATCCGCCTTGGAAGAGAAACCCAAGCTAAAGCATCGGTATGCGCAGTGTATGGTAAATCACTACAGTATCCATGACCAGTATTCCTATTGTCGGTGCTTTTGAACCCTTTTTGATGACGACTAGCAACAATTCTGACCTTCTCCAAAATAGTAAGTAAAAATAAGGAAGTGCATAGATATATCAAGAAGATCAAGCGGTAATTATTATAAAGATTACCTCTACAGAAATCGGAAGGCTTGTCTTGTAATATTCCAATACTTGCTGCCATCCCATAATTTCCTTTATTTCCGCCATTGAAACTATATAACGTCATCCGCCTTACGGTACATTCAGAGTCTGACTGTGCAGAGCCAAATCTGGAAATTTTACCTTGGCCTTTGCTTTCCACTTTTCTTCTTCCTTTCATTTATTTTGCCCTAATGAGTGGCATTCAGCTTCCAGAGGACGACGAAGAACAACAACTTTATGAACAAGAGACTGAAAATACTCCAGAGCCTACTTTAATCCGTCGCTCTCCATCCCATGAAAGTATAATCAGCACCTTGTCCGCTCCACCAGCTTATGAGCTCTACCCACCAGCTACCACTTGGAGCGGCCGGCTACTCAACTTCTTTAGACGAATACCCACTCGGTTCACTGAATCTTCTATAGCTCTTCCAACGTTATCAGATGATCTTCCTGATGATCGGTCAATTTCTTCCCGCTTCCGGATACCTCAAATTGAACTCCACCCTCGTTTCGCTCGATGGCGGTATCCAATTATTGGACTGTGCGTTCTATGTATTACCATATTTTCATTTTTACTATTTTGCTCTATTTACTTTTCTCCTGCATCACTACCATCGCCCTCAGTCCCTGATAAGGTCGCGAATGACACTGCCAAATTTTTGACCCTCAACATATTTATGAGACCCCCAGGCGTCAAAAACAATTGGAGCGACTTTAAGGATGATCGAACGGATTTTATTATACGCCATGTGCTCCCTCACTATGATGTCGTTAGCTTTCAAGAAAGCTTTGGATTTGGTAGTCGCCGTAAAGACTATCTTATTCGTGCTGCGCGTGAAATGGGTTACAACTACCATGTGGAATCCGACCGCAAGTACCCATGGCAAATTGCTGTTGATGGTGGTCTCCTTGTGCTCTCTAGATTTCCCATCAAAGGTTCTCAAACGATAGAATATCCACGAGGTCGTCACAGTGATTGGTGAGTAGTTGGATAATTTTTTCTTCGAATGCAGTGGCCGGTATTACCCTTTATAAGGGTAATATGTCCACTTCCGTAAATATATCTCTTAACTGATATAAGCTTCTATATATTGATCCTTCTCCTAGGCTATCCCGGAAAGGAGCCATCCATGCCCTCATTGAATGCAAGCCAAATAGCTTAGTTCACTTGTACACGACACATGCTCAAGCTTCATACGAACAAATCAACAGCATTTGGGACGGTGATGTATGGATGCGTATGAATCAACTCTCCTCGCTGCATTCGCTCATAGCTGAGACGGCTGCCAACGATGTTACTGCGGTGCTTTTGAATGGTGACCTTAATGTCGATGCGGCAGTTCACAAAGAGAAATCTTCACCTACCGAGCCAAGCGAAGAGAGCTCTGAAGAATACGAGTTGATGAAAGCTGTATTGTCTGGCGAAGGAAAGAATATCAATGGCAAGATTGAATTTGAAGACGATTGGAAGATCGACTTGAAGGATGCTGTTTATGAAAGTTATGGATTTCACCCAGTTACTTTTGGAGATGTCAAAGTCGATGAAAATGGTAATGTTATACCAGCCGAAACCGTTCTCACCGACCAAGACGAACTTATGGCAGTCCAGAGTATTGATCATGTATTTTGGAGTCCTCGACAATCCACTTTTAATATCGAAGGTCTGCGAGTTGAAAAGTTCATGGTATCAGACACTCAGCTTGAAGACGACGAAGATCAAACTAAAGGCTTTACACAAGTATCAGGTGAGTACGACACAAGTACCACACAAATCATCACACTCATTTGCATTAACATTTCGTTGATATCTTCACAGACCATTATGGCATTAGCTATGTTCTACGCCTCTAGATGGATACTTAAAATAACACGCTGACCCTTACCAACCAAACTGTATATTTCCTCTCTATTCTTTTATATTTTTTTTTTGTCAACTGAAATCTTTTGCGACGCAATAAATTTTTTTTTTTTTTTTCTTGGAAACAAACATCCCCGCTCACGCCAAAACCCGTCAACAACTTTGTAACATTCCATTGTCACCATGTTGAAAAATGCAGCGTCCAAGGTGATCTTTTCTGGAATTCAGCCAACAGGTACACCTCATTTGGGCAATTACCTCGGTGCATTGAGAAACTGGGTGCAGCTACAACGATCCACAGACGCAACCACATACTATTGCGTTGTCGACTTGCATGCGATTACCATGCCTCAAGACCCTGCAACGCTACGACATTCCAAAATTGAAATGGCAAAGTCCCTGCTAGCATGTGGTATCGACCCTAAGCGCAGTGTGTTGTTTGAACAAAGTAAAGTCAAGGAACACGCCGAATTACAATGGGTATTTAATTGTATTACCCCTGTTGGATGGCTTAGCCGAATGACTCAATGGAAGGTAAAGACAATGAAAACCAGTGTATCACTCAAATACTCGATAAAAAAAAATGACAGGCAACTAATTTTGCTGAATGATATTTTTTTTTTTTTTTCACATTGCCCCTGGTTGGACCATTTCTACTTGGATAGTCCAAACTAGGCAACAACACCAATACAACACGCTTGCAATCCCTCTCAGATGAAACGCTTATGTCTGGGTTGAAGATGGGCTTACTTGATTATCCGGTCCTCCAGGCCGCTGATATCCTATTGTACAAGTATGTAAAGATGACAAGGAGCGGTCATTAATATAATTGCAAGCCCGTTAACGCCATTGTTCCCAATTCATTGCTGTTTTCTTTTAGAGCAACCCATGTACCTGTTGGTGAAGACCAACTTCAACATCTTGAGCTAGCCCGTGATATTGCTACACTATTTAACAAGACATTCAAAACTAGACTATTCCCATTACCGGAAGCTATAATTCGTAAGTACGCTAAAATTATTGCGCTGGGAATAGTTACTTGACTACAAGAGAATTTTTAACCCATAAGTGTATTTCCGTTCCATGTAGCTCCATCAACGAAACGAATCATGTCTCTGCGTCAGCCAGAAGCTAAAATGTCAAAATCTGACCCATCCGACCAATCTCGTATCAATTTGACAGATAGTCCGAATGTAGTAAGAAACAAGATAGCAAGGGCACAGACCGATGGCATCCGAGGTATTACGTTTGACCCCGTGAACAGACCTGGAGTAGCTAATCTACTGAGTATTCAAGCTGAGCTGGAAGGCCGGACCATAGAACAAGTTGTCGAAGACTTCAAATCGGTACAAAGCAACAAAGAACTTAAAGATAGATTGACAGAAGTAGTGATAGAATCTCTCAAACCGATACAAGCAGAGATGACTCGATTGGATGCTGACCCAGAGTATGTTCAAAAAGTGTTAGACGATGGAGCTGACAAGGCTCGATCAGCCGCTAGTGAGAATCTCAAAGAATGCTTTAAAGCTATTGGTTTAGTGTGAGATGTAATTTAATAATAAAAAGCAATATGATTTTGAAACTGTGTACCCCATTGGACCTTTCCTGCCATAAGGAGCATTCGGCGCTGAAAATTACGTCTTACGATGCGGGGAACGTTTTATCATCCCCCGCAGGGCGCCTCGGGAACAAAGTTTCTCAAATCCTTTAACTTTTGTGTCCTTTCATTCCCCTTCCCACAATCATGGTCATTTACCAACATCCTTCGGCATTGTGGGCTGCTTTCAAAAAAAGTGACTCTCGATGTGAACCAACAAATACTCTATTGCCTACTCGTATTCGAATAAAAAATAATGGTGATGGAACTGGCACAGCCCGTTTGATTGAAGCTCCTGCAACTCGCCGGTCTTCCTTCTCTTTGTTTAATACCACACACAAACAAGGCTCAAAACGCAAATTATCTTTACCTTTGAGTCGTCGAGCTTGTGAAATCAAGGCACAGCACCGAGACGACGAAGGCTTTGAACCTGGTCATGTAAACGGCACCCCTCGCTCTTATTCAAGTTTCGGTAAGTTTAGGAGAACTCACTTGGGTGTCTGTCAATATCTACCTACTTTACTGAATAGTTTATTATTGCTCTCACTCAGATATGATCAATTGTATGCCTCCAGAAGTGGCTACCCTCATTTTTCAATTCTGTGATCTACCAAGCATCTTATCTGCCATACTAGTATCAAAGTCTTGGCATAAACTGGCTATGCAAAACCAGGTCTGGCACAGTCTTATCTTGCAACAACCAGCATGGGAAATACCAGCACATAATGATGAGCAAATTGATTATATCGACCTATATCGACGTCGAATCGACTTGAAGCGACGCTGGCGAAAAGGTCAAGTGGAAACCCGTTATCTCGAAGGTCATCAGGATAGTGTTTATTGCTTACAGTTTGACAGTGAAAAAATCGTCAGTGGAAGTCGAGATAAAACCATCAAAATTTGGAACAGTCATACTTATGCATGCATGCATACTCTCCATGGTCATACAGCCAGCGTACTATGTCTGCGATACAAAGAAAACTTTCTGGTATCTGGATCTTCTGATGCCACCGTTCGAGTCTGGAACTTGGACACAATGGAACTCACCATGCAATTGAATGGTCATACAAGCGGCGTGCTGGACGTGTGCTTTAATGAGAAATATATTATCAGTTGCTCTAAAGATACTACCATTCGAGTATGGGATCGGGTCACTGGTGATCCGGTGGCCACACTGAATGGACACCGCGGGCCGGTTAACTCTGTTCAAGTATATGGAGATCAGCTTGTGTCAGCAGCCGGAGACGGGCTTATCAAACTGTGGGATTTGAACAAATTTGAACTGAAGAAGGACTTTGTTGGGCATACACGAGGATTGGCTTGCGTTCAGTTCGACGGCAAAAAAATACTATCTGGATCCAACGACAAGAAAATTAAAGTTTGGAATGCTCAAACTGGTGAATGCACTATGACTTTGGAAGGTCATGAAGACCTTGTTAGAACATTAAGTTTTAATGAAGTAAGGTCCAGTTTATTTAATATGTATTTTGAAATTCCGTTCTTACTAAAACCCCACATTCTATTGCTTAGGATTTGATTGTCAGTGGAAGTTATGATCAGACCATCAGGGTATGGGATATTCATACTGGTCATTGCATACTCAGCTTTCAAACTGGTCATCCAGGATGGGTCTTCTCCACCGTTTTTAGTGCTACACGTATAATCAGTACAAGCCAAGACAGCAAAATTTTGTGTATGGATTTCTCTTCAGGTCTTGACACAAAGTTTATTGTATAATTTTCGAGTTGATGGTAATAAATAATTATGATATGGAACGCGTTTGTTTAGAATGTCAATATAAAAAGTGTGTGCGCCTGTAGATCAGAGTCGAGCCCTGCATTTTCTGAATGGAAAGAAAAAGGTTTTATTGATTTCATGACAAAAATCCATATTTGGAAAATACTGCGGACTTCATTTACCTTCCAGTGGGTTTGAACCATGACTGCTCTTTTTTTTTTCTTTTTTTTTTTTTTTGAGTTCGCCATTATTTTTTATTTCGCTTTGCTTTCAACCACCCATTATACCATTACCATGCCGGTGTCTTCTGGAACAAACGAAATTCACATCGAGTCCATAGAAATAGAAGGTTCACAGCCATTTACCTTCATTAGAGGAGATCCCACTACGCCAGTAATCGAATCACCTTCCAACCCTGTTAATGCCAGCTATAACCTCGAGTCGGCCGCAGTTACTGTGGCAACCAAGATAATAAATGAAAACAAGATCGAGCGAGAAAAGCTTATGAGCATGCAGAAGATGATGGCTTCATTCTTACAAGGCGCTCTTCAAGATAAACGTGAGGTAAGTCTTATCTTTTCCCCATAGGCACACATCATTGTCTTTTCTTTTCCTACTCCCCTTCCCAGTCTTCCCTATTGGTACCTCGTCGTTGCACTCAAAAGAGTGCAATCTTGCTGCTGGTGGAAAAGGTTGAAGGATATAGCGATAGCAATGAGTTTCTACCACACACATCTTTTAATGGACGTCCCAATATACCCTCTTCTCATTGTAATGATTCGCGGTATTTTTATCTGAATCCAGCGTCTGTTTCTGGCTAACTCACCAGAAGCAAAAGCATAAAATATGCACATGGGAATCTTCCCGAAACTTGTTTGATACCTCACTGGCGAATCCTTTACGGACTTTCGCTCCTGTTTTGAACGCTTTGGTTAGCTGCATGAGCAAGCAATGACACAATTTTCTTCAACTTGCGATGGAAGAAAAATTTTTTTAGCTGCCGCAGTTCGAATCCAACCCCCCCTTCATATTATTAAGGGTCGTCGCTCCCCCACACGAGACAGAAAAAAAATCCGCACAAATAAGAAAAAAAAAAGTATATATTCTATTCCAAATCCCAAGCATACTATTTGCAAACCAAAATGGAGGAGCAGGCTTCTCGGCCTCCCTACTGTCTACATTGGCAAAGAGCGAAAATGAGAGAGAGAGAAAGAATGAAACAAAAAAAAAGGAAATGACGGTGGTTGAGTCTTGATTGAGAAAATGAACACTTTGTTCATTTATGAACCTCTTCAAGCTCAAGTTTGAAACTTGGAATTGACGGATAGCGAATCTCGGCGATTCGTTGTAAAGCTGAAGATTGTCCTTTTGGGCAAATCCTTCTTCTTTCAATTTCCTTCCTCGCACCTAAATTTTTTTTTAACCTCGTATATTTTCATTATATCTCGCTCCTCCCCATGCAATAACATGTCTTTGTCGAGTCCTCTGTGTTAATCGAAAATTCATCTCAACAGGGTAATGAAGAACGATACAATGATTTGATCTCCCAGCTCACCATGAAGCCAAATCTACCTGGAGCTCCATCAGTATCTAAACTGTTAATATGGATAAAACTCCTTTCACAAATCGTCACGCAACTCGATAGGTCATGCAACGAACTGGTTCAGGCTGTACTGTCGATGGATTGGACTGTACGAGAAAGCACTTTTGTTGACCAGTATATTGGCTTCATTGGCAACCTAGTCTCAGTGCATACTTGCTATGTTCGCCCCATCCTCCTCAGCCTGGTTCGCCGTTTGACTTTCCGCTCCAAAATGCCTGAGAACGTTATGGTCTCCCGCTCCATTACTTATCAACGAGTCCACAACGCTATTCGATATGTATTGTCTCTCATCCCTACTTCTGCCACCGAACTGGTTAACGTTCTGGCTGAAACGTTTCCTCATAAACGGTTTAATGTCGCTGAACAAGCTACCTATGTCAATAACCTTTTGGAAATCCTCGATTATGCCCCTATTCTTCGGAAACAAGTGCTTGGTTTGGCTATTGAGAGAATTATCTTGATTGATGTAAGTGTGTTCGTCATGAATGAATGAGCCGTATGGTCTGAACACTTCAAAATAACCTTATAACGTCGATAGGTTGAAATTCAAATCGAGCTTGAGGATTTAGAAGATGAAGTTGAATTGGATGCATTTGACATGAACTTGAATGCTGATTATGAAGACGATGAAGATAGTGATGATGAAGCTGACTCTGATGGCGAAGATGGTGCTGTTGCTGAAGATAGCGATTCTGAGGATGACGGTGACTTCGAAACCGAAACCCGAACAGCAAATCACATCAAGTTGCTTGTTAAGAAATTGGATGCCATGCTTCACATTGTTTTCCGGTATCTCAAAGACCTAAGCGCTAATGCAACTGTCAGTGCTGAGGAACGACAACAATTATTCTTTTTCTTGTTGGACCTCTTTGATCGTACTATTCTTCGGACCTTCAAGTCTCGATACACACAGTTCTTGATCTTTTACTATTGCTCAACCGACACCCTCACTTTCCCTGATGCCTTCTTGGGCCATCTCTTTGAACACACCTTCCAAACATCAAAACCAACTGTCACACGAGTTGCCGCAGCATCCTACGTTTCATCCTACCTTGCCCGTGCAAAATACATTGGACGCACAAGCTTACGCAATGCCATTTACATTTTGAGCTCATGGTGTGAACACTACATGGATGGCAACGAACTCTCCTCATCTGGTCCTGATGTTAACCGACACCCTGTGTTCTACGCAGTAGTACAAGCAATCATGTACGTCTTCTGCTTCAGATGGAGAGAGCTAGTTGATGATGGCTTCGACGATATCTTGAAGGACGATTTGGTTGTGGAATCCACTGACCAATCCCGACACATGAGAGGAATGGATGCTGATATCCTCACTGGAGGTATCGGTGGATCTTTTGGAGCCAAGGTTGCAGGTCAAAAATGGTGTGTTGGTTTGCATCCCATGCAACGAATCGTCACGAGTTCTTTAAATCCTCTCAAGATTTGTTCACCGGCGGTGGTCCGACAGTTTGCAAAGGTTTCCAATCAAGCAAACTTCTTGTATGTCTTCCCGATTTTGGAGCGCAACAAGTCTGTGTTCTGTTCAAGCTATGACCCCAATACCCAAGTACGAATTGAATCGTTCTTCCCATTTGACCCATATCAGCTGAAATCTAGTAAGCATTTCATCGACGACATATACAGAGAGTGGATCGCAGATGATGATGACGAGGATTCTTCTGACGACGAGGATAACGAAGACGAAGACGATGATGATGATGTTTCGGCTGGCATGATGGCCATGAGTATTAGCCCAAGTCCTAATCAACGGTTAATGGGTTCCATCCTTGCCCAGCGCCCATGAACACTTGCGTGTTCTGCAAGCAAATTTTCTTACTTGATATCCAACAATCTCCACAAAAATTTCATGTCAACATTCATATCTAGCTAGATACCTAGCGTTTGAACAACCCCTCCCCATTGAATGCTATCGGTACTGGGTACCGCGTCAATGTTAGCAGTTGTCCTCCTGCTCATCCACCCTTGTATAAAGACGAATATTAATACAAACCCTATCCGAAAATAAATCCACCATGATTGAAAATGAATCATTGTCAAAATTTGCGTTAATTTTTAATTACCATTGATGCCGTTTGTTACATACAGAATATATTGTACAATAGTAGAAGAGTTAATATTTACTACAAAATCACTAATTACGTTTTCTTTCTACTGCCTACCGTGACAGAATCACTGCCACATACTTCCCTTTTTTCCCTTCTTTTTTTTTTTTTTGGTGACATGTTTGTTCATGTTTTCACACCCTCTCGATATACAAACATTGTATCTGCTTGGACATAGATCTGCCTCACTTCGAGCAGGACAGAGTTATTTCCTTCAAAAACCTGACCAGTGTTACGAGCCGGTAGAACAACGACGTCCCCTTGCAAATGACTATCTCGAAAAACACATTCCTTGTTAATAGTTAATCCCTTGGTGAGTTTCTTTTGATTGCTGTAATCAAATGCTGTCCATACTGGTGTTTCCTCTTCAAGCTGCTGTTGCCGTGTCCAGATTCGGAAACACCATACATGAGGCAAGGATGCTAACTTGATGGTTTTTCTATCTTTGGCAGGTGTACTTGATCGTACCTCGCCCATGTCATATCTAGCTGATTCCCGGATCTCTGCCATATCTTGTTGGCTCAAAAGTTCGCTGCGCTTAGCATTAGGGCGCTGCGGCGGTCGTGTGGTTATGATGTTGGGTGCGCCCGGTGACGTCGGACCCTTTCGGAATATGGATGATAAAAAACCTTTCGATATGGATGAATTGCTCGCTGTAGTCGAAGATGAGTAAGAAGGCGCTCGTGGTGACAACTGAAAACTTGGTGTATCACTTTGCAAGCTTAAAGGTGACGATACAGTACTACTGGGTACTGGAGCTGTTGATGATGTAGTGAAAAATTGTTCTAACATGGAGGTTACTGCATTATTAGCAGTCTGTGGACTTTGCTCTGGTGCTGCAGAAGTCTGTGTTTGTTGCTGCCTCTGATTTGCAGGTATGTAGACAGCCGCTTCATTCAGATAATTGTTCAATCGCTGCGTCGAATATCGATAGTTTGCCGTATTATTATTATTATTTTGATTCGTTGGTCGAGATGGTAGGGAACTTCTACCCCACGTTGGACTAGGTCGTACATAAGGTTCATTTGACGAGGATGAATCTGTATCATTGTCTTCGCTCTCGTTTTGATACTGAGGTTGATGTTGGTGGGTCGGCTGACGATAAGTTTGACGTTCATGTTGGTAGGTGGGTTGACGATAAGTTTGGCGTTCATCATGCCAGAGTTCTTCCTCTTCCTCCTCATTACCGTCTTCTTCTTCATCGTCGTCTTCCTCGCCATCGCTGGCATTGTTGTAGGGATAATATGCAATGTGTTGCGCTTCCTGTATTCGAACTTTTCGAACGTCGTTTGATGCTGACCTTTCTTTAAACTGGTTGGCAAGTGCCTGGTTGGCGGAGATGGGTCGTCGTCGAACCGAACTAGGTTGCGGCTGAGTTGTGGCAACTGTGGATGATACGGTACGTCGTAGTATAGGTTTTAAGGGTTTGGGGGCAGGTTTAACTGGAACAACGATTTCTGAAATATCATCTTCGTCCTGATCATTAGTTCTAGGATGTCTTGGCAGTGGTACGTCGATGTGGCGACTGTGATACTGTCGCTGTCGGTGCGGGGCAGAACGAGGTTGATCCTGAAGGGACGAATAGCGTAATAAATCATTTATATATTGAGCTTGCGCCTGGAGCTTATCCATATGGCGGCGATATTGTTGATCATATTCATGATTGGTCATTCGATCCATGAGGAGAAGATGGCAAGAGATGTTGCAACAGCTTAAGCTGGTTGTTATTGTTTTTTTGGAAACTCTCAGCGCCGTTACCCAAAACGAGTCATTGGTTCACGACCCCAGCACAAAAATGGCAGCATTCGTTCTCCAATCAGTCTAACAAAATAAGGCATGCTTCTAGGTCTTCAATAAAGCTGGTTTGTCTATGATTTATTATTTCAACGCTGGTGCACTAAGTCAAGAAAGAAAAAACTTGACAAGCTTGTTGGAAGTCAAAGGTAAAGACAGTTTCGTACTTGTGTTGAGACACAACCTGCAGAATGCGAAGCAAAGAGTGGTGAACCCACCCCCGCCTTGATCTACCAATGGCTTTTGAGACCAGAAAAATGATAATGATACTTATTGTTCTGTTGTAGGTGCGATATCCCATGGAATACGTTGGAGATCATTTATTTACATGTTTTCTTAATAAATTAAGCTATTCTACCTGAGCGAATATTGTCTCTCACTCGACTATCAAATGCACAAGCACGTATTTTCCGTCTACGTCAGTTGGAGCAGAATGAGGAGTTAGGAAACTCCACATGTGACTGACTCTCGCGGCCCACAAAATTCCGAAACCTTTTTCTGCCAACTTGGCCACCTTTAAGCACATTTTCACAAAGTCCATGAAATGCCACAGCCAAACCAGGGACCTCACATATCTAATTTAATCAATAATCCATACAATCAACCTGGGATGAATCAACTTCGACCCATGAATTTCAACCAGCAACCTCAATACGAACCACCTACGAACCCACAAAATGTTCGTCCATATCAATCCACATTACCACAATCTCAATCTGCGCCAGCCGAAGATTTGAGAGCAAGCAAACGTGTACGAGTCAGTAGAGCATGTAAGTGGAATTTTTTCAAAGCGAGATTACCCCTATACTACATGATATGATATACTAATATTTATCGTAGGCGATACTTGTAGGCGGAAAAAAATTCGGTATGTCGAAAATACAGATAAATTGACCCATTTTAGCTTATAGCATCTAATTCTCGATATCCTGTACTATTACTAGATGCGATTTTGACTCTTTGAACGGCGCTCAAGCGTGTACAACTTGCCGAAATGCTGGATGGGAGTGCACATTTAACGAGGTAGGTTTCAAGCTTGTCAAAAAATTATTTAGCAATTTACACACTAAACGTATTTGTCATAATTCTAGGTTGCAAAAAAGCGAGGTCCTCCAAAAGGGTAAGTGTAACATATGAAAGGTACACTCCATAGCCATTCTGAATGCTAAAGTGAATATCATTATAATTTTCAGATACATCGATAGCTTGGAAGATAGGTTGAAGAAGATGGAAAGGCTGCTTGAAAATATTGCTCAATCAGGCAACCCTGCAGCAACGGCAGCTCTTCGAAATGGATTTGGGTCAGACGATGCTGATGCAAATGAAGCAAGCGTGGAAGATGAATCATCACCTCAAGGACAAACTTCAGGTACATTAGCAAGCATTGAACCTCAGCCGCTAACAAAGGCACAGCCTTCTCCACCGCCAAAGAGTGATGAAATGGTAATACCTCCGGAAGATCCGAACCGGGATACATCGAACGATGGTTTCTACTGCATTCCCACTCTTCCTGATTCCCAAAGGGTATGCAAATACGTTGGAGGCTCAGCTGGCATTCACCTGTTTGGCAAGAAAAATTATACCGAGAAAACATTTGGTACCAAGAAAATATTCTTCCCAGACCAATATGGCGAGCAAGCGGAATCTGGTGAAATTGCAGATGGAGGTGTCTTTGTTATTCGAGATCAGTATGAATATGAGTATGCAAGAGACGTAGAGAACGCTCAGCTGGAAATGCAAGGTGCCTTGCCACCCAAAAATCTTGTGGATTTGTTGATCAAAACGTAAATTGTTATTAACAAGCAATGATGTGTATTGACTAGACATACAAACTCATCATTTATCAACAGGTTTTTTGAGGAAGCTATGGTCAGTTGTCCGATTATCAATCAAAAAGAGTTTATGGATGCCTTTGAGGGTAGAACCACTCCACCTCCTTCTAGAATGTTGTTGAACGCAATGTTCAGCGTCGCCTGTCGACATCTTACATCAGATCATCCAATCCTCGCCCATTATAAGCTTGATTCAAAACGACTATACAAGCTATTCACAGATAGAGCAGCTGTAGCTTTCACTCGCCAGTATTTCAGTCCTAACGTGTCTACTATCCAATCTTTGTTGCTGGTCCTCAGTAATCCCAATTTCACGCCACACGGACAACCAAATTGGATATGGTGTGGTATGGCTATTCGAATGGTAGGTGCAAAAGTCGTGAGCATGTATCATACGTATGTTCGTTTTTATATACTTAATGTACCTGTTGTCTCTCAGGCACAAGATATTGGATTCCATCGATGTAATGGAGCATTCAAAGTATCGCCTGCGAAAGAAGACTTCGCAAGGAGATTATGGTGGAGCACATATATTACTGATAGATGGACGTGTGCCATGCTTGGCAGGTATGTTGAAATTTCTGAATGTTTTGGAATTGTAACAAAACATTTTATATATCTCATATATCATCATGAACTTCCAGGCCCCTTGGTATTTCTGATGCCGATGTCGACACTGAAAAGCCAGAACCCAATAATGAAAGAGACGAGACATTCCTCCACTTCGTCAGATTATCAGAAATTGTTGGTGAAATATTACGTCGCCTCTACTCTGCCAAGGCTAAAGGCATGGGATATGGTAGAAAGGAGATTGAAAGCGTCACTGACATATTGCGAGGGATGCTCAGTGACTGGCGAAAGTTTCTACCAGATCGTTTAAACATATCAGACAAAGAATTGGCAATGCTGCGAGCTCAGTTTCGCAATGATATCAAACCCGATAAGGCGTATGCTGAGAGAGGTATATGTAGGATTTTTTCTATTCTCGGTAATGAAATCCATTGCTAACTAACTCTTTTGTTGTCTGTGCTCAACAATGCCATCCAGGTCCATTTATGATGTACTATTTTGCAGTGGTGATTTTGCTTAATAGGCCGTTTATCATCAATGAACAATCGGGAGATCAAAACGAGGCGGCTAAAAGGTGCACCGAGGCGGCACGAGCAGTTCTTGAAATCGCACGTGTTGTTCGAGTTGACGATATCATGCACTTTGGACATACATGTGGTAAGTACTATCATCATATACTCCCCATAGAGATTGCATTTCAATTAAACTTGGCGACTTTTGCTTTTCGAATTAGCCTTGACAGTCATGCAAGCGTCCTTTATCCATCTTTACAACGCTTCCAAGACAACCGCTGAAATCTCAGAGGTCGCTCGCAATTACATCGCCGCAGCTCAAACAATCTTCACAGATATTCGCCAACGGTGGCCTGATGCTGTAAGTACCATTTTCGAGTTAGCGAACGATAAAAAAGAAAGTTTCACTTTTGTTGTAGTTCAGGATTCTCATAAACGCACTCTAATTTACAGCCTCCGATTATGAGCTTGATTGGCAAATTGCAAGCCTCTATCGATAGGATTCATACCAAGAAAGAATCTGATAAACGTGAAGGTTCTGATGAAATGACAAATGATGGTCCTTCAATCCTGAAATCAGAACATGTAACACCACTATCAGATGGTACCGATGGATCATCGACCAAGGAGATTGAGACCCCTACTTTGACTGCAGGCAAGTACCATAGATGCAATGGAACATAATGCATGGAAATTTTCCTTACTTATCCGTTTTACTTTAACCAGAGGAAACCTTGTTTGCAAATTGGCCTATTGACCAATTTGTTGCAAGTCTATCCGATGTCCCCATCGACTACGAAAAGACAGCTTGTGATGAGCTACCTAAGCAAAAACCCACCGCCATTCCGTTCTGGGGCGCTCCAAGCGGATACGATTGGCAAGGTAAGTCAACACAGCACATTGGGATTGCAATGCAATGGGTTATATTATGTGAGATGGGAACATATTTGACTAAACAATTGGGTATCTGCTTACAATACAGAATGGGGAAACTTCTTGGTTGAAGGAGGAATCAGCACCGGAATTAACAGATCCATTATATAAACCAAAGCTGTTTGTACTCAGCTTCTTGGCCAGCTCGCTCAATTTAGCTGGGAAATGACGGTTTTAATATGTAGTAAATGCAGTACAACTGAACTCAGAAATAAACACAGTAAATATAATTTTCATTCAATTCCCCCATTTATAAACCTTTTCAAGACCACAAATCTTTAATGGATGATCCCGTTAATACCCTTCTCATACTACTCGTGTTTCTGCGCACGGGGGCGTTTTCAGGTGGAGAGCTGACTGGTTCACATATCCAGCGCTGGTGTTTAACTGCCCCGCCATTATCAGTACGCTTCCGCGGAGAGATAATCAAGGTGGCACCGTCCCGGTCGCTTTCGCCACGAACTTCGAACACGAGATTTGGATGAGCTAAGCAATAAATGTAACCTTCAGGAGAGAGGCCAAAGCGCTGATTGTGAGCATCTACTCGGGATTTACGGGTATATTGTATGATGCGAGTTTCAGCCAGTTGTTCCAAGTCGTCTGGGACTAAAGCTGTGAAAAGGTAAATGAAGCGGTGCAGTGAAAACGGCGGACAAGGTACGAGCGAACGATTTGGTAAGGAATATGAAGTCTAGTCAGTCCCCTGGAACGTTAGAGTAATAAAACGTGGGTAATCACCATAAAACTTACAACCACGAATATCCAGTGAAAGTCGAGAGCAGACGTTGATGATGAAATTATCTACTGCAAACCACAGCTGATTATCTCGGTCGTCTCCAAATTTCTGTGGCCACAGGATGGTGCGTGCATCTGGCTTTTTGATGTAGGCGAGCAAGGAAAATTTGTGTGTTTATAAAGTGTGCGTGAGTAGGCAAGACCGATGGTGTGTTACCGACAATCAATATCAATAATACTATACCTTTCTAGACCCGCCTTTCACATCTAGCACGTTACCATTTAATGCACTTTTGATATAAAATAGTCCCTCTGGAAACTCTGCCCTTCTAGGTGGAGTAGGTGGCGGTGGAGATTGTGATCTATAATCCCCGCTATTGCCATAGCTATGGAAATGAAAGACGGGTAATTTAGGCAGTGATGGCGACCGCATTGAGGACTCGGTGTATTGATTGAAGTCAAGGACTCCAACAGACGAAGTGGGTGTGGATGGTGGTGATGAGGTTGTTGAATTGATAGTGCTCGCCTTGTCATCCACCGATGATGTAAACTCCATTTCTTCTTGAACTGCAGAAGCTTTTTGCAAGGGTTAGGCCATTCTGATTTTTACCGTTTCTCTCTTCCTTTTTTGGTTGGGTAAATTTATTTACCCATGGAAACCCAACCCAAGATCCACTGTTTCGTTGCACGTGATCAGTGTCACCCAAAGTATTTGCATTACCTAATCAGGCCGCGGATCCTTAGATAATATCTCACGTCACGTTTGCCTTTTTTTTTTTCTGTTCTTTTTTTTAAACTTCTCCTTCGGTACGACGCTGGCTTGTTCACTTTTCCCTTTTGTTTCATTTAACCGACCCGAACATTTTGCTGAAATGTCTGAAGAGTTCCAGTTCACGCAACACTCACATAAGCGCTACAACCCGTTGACTAAATCTTGGGTCTTATGTTCTCCTCACCGTACTCAGAGACCTTGGCAAGGTGCTCAGGAGTCAGCTAATGCTCCTGCCTTGCCAGAATACGATCCAAAGTGCTATTTATGCCCAGGTAATAAGAGAGCTAATGGTGAAGCAAATCCTGCTTATAAGACCACATATGCTTTTCCCAACGATTTCCCTGCCGTCAAGGCCGACCAACCCGAGTTCAAGGAAGATGAAGATAGCGCTAAAGGTTGGTTATCAATGTCGTTTTTTGATATAACAGATTCTTCGCTAGATGTAATATCATGGTTCAAAGCGTGTAACTAAACGGACTGGTTTATTTTCTCTTCCCTTTTTTTCATACTTTTCAGGCTTACTGCGTGTAACCGGTGTTCGTGGACAATGTCATGTCATTTGTTTCTCGCCAGCACACAACCTCACGATTGCAGAGATGTCTGAGCAAGACATCCTTCCTGTTGTCAAGCAGTGGATAAAGTGCTATGATGATATGGCCAAGGTGGACTACATCAACCATGTTCAGATCTTTGAGAATAAGGGATCGGCTATGGGATGCTCTAACCCGCACCCTCACGGTCAGATGTGGTGCACAGAAGATGTTCCTGAAGAGCCTTCCAAGGAAATCATGGCCATGGCCGAATATCGTCAAAAGAATAACGCTTGTTTACTCTGTGACTATGCCAAATTAGAAACCACCACGCAAGGAAAACCCCGTGTTGTGTGCGAAAACGATTCTTTTGCTTGCGTTGTACCATTTTGGGCCGTATGGCCATTCGAAACCATGGTAGTTTCTAAGCGTCATGTCACCACTGTCTCCAAATTGGATGAAGTTCAACAAAAGGACTTGGCTAATATCTTGAGAAGAATCGCTTGCCGTTACGACAACTTGTTCCAATGCTCGTTCCCCTACTCCATGGGTATACATCAAGCACCTGTTGATGGCAAGGATCACAATGGTGACACGCATCTCCATCTCCACTTCTATCCTCCTCTTCTCCGTAGTGCAACTGTCAAGAAGTTTTTGGTTGGGTAAGTTATTCGGGCAATTTAGTCAGTATTTTTGGGTAGTGCGCTGATAATGTGTATTCGTCTGACCTTAAATATTTCCCCACTAAAATAGGTTTGAGATGATGGGCGAACCTCAAAGGGATTTAACCCCCGAACAAGCTGCTGAAAGACTGCGTAGTTGCTCCGAGGTTCACTACAAGAAGCAGCAAAAGTTGTAGAAAAAGAGTTTAATGTTACCCGTACAAGCAGCCACATACAACACACAACAACAACAACCTTACATATAATAGATGTTGGACACCTCAAGTCCTCCGCCTCTTTCTCTATTTTCTAGGCCCCACGTTTCCATCCTCCTTTTTCGTTCTTTCTTTGTAGATTATCGTTTTTTCTCTTTTTGCATTTTGTGGGATTATCTTAATGATATATACTGGCAAACAAGGTAATAGACATTTTATTTCCATCCTTTTCCACTCTAGATCCAACGCTGTTGAAAGTTCTCTAGTTACTATTATTATTATTATTTTTTTGGTTCCAGTTACACCCCCCAAGTCAACAACACCGCATTTATTAAATGTCATGTGTTCCAAAACATATGGAGAGTTTGGAGTTGCTAAGACGGAGATGTGGTGAAGAATGGGTTCGCGGTATGAATTATCCAATTTATGGAAATTCAGTAACCGTCGAAAGGGTCTGACTGTCATCGGAGTAATTACAAACGGGGGAATAACCATGAGCCAGGGATAGCTGCATTCATCTGCTACCGTCGTATTCGGCCCTTACAATCTCTTTTCACATAGTTACTGCGTTTTCCAAAATAGATGCAATAGGCTACGTACTTGAGGCTCGACTTGCTTGTACTATTTCACACGTACAGGTTGAAAGAAAATATGATGACAGCAAGCAGAGTGGATACCATTTTCTTCAAAGTGGTTAAACGTTCGTTCATTTGAGATCACTTTTGGGCTGATACTGATAACTAACCAAATTATATTTTCGCAATGTCATTGAATACGAAGCAACAAACAGCCCGTTGTTGCATTCAAGAGAAGCATACCAGAGAATAAACACGAAATGTGGAAAAAATACATTATTAAGAAGTTAATATCTCGAAAACCTATTGTGGCGCTTGACAAGTATTGACATACGATCAACTTTTTAATTTGAAACCATCGTAGATATCCTTTGATGTGCAACTGCAACGACGTTCAAGCGTGCTCCTATGTTTATCATAATCGAGGAGATCTAAGCAATATGAGTAAGAGTTTTTTCTTGTCATTTCAAGGACACGTATTACATTCTGTGGCATGAGATGGTGATTGAGTAGGATCAGATATTCTATGAAAATTCTTTTATAATTTTTGGGGACAATTCGATATTATTACGGCAGTCAAAGGTATCTTCCAGTGGGTTCAAACATAATGGTGACTTATTTTAGGAGAGATGGCAGACAGTAAAAAAGAAAAAATAAGTTTAAAACTGGAATAAAACTTGGACATGAAGCAAGTCTAAGCCGCCATCTGACTGTAGGGCCTGTTACATATCATGACTATTATTATTTTCATTTTTATACATTGTAATGGTCTCAAGGCAATGGGTGTCCTGTAGATGAGAAGCAATGAACTCAACATATAGCGTGCAAGTAATTTTCTTCATCAATTTCAAATCTTTTGGTTTCAACTTTGACCGCACCAGAAGGCACGTTGTTATGTGGTCGTCATTCAGCCGACCGCCCACTTGACAAATGAACTTAGCAAATAAACAACCAAATGTTTGGTATGGATATATACTATCATTGTCATCCTCTGTTGCTTCGGCTTGTATATTTTTTGTTCCATTTTATCTAGCACATAGAAACCAGGTTGTGTATATAACCTAGGATGTAGACGGAGAGACAGCGAGATACAACAAACAAACTTGTCAAAGCTGAAGGATAAGCGGGGAGAATTTGCTATGACGATTGGTTTCTATAGAACATTAACAATAGAAAATGTGATACATCAATTAGAGAAAGCTGCAAAATGACAATATTACGGACTTCTCAAAAATAATCTCCGTACAAAGAAAGAAGATGAGATCACTGGTAAGAGTGCGTTTAGGCAGTTTCACCGTTAGAGTACTACACTGTTAGGTAAAAATGCTACAAAGGGTTTTTTTTTTGACGACAAAAAGTTTTGGCTCGGACAAATATTCAAGGTTGGCCCAGCATGATCAAAAGCCATTCTTTCTTCTCTTTAACTCTTTTGTTTTTGTTTTCTTTATCTGCTTTATCCTTCCTTCATCTTTGCTATGCAATAAGAGAATTCATTCATTTTATCTTTCTATCAGAACCACACTTTGGTGAACGAACAAAATCAGCAGCAAACCACTTTATAAATAGGTTCAATAATAACCAACATACATCCAAGGTTCGTTGTTAAAAATATATAATTAATTGATATTCGTCTACTCACTGAACTCAGTAAATCTGAATGATGGTACTTGTGTCGCATTTTTTTAATCATTCACTCAATACCCCATTATATCTATCGTTGCCTTAAATCAGACATGGTAAACGAAACTCCACAACCAATGTCGCCTAACAGTCCCAAGAACTACCACTATGAGTACATGGATCAACCTCATGTGAAACGAAAATCGCACTATCGTACAGGAAGTGCTCCTCCCGAAACAGACCCAAATCATCCTCAACCATTCACTCAAGCTCATATCGTAGCTAGAAATGGTTCACTGTCCTATACCAATTCAGTTCGTGGGCCATTTTTGTCATCGTCAGCATCGTCCATGACGGGAACAAGTATCAGAACAGAACTTGACGGAAGTATCATTTTTCATCCAAATGAGGATCATCCTGGAAAAATGTATTGGGAGAGCCTTTTTCAACCGGATAGAGCATTTAATCGTCGCCCACCTCGTCATCCACGGAGTCAAGGCTTACACAAATCCAGTTCTGTCTTTTCTTTTGCATCTGCTGCAACCAATCCGCAATGTGGCTCAGCACTAACCTTGAATGGCGTCGAAACAATGAACCTACCACCACGAACTACTCCCACCCCCAACGTTAATCGATACGATGTGCTCACCAGTATCAAGAGTCCACAGCAGAATGAAAAACCTGTCGATAAGAAACAATTTGAAAAACTAATTGTTCAGGAAAAAGGGCTAAGCGATGAGTCATATAATGACAACGAATTGAAAGCCATTTTTAGTCAGACCCAGAATTCAAAATCATCACCACCATCGCTTTTGGAGGAAGGCACGGATGAAAGTTCAGATATTGACAAACGCTTTGCAAAATGGTACTTTTGGCTCGGATTTTTGTGTCCTCTCTTCTGGCTCATCGGAGGAGCTTACCCATCAAGAGGAAGAACAAACCGTATTTACCTTACATGGAGAAGGAGAAACAGAGTTGCCTTTACAGTGTTTATGACATTGTTGGTTGTCATGCTTATAGTCGGTCTAATCCTCAAGCCAGACTTTTTAGGCGTTCGAACTAGCAGCTCATCTCCCTCACTGCCAACCGTTCCAGACGGTATAACACCAACTACAAATACAACTTCCCCATCAAATCCTAATTTAAATCCAAATGCTCCCGTCAATGCTGCTGACGTCCCAAACGTTAGTCCATAAGACCACCGCCTAGTGCAAATCCAAATTGTATTTTTCACTGTTTCCTTTACTGGCTGAGTTTACCACCAGGAACATATTAAAAAAACCCCATGTAATGCGCATAGAAAATAGAGGACTGCAGCTACAGTTGCCTTGTGTTGTTGCTTCTTAAAGTTACTGTATAAACTGGCCTGCCTCCCTTTTACGGTCGGAATTCCTAACCGCTTTCACTGTAACCAAGTTTTTCATGCAGTTATGTCCATTTCCGCTGTTTTTCATAAATGTGGCATCCATTCTCTAACACATATAGTTCCCTTTTTCTTAAATATTCTCGTAGATTTAATCGGTGCTCTTGTGCTCTTATTTCTGCCTGAGAAAATCGTTTAGTCCAGCGATAACGGTCACGATCACGTGCACATAACAAACTGGTCTCTCTCGACGGTCCTCTTCACAACAAAAAAGTTACTGATTCAACTATCGATTCACCATGGCTCCAACAGTAACTACGTCGCGCATCGCCTTGGGCGATTTGACCCCAAACAACATTGGCCAATTACGTGCCCTCAACAGCACTCTGTTTCCTGTAAATTATAGCGACAAGTTCTACAAGGAGGTTTTGGAGGTTGGCGAATTCGCCAAACTTGGTAAGCATTCCGATCTCGTACTTTGGAGCGACATGTACGCAATCTAAACCTGTGATTGGACTCTTGACAGCTTATTTTAATGATGTGTGCGTTGGAGCTGTTTGCTGCCGAGTCGAACCTGTCGATACTAATGAAAACACTTCCAAGCTCTATATCATGACCTTGGGTGTCCTCAAGCCCTACCGACACTTGGGCATAGGTGAGCTGCTGAACACTTCAGAGTTGCTATCCAAATCAAGTCCACTAATAATGTTGTTTGTTAGGCCGCAAGCTCTTGGATCACATCCTCGAACATGCTGCAACAACAAAGGAGCATAACATTACTTCGGTATACCTGCATGTCCAGACTACCAATCAAGAAGCCCTGTCCTTTTACAAGAACCAAGGATTCGAAATCACTGGCACCACTACTAGCTACTATAAAAACATTGACGACAAGGATGCTCATGTCTTGAGCAAGCCCATCCAACAGTGACTTTCCATCACTGATACAGCCAACGTCCTTGTCAACACCTTTAATGTCTTTAACACCACACACATTGCGTCCCAACCCATGTATAGTCACTATAAAAAGCTGTGGATAGAGAAAACGCTATCATGATAGAATAACCTTCTTTTTTATTTCGGGCCGTGATAGGCTGATACCACATAATTCTCTAAACATGATGGCTAAAAAGGGGAAGGAAATTGGACAAAGAAAAAAAAAAGAAAAAGAAAAAGAAAGATGTTAATTATACGCATTGATATTCTTCGTTGGTGAAAGAAGTAGTACCATAGTCCGCATCGACGATACACCAACATCGTACTGGGCTGCTTTTTGTAAGGAAGCATTGTGGATCGTAATGCCCCGGTACTTTATATAAGAAAAAAGTAGGAATGAAATGGATACAATACAGCGTTGTGCTATTATGCTACAATGAGATGAGGTGAAGTGAGGTTGGGGGGAATCTAATGTAATTTAAATTTATGCTCAGGCAATGTGTTTAACACCCTTGTTGACCCGTTGAATTTGCATAGTGTGAATTTGCTTGGCTTCTTCATTCTTGAATGCCTCCTTGGTTGCCTTCTTTTCAGTACGACGGCTCCTCTTTTGGTCCTTCAATGCAGCCTTTCGTGCCTTTTTGTCCTCCTTTGACTCATTCTTGGACCTAGCCACGCCTAGGTTGACTGTGGAGTAGTTTAGGATAAGGGCATGGTGAATAAGTTGCTGCGGTGAACAAGCTGCTATCATGAATCCAATTAACTACTTACCTCGCTCTTCTTCCTCTGAATCACTTTGCTCATTCTCTTCATTTTCTTCTTCTACTTGTTCACGTAGTCTAGATTTACCTGATGCCTTTTGCTTCTTTCCAATTTCAACAAGGATAGGCATACCAGTCTTGGGATCAATCTGGATCCTTTTACGGAGGCTTTCTTCCTTAATCAGCCTTGGATGGTTCTCCAAATTAGAATACGTGCTAAGCACAGTCTGACAATCCCAAGTAGCTCTCTGCTTGACAGGTCGTTCCCAAATGTCAACTCCCTCGACCCGGTTGTTCTTGGTAGGTCTGGAAGGCATGGGAGTCTCATTTTCGTCATCAGAGAGTCTGGCTGCTCCCAAAGCGTTACGGATTGAATCTAACTTGGCTTCACTGGTATCACCTTCTAGTCTGGGTACCATTTTCTTGCCAACCACCTCATACTTGTCCAAAAAGTCATCAAGGATAGCGTTAAAGTCTTCTCTAGCCACCATTGGTTCTTCGTCTTCTTCGTCCGAGTCGAAAAAGTCAGATTCATCTTCTTCGTATTCCTCCTCAATCTAGACACTAATCAGAATCGCATTTCATACAGCAAATGGCCATTCTGCTGCACAAGCACATACCTTTTCAAATCTTTCATCAAGTAATGTAAGATTGGCGTTTCGATGTGAAGCAGTGGTTGCTCTTGTCATACCAGTTACACCAGAGCGTCTATCGTCCTCATCATCAGAGTCCATGGCAGCTCTCTGTTCTTTTTTGAACCTATAGTCGATTGAGTCACCGCTTAGTGCCTAAATATTATCAGCTACCAGCATCACTATATCAACTTACTGTTTAAAAGCCGCCTGCCAGTTTGTCGAAGGCATTGGTACTGCTTCCGGAGCTTCTTCGTCGAAACGCTCATAGGTCACTGGATTACCATTTTCATCAAACTCTTCATCTTCATAGTATTCTTCTTCATAGTACTCTTCTTCGTCGTCGTATTCATCAGGTTCATATCGCTCTCCAGGAGCGTTCAAATTCCCAAAAAAGTCTTCAGCACCATCTTCGACGTAGGCATCGTCGTCAAGAGCTTCCATGATTTCACGAAGTCGAGGGTCCATGTCCGGTTGCAATCCACCTTCCAGCAAGTCAATACTTCGGAGTGGCATTTTAGGTGTATAGAGTTCAATGTCGGATGGAAGGACTCCTTCAGGGAGGTGAACTTTACGGTCTTTTCGGTGGAGCTCTTCGTTAACGGATTCGTCTACAAAGTTGATACCGCCTGTGGCTGGTTGCTTTTCCTTCTTGTTGGAAGGGGCTTCTAAAAACACAGCATCGGTTGCGCCAATGGGCCGCAAATGCTGTGTATAGTCGTATTCGCTGTCATCAAAGTAAACACCGTAAAGTGCAGCCTGTCCGACCTTTTCGTCAATCTCGTCCTGAGTCAATTGAGTTGGTCGATGGTGTACTGATTGTATTTCCTCTTGGGTTTTGTGCTAGGAAACGACTATAAATATTACTGTTGAAGGGGATGTATCAAGAGGCTTTGCAAATTTACCTTGAGGATATTAGAAGGAACAAACTCTTGAAGAACTCTTTGGGAAGCATTTTCGTCATTAATCAGAGGATCTTTTTGAGATCTGTGAACGACATGGTAATGCTTTGCATCTTTCCGATTGATAAATGGTTTCTTTGGCATTGTACAATAACTGGTGTAATAGTAATGGAGGAGTTACTTTTGCAGGTGTACCAGATCTAACGGATTCTAAAAAAAAAAAAAAAAAAAAAGGGGTCTGTGAAAAAATCTCAGCCACTCACAGATACACTAATCGCAGTCCCGCTATTCACCCCTCAGTGATGCCTCAAGCTTTGTTACAACGTAACATGATAAGCCCATAAACATAAGTCAACAATAGATGGAAATACACAAAAGTGTTTAACATGATGAATAAATTCGATAGGCTATAGTGATCATGGACTCTTGAGGCATCCTTTTATTCAACTCGAAACAGCTCATGAAATAGTCGTTACCAAGACCATTCGGCCACTATGGTAGTCTGGGAGGAAACTAACAATAGGTCATAAAGCAATACCAAGGATTCTATTTCCTTCCCATCTTCTTCCCGCCATAGTCTTGTCAGTTTCGCTACATAGTGGGGGATATACACAAACACCAATGGAAATGTTGGACACTGCTACGGTAGCACAGATATATTCACTTTATCCATGGACCATGTTGCACGAACGCTTTGCCCACTGCTGTCAAGCATGATTCAATTTTTGGAATGACATTGCTAAAAGATCAGCTTCATTTGAAAGAAGTCTATCCAAGCTATTTCATATCAGAATTATAACATTAGTAGAATATCCGACTTTTTTCCCAGCTTCATCGATGGCAGGGAATCCAACGGTGAAAAAAAAGAACCAATCACATGACCTCGGAGTTTTCTCGAAACATTGGCTGATGTGGCATACAGGTCGCTTGAGCGCACTTTTTTCCATTATTTTTTTTCCTTTTTTCTCTCTCCATCATGGCAGAACCGATCGCGTCCACTACTCCTACTTCCAATCACAAACAAGCCCCAAAGAAGCCTGATGATGCCGCCTTGAAAAAGAATTTGAGCGAGATCCAGGTCTCCATCGACGCTTTGAAGAAGCAAAATGTAAGTTGGATCTAGTTTTTAGATGACCTCAGGGCAGACACGCCACTTTGATGGATCGGATCATCAATGCGTCAGACATGTAACGTCTGAAGCTATTGGATTGCGTGCCCCTGTTAACTTGGAGTGACTGATAGAGCTGACAATGTTTCTATAGGATGCTGTGCGAGAAAAGATCAACAAGCTCTCTCCCGCTGGCAAGAACACCAAGCGCGAAGAACTCTACAACAAGCTCAACCAGGTTCGGGATCAGCAAAAGGAACTTAAGGATTCAAAGAAGGCTGTCCTTACCCAGTTGGATGCCATCCAACAATCAATGAAGAAGAAGGTACTGCAAGGTTTTCTTTTATTATTGCAATTAGGTGTTTTCGATGTTTTCATCAACTTGCATGATTGACCGCTTGCATCCATACTAGACTGCTGCCTTGAAGGCCGGTCAATCCAAGCTTCCATTCAAGACCACTGCTGATGTTGACAGACAGATCAGGTACGGCAGTAATAGCTGCTGCTGCATTTATGGGATGTTTTTCGCTGAATGAGCCTAGCAATTAACCACTAATCTGCCTATAACAGCATTTTGGAAAAGAAAATTGAATCTGGTGTCAAGCTTGTTGAAGAGAAGCAGGTAAAAACAAAATTTAGTGAGAAATGGTGTATGTGGGGTCATTGCCCTGAGCTAACGCTCTGCCATGTCATACAATAGATCCTCTCTGAAATCTCCAACTTGAAGCGCCACAAGAACTCCCTTGACTCTTTCAAGGACCAACAAGCTGAGCTTGACAAGGAGAGAAAAATTCATGATGATCTTAAGAAGAACATTGATGACAGCCAAATGCGAAGTCTCAACCAAGAATTTGATGCAATCAAGCTTGAGCTCTCTGATATTCAAGAGTCCCAAAAGAGCTATCGAGATAAGCGCAACCAGCTTTATGAAGAGCAAAACAACATCAAGGCTCAGTTGGACCAACATTACGAAAAGATGCGTACACTCCGCGATGAGCATCGCCAAACCTTGGATGAACACTTTGCCCATCAACGACACATCCGAGAACTCCGCAAGGAGCAAGCTAAGCAGCGTCAAAAGGAATATGAGGAGACCCAACGTAAGGCTCAAGCCGAGCAGGAACGCGAGCTTGCCGAGATCCCTGCCTATTCTCAAGAGATCGCCACTTGTGAGACTCTGCTCACCTACTTGCAATCGTATGGTAATGATGGCAACGCAACGGCCGAATCCATCAATGGCAAGACTGATTCTAGCGCAAAGACGCTCGCGGCTAGAGAAGCAGATACCACCGCCAATGTTCCTGAAGGAACCATCCTCAAGAAGAAATCCGACCGGGAAGAAGACTTCTTTGTTGGTGGTAAGAAGAAGGGTGGAAACAAGGGTCCCAAAGAAAAGAAGAGTGATCAAACCGTCAAATTTCCTTTGGCGATTATGGAATCTTTCTGGGACATCAAGGTCGATATCCCCACCAAGCCTACTGAATTTGATGACACCATTGAAAAGTTGAAGGAACGCAGGGACCATTTCTTGAGCGAGCAACCCAAGAAGACTGAAGAGAACAAGAAGAAGGCTGAAGAGAAGATTGCTGCTATTCTTGCCAAAGAAGAGGAAGCAAAGTCCACTGAAGAAGCCCAGGCTTAGATGTTCATATCCATAACATGACATGCCCATGACATGAAAGACAATAAGGGGACTGACTCTACAGGAAAAAGGAGGTGTATCATGAAAAGAAAAAAAAAAAAGAAAAAAGAAAGGAAAAGAAATCAAAAAAAATTAACCAACCTCTAATGGTCAACCCGACTTTTTCATTCCCACCTTTGTCCTTCTTGCCAAAAATTTATTGTTGAATATTAACAACTCATCAAAAAGCGTTTTCCATACCCTCGCTCAAAAGAATAAAAGAAACCCAAAAAGTGTAGAATCAGCAACAAAACTTGGTCCTCCATATGATGCATATAACTATAATATTTTTTTGTTTTAATTGCTAGAATTAAATAGTGTGGTATAAACGGCTGCTTGGTGTATGTTGAGCATGTGGGGCTATATGTGTTGAACCTGTGGGATGAGCCTGCGGGCTGGCTGTCCAGATTGCCCAAACGATAGGATAAAAAATGACATTCATAAATATAATACGTATATTTACACCCACTTCTACTGTAGATGAGAAGGGTTACGACGGTGATGGTGACGACGACGACGACTAATAGGTATACAATACAAAAATGTGCGAGATTGTTTGGTAGGATCAAGAAATGCAACGTTATAAACGACATGGTCATGCACTTTGCGACAAACGGCATATCCACCCGACGGCACAACATTGATCATTTGTGGAAAATGACTATCCTGAATGAGACATTGCTGGTTCTGAGTGGCTGCTTCCATGATGGTAGCTTGGCTGATTGGGTCAAATGGCTCCCATGGTGGAGAAGATAGACGACGTTGAGGACGGAAACACCACATCATGGCGTCGGGCTTGTCCCGGTTGGCATAGGCTTGACCTTGCCGTACTGACCGTCTTCGTGCCAAGGACGATTGTCGTGATAGCCCTCCAACATTAGCTTCAGATGATGGTGGAGGTGGCTCAAACATCCTTTGACTAATCATACCATATCGGATCGACTGCTTTTGCGCTGCTCTGCCAAGCCGTTGCTTAATAGCCGCCACCATACGTTGAGGGCGAGGTAATGGTTTGGCAGAAGGTTTGGAATCCGGCTGTTGATAATGGTCAATAGCAGCTGGTGGAGGTTGAAAATTGTCCATATCTCCAGGTCCTTGAAATGGCACCATATCATGTCCAGGTGGACCCATGGGTGGCGGAACTTCCATCATAGCATCAGCAAGCATAGCCGAAGTCATTACTCCAGAATCACCATTGGGCATCCCCATAAACTCGGGCGGCGGTGGAGGAACTCCCATGGGAGGAGGAGGAGGTGGTGGTGGTGGTGGTCCAAACATCATTGGAGGATGTATCATTGGAATATCAGCTGGCATGGGTTCAGCATACATCATGGCTGGTGGGGGTGGTTGAGTAAAGCCAAGAACGGTTGAATGTTGTTGCATCATTGGACCCGCTGAACTTGGGCCAGACTGAGTACGAATATGAGGATGTCGATCATACTGTTGAATTCGAGCTTCAAACGGTGCTGGCTGCATTGGATCCCAACTCCCTCGCCTAGGTATCATTTGCTGTGGGTTGTATTCATCGCTTTGAGATGGGCTTGATTCGTCATCACTCAAAGTACCACTACCCGTATTAGATGCTTCGCTATCGCTCGTTCGACTTGATTCAGTACTGTCATGATTTGGCGCCTGCATGGACGGCACCGAATGCGACCGATACTGCTGACGTCGTTGCACTAAACGCCATCCCGGCTCTTGTTGATCTTGTGAATCGAAACTAGTAACTCGCTGACGAGAATGCTGATATATGCGCTCTGGTATTGGAGAACTTGTGCTATAGGACGCTTCGTCATCATCGGTAGTAACATTTTCTTGTTGCTGCTGTTTCAGAATAGTATCCAACTGTTGAGATAACTGTTGTGACTGCTTGTTAAGACGATCCATGTAGTCATCAAAGGTTTCTTTGGGAGGCTCTGGCTGGTTTGTACCAACTTCCATACGATCGAGGGTGAGGGGAAGATAAGCCGAGTAAAAGGGAAAAAAAAAGAGAGAAAAAAAATATCTGGTTTGGCATGCAAACAAAAACAACCGAACTGTATGGGCAGGCAGTCAGCTGGTTAACGCTATAGAGCCTACGCGGGATGTCCATTTAGGGGCGCCTACCACCTCGGTCCGAGCATGAACTGAGGTTTAAAACTGTTAGCATAGTCCAAGGCGTTGTTGTGCGATTGCCTCACGAATATATTGAGGGCTATACGTGTATTAGGTGAAGTGAACAAGAAGTGACAGTGAGAGGAATAACGTGAGGTTAGAAATTAGGTGCGAGTCCTCTTCACAGTGGGAAACTCGCTTGCTATGAGCACACGTGTACCAAGAGAGGCCGAGCCATTCATGCTGCGCGCGTTGGTTTGGGTTGGGTTGGGGTTGGGTTGCTTAGCTCGTCACGTGGATGGCTCATATACAGGTTAAATGTGTTTGGCCGACAGCGGAGATAGGGATCTTCAAAACCCCCCCTTCCATATACGGGTCACGTGCCCTTTGCCACAAATAAGATTGCCCAAAAATAATAATCTTCCTTTTTTGCAGAATAAAACCATACGTGGCGCAGGTTAAACTGTGTCCCCCAATATCCGGGCGCTGCGCTTTCACTGGGCTATGTTCAAGCGTTCTCAAAGCTGATATCTCTTTGGATTCTATCTTGTGCAGTATCATGGTTTGTTTTATCAGATATATTTCAATCGTGTGCAGCTACAGAAGATTCATCCCTCAGGTGGACCATAAAAGAGGAGGCGGAGGGGAACATGGAAAAAAAAAAAAAAAAAAAAAAAGCTGTCATTGAAAAGATCCTTCCTGATTTTCCATAGACAAAGATTTTGCTTGCCGATTATGGTGAAATACTCAAAAGCATCGCATCTCGATTGGGTCCGCAGTCGTCAAAGGTTTGATTTTCATTTCAAAGAAAAATTTATGAACTTGGACAGCAGTTAAGTTGACTCGTATGAAATTAAATTGAGAAAAAGGTTGTTAAGCAACAAACGCTGAATGGATAGCGTTGGTTGAGACAAAAAATTAAGGCCCTTCTATCGTTCAATAAAAGTGTCCAACAAGACATGCCACACATAGATTTTCTTAGCATTCCATTTTTTCAAATTTATTATTTCTATTTTTTTATGTTTTTCCCTTTACTGGGATGCAATTCCTTTTCTCTTCTTTACTTTCTTCAAACAACAAATGGCACCTTCTTCGCCGGCTTCAGCAGGAGTCACTTTACCTCCTATCAGTTCTTTACTTTCAGAATCCAAGTGGCAACCACGGTCAACTCTTGCAAACAATAACAAAATACCCGATCTGCTAAAACCACCAGCACTGGTTATCCCTCCCCCAAGTCAAGGTAGCCAACTATTATCACCGGCCACATCATCCCACAGCCCAGTGTCACCTTACTCGCCCACGTCTTCAACAGACAGTACTCGTTATTTATCACCTATTTCACCATCACTATCACCTATTGAGCCTTCGCAACAGACGCTAGACGCTAGTAGTCAACATGGAGACTTTCATTTGCAAGTGCCATCGTTTCATTCACATCGCCGACTATCAGACCCACCAGCCAAAAAAGTCATTGTATCACCTGAAAGCCCTACACACGTATCCCGAATGTCCCTTTCACCCGCTCCAGAAGAAGAAGAAGAAACCCGAGTTAATCCTATCCTATTTACCAATACTGGTGAACCTATATTGAAACGAAAAAGAGGACGCCCTCCTAATTTACGTGAGCCTGTGTGGGAAGGAGGTTGGACCTTTGTCACTCCAACCGTCTGGAACATTACATCTGCTTCACCCGTGCCTTCGGCTGAGCAGGAAGATACCGAAACCACCACTGCCTTCACAAGTTCCACTATGGATACCGTACTGACCATGCCAAAGAAAAAACGAGGGAGAAAACCAAAGACCCATATTGAAGGAAACTCATGTTTTGTTTGGCGGGACCTCACAGCTAGTGGCCAGCGTAAAGCCAAGGCTGCCAAGAGAGATATTACCCCAGATATACCAGCTGTTGACATTTTATGATAGACTCCATTTTCACTCGATTGTACAGTCCTCTCTCCTTAGGCTCACTGTTTTATTTATTTTATGAAACAAGAGCAGAGCAGAGCAGCCCAAAGAATCCTCTCCCTTTCCCCTTTTCTACGTAGCTCAATTTGGTCCTTTTAGCATCATGTACTATATATCATCACTGTTTTCCTTTTTTTTTTTTTTCTTTTTCTTTTTCTTTTTTTTATTTTTATTTTCCTCCAACAACAATAAATACTGGCCCACTTGTGTTGGGCGGCGGCGCTTCTTCCTTCTGAAAATTAGACCTTCTCAACCATCGAATACAGATTCATCCAATACGATTCCAAATTGCTGTTGAAGCTGCAGATCACCAAATTCAGTTAATTTACCCATTTCAGACCAGAAAAAAATAACTCCCCCCCTCCGTCTCTCAGCCGCCAAGCAAAGCGCAATTGTTTGTTTTCTTACCTGCTCCTTCATCCGTTCATCTAGGACGCCTTCGAATCCCCCTTGATTGGACGCTCCCCATATCAACTTGTTGGCTGTGTCCCTTAATTGGACAAGGTAAAAGCTGATCGTCAAGGCAAGCAGCGTGCTTTCGAAAAGAATCGCTCGCCACGTACTTCGGAGGTACCCTCGGATGCCTTTGAACTCGTCTTTTCGGTCCAAGCCATCGACAGCCCAGCGTGCCATGACGTTGATTCGATTCACTGGACTTTTCATCGACTTATTATTGGCTCGAACAATGTTCATGTTTCGAGAAATAAAGATGAGCTCGCGAGGAAAGAGTTGTTGGTTGACCAAGAAATTTTTGATCCGGGACTTCATTGACATTTGCATTTCGTATGCGTCCTGAAACGACACTTTGCTTGCACCAAGATGCGGCGCCTTACTCGGCATATAGGGTTTCTGCAGGGTGACCGAAGCAAACATATTCGAGTCGTTTACTCCCTAGACGAGCCAGTGGTCAGTGATCAGTGGTCATCGCAAACCCTTTTGGGCATCATTACTTACCCATTCTTTGCAAATTGCATCCAATGTCTTGACGTCTAGTAAGAACATTGCTTCCCATAGTTTACAGTACTGCTGACGGAACCTGAGGAAAACGTAAACATGCATATACGGCTTCCTCTGTAAAATATATTAGGCTTTACCTTTCTGATTCTTCTATATATAAGCCGTGGTCTATAAGTACAACTTGGATTTGATTCTTCTTGTTGGGGTGCTTGCGAACTAGGACATTGCCCGGATGTGGATCACCTAAGATAAGAGGACGTGTAAGAAACTAGCTGGTAGAGAAGATAGCTATTTTACGCACTTACCATGAACAAATCCGCTCTTGAATATCTGACTTGCAAACGCTTCTATGGTGATTTGCATGGCCTGTGCAGGAGACGCCCCAATTGCTTTGAGTTCGTCCAGTGCAGTCAATTGCACACCATCAACCCATTCAGCTACCATCACCCTCTTGGACCCTATCTCATTGTATACGATTGGAATATGTACACGGTCTCTCAAAGAGCTCTCTTTTTGCAAGTTTGCCCAAGCCTTGGTGGAATTCCTGTAAGACGAGTGTTGTTAAATCAATCTGCAACCACGAAAAATGTCGACAGAATTTGCGTCAAGGCATGGCCATGTCCCCCCTCTTGTGCAATGACTTACTGTGCTTCACGTTCAAAATCGGCTTCCATACGGATGTGCTTTTCAATATATTCAGACATCCATACCATGGGTAAATCGAAAAGACGTTCATATAACCTCAGTAGCATTCGAAACGCCCGTAGGTCACTAGTCATCTGTTGTTGAATGGCTGGTTTCTGTACCTTGACCGCCACAATGGTACCATCTTGCAGCACCGCCTTGTGAACTTGAGCAATAGAAGCACTAGCAACCGGTTCGGGATTAAACTCTTTGAAAATTTGCTCGGGCTTCACTCCAAAATCTTCCATAAAGACCCGCTCGACCACGGAATACGGAACAGCTGGTGCCGAGTCAAACAGCCGACGTGCACGTTTCTGATATTGAGCAGGTAAGACTGACGCTTGGGTACCAATGACTTGCCCAATCTTGATATACAGACCTCCATTGCGCTCACACACATCAAAGATTCGATTAGCTACACGTTCATGCACAGCTTCCATAGATGACATGTCGCCAGGTTTGAAGTTAAGCTTGTAATCTACTGCCAAGCCGATACCGTTGTAAAAGGTGCGAACATTGCGAGTCAGCAATTGAGCCTCTGTATTAGTATCATAGGCATAGAGTCCTGCTCCAGTTGTGGATAACGCTAGAAAGGATTTGAATAATCGGCTTCTTGCCATGTGAGTTTGCAGGACTGTGGAGTGAGCGGAAGGGGCGAGGCGAGTGCAACTAAAAAAAGCACAAACGTCAACGAATTTTCACTGTTATTTCCATCCCAATTCGCCCAAATCGGTCAAATCATCTTTTTTTACCGTCTCTTTGTAAAAATGGCTTTACGATTAGCTCCTCAGCTCATTCGACGTTGCTCTGTATATTGCTCTCCATATGTCCGGCTAGTGCCAAAACGTGCCTATATAACTCCTACATTTACAGCATTGCGTGCCACTTCAGTTGAACAGGGTAAAAGTTAATGGGTAGTGAACAACAATTTGGCCATGCACACCATAACCTAACTGCGCATCTCTCATCCCTGACACCTAGTCAACCAAACATCCAGCACCCGTGAACCGATTCATGAAGACCACGCTACGTAAGACCACAAGCCCTTTTTTCCTCAACCCGTCTGTTTGACCCCTTCCAACAACTAACCCTTGTATCCCCGGTACAGCCCCAACCATGGTAAGGAGATCAAGGATACAAAACTTATCTTTAATCAAGCTTGGAAAAACATTGAGGATCACTATGGGAGAGAAAACCTTCATTTACCGAGAGAACTTATCTTTTTGATGGGTGCCCCAGGGTGAGTAACATGAACAAGCAACACCGCTGGCAGCCCCCCCCCCCCGCAACAGCGTTCGACAGTTGTATTTAATAGGAACAAACTTATCTCATCATAGATCCGGTAAAGGTACTCATACACCATCGATCCTCCGCGCTCGTGGTATTACCAACCCTCCCATCTCTGTCTCCAACTTGCTTGATACACCAGAATGCAAAGAACTGATCAACCGTGGTCAGATGATATCTGATCGGACGGTCATGGAAATGTTGTTTCACGCCTTGCTCGACTGTGACCCTACCGTTGGTGTCCTGGTGGATGGTTTTCCCCGTACCGAAATCCAGGTCGAGGCCCTAAGGTTGTTTTATGACAAGATGGTTGAGCTTCGACGAGAGTTTTGGAATACCGATCGTCGTGATCAATTCCCTCGACCCGTTTTTCGCATTTGCGTCTTGTATGTCGATGAGGATATTTCTGTCCAACGTCAGCTGGCACGCGGTAAAATGATTCGAGAACATAATGCGCAGGTCCGACGATCAGGTCAAGGCGTGCTTTGGGAAGAGCGAGTAACAGATTTTGACGAGACGGTACGTTATAGCCCAGCAGCAGCCAACCTGGCCCCCAAAGGATTTTTTCCCACGATTCGCTGACCGATTCGATTTTTGCTTACACAATGATGATAGTTAATTCGCTCAAGATATGCCATCTTCAAGGCTCATTATGGAGCTCTTTTAAAGCTCTCCAAGATCTTTCCCTTTCGTGAGTAGATGAATTAAGCTGCCGGGAGGGGTGGGGCTGTTATGACCTGGAAAGGGTAGTTGCTACCTCCAGTGGGTTGTTGCGATCTCCTATGGATCGTTGCATCCTCAAAAGGGTTAATTCACTATTGCAGCACCCAATGCATTTCATAGTCACCCGATTCCAAGACCGAGTGAGTTGTTATTGCCCCACTGAAACTAATACCTTGTCTTTAGATTTGATCAATGCCGTCGGAAATATCAATGAGGTCATGCAGATCATTCTCAAAGAATTTGAATACCAATCCTCCTTGGAATTGGAATCTCATACATATGACGCAATTTCGCATATCCCATTGGCAAACAAAATCGGTGTGCATGCTAGACAGGCAAGTGGAAATATAACCAGCGCACCAATGTGAACCCTAGGACCTCCACTGACCCTTCTACCCTCCTCCAGGAACTCATCAGTAGATTAGAGCACTATCAGATGCAAGAACCTCAAATTCTTCAAAAGGCTATCCAGTGGATAGACAACTCTGTTGTCCCGCAGGTGACTCGACATGCCATTAGTGGAGCGGCTATGATCCGCACGTGCGTATTCCTCTAATAATAAGTGCTTTGAAACATGACGCTGACTTGTACCTTTTTAGGGAGGACCCCGCATTGTCCAACGGCCACTTTGTCGACATGGTGATGGACGTATTGTCAGAGCGTGGCTATCACGTTTCCTTTGAAAGCAGAACGACTCATATACCCTGTAAGGTAGACATGAAGACTGGCGACATCTCGTTGGAACAGTGAGTATCCTCATTTTCTGCCAAGTAGCCCTCCTCTGTAGTGACTGACATGTCTCTCCCTCACCTATCCTTTGTAGCCGGGACGTCTACGTCTTGAATGTACATTTCCCAAAGCACTATATTCAGCCACTTGAACAGAAATTTGATTAAATTATAGCCATCCACTGCAACACTCATAGAATATTGTCATTTTGTATCCATTATTATGCGTTGGTTTTTTTAATAAAAGAGATGAAATGGAATGAAAGGAGGGCACCCATCATGTGGTTACATTTACTCCATTCAACGCCTATGCCATGTCCACCCAACTCCTGCCCACTCGGAGACTACCTAATTGTCATTTTGTATCCACTATAAACCCTTTTTCTTTTGGTAACTAAAGAGATGAAATGGAGTATGTAGAAAGGCACCATAGTCATGCTACATTTGCTCGC
The DNA here is from genome assembly GCA_021235465.1 of Umbelopsis sp. PMI_123. Taxonomy (NCBI): domain Eukaryota; kingdom Fungi; phylum Mucoromycota; class Umbelopsidomycetes; order Umbelopsidales; family Umbelopsidaceae; genus Umbelopsis; species Umbelopsis sp. PMI_123. The sequence continues at coordinate 368,929 of JAJSME010000018.1, read as the reverse complement.
CCCCACCTCAATGAAGAGCGCTATTGGCACCAGCGTTCATTGTAATGTGTTGTTATAATAAACAGATGAAATGAAACAAAAAGAAGGGCTCCTATAGTCTCATTACATTTTACTCCAACATATGCCTACACAGTGTCCGCCCAAGTCCTGATCACTCGCAATATACTTTGTCCCATTGTCATTTTGTATCCATTATTATGCATTGTTTTTAATAAAAGAGATGAATGGAATAAAAAACAGCATCCATAGTCTTGATACATTTGCTCGCCCCAATAAAGAACGCTATTGGCTCCAGCACTGATAACTATCTAAAACAGCAAATGCCTACTCAGCGTCTAGCCAATTCCTGCCTACTCAGACAGTACTTATGCAGGAGTATCATTAGCAGCGTCTCTAAAGTCATTGCTGTAGAACGACAATTTGAGGGTGACCGCAAAAACAGCATGGCCCAGCAGGATACCAATCAACAAGAGTCTACTAGTCTTGGCATCAGCTCGAGCAATAATGGCGTAGAGATTTTTGACTAGGAACACGGCTGAGGAGACAGAAGGAGATGGCGGCATATTTGTTAGCAAGAAGCCTGCAAAAAATAATGTTTACAAGCGTACGTACCTGTCAATCCAAATGCAACTGCCACCAGAATCCATCTGACAATGTCGTTTGGTACGACACATAGAATCTATACAAAAATATATATATATATATGTACATCATCGTATATGATTAGATAACATCCAGTATAGTTATGGCTGGCTCCTTTCCTTACCGAAACCGGGATCCACGCAGTCATGCTGTAGCCATACAGGTTGATAATATTGAGCAAGTTGGGTTGGCATCCATAGTATTTTGTCGTGGCCCATGCTAAAAATGCTGATCCAAAGGTATACGAGTAGAGAACAAACACGGCAAAGCTTAGAGTTCCAAATTTGTAAACATAAGGCGTGCTATGCATGTAGGCGACGATGGACGCTGCCAAAGACGATGAAACAAATGTGGTGAATATCACTGTAGTTGTTACCCAGAACGGGCCATATAGATCTGGGTTATCGTTGAGTACATCTTCGAATAATCCAACGGGGTACATGCTGCGAAAGCAACGTTCCAGGACCTTGTACAAAATTTTTAGTTTCTTGGCGGTATGCGACTCGACAAATATTGCTGGACATCACATCCAGTTACCGCGACCTACGGTCGCATCTCCCAGCCTTACTGAGCTTACCTGAGTCGTATCAACATCAAAATACTGAGTGTAATAATCTAGAGACCAAACTGGTCTCCGGCCCATAGCCTCTTCTTGTATCTCCCTGTGTGGATCAAAAAAGTTTCCTCCAGACGCCGTGGCAAAAGCTAGATCAATGCAACACGAAAATGGAAATTAGCAAGCATGTTGACTAGGCGATTCACTTTTTGTGGAATCATTGTTATATTCATTCCTGCGCACTTACAGTTGCTGTTCATCTTTCCACTACTTTTGGGTGCACTGCTGGAAGAGAAATCTAGATTGCATATTAGTTTCATGTCAAACCAGCCAAGCATCCATAACGTACGCTCACCTTGAAACTCGAGTCCGTCATTATCAATTGTGTCGGCCTGCCAACGGTAGCTTTGGTTATGCATGCGCAACAAAAACTGAACTCTTGCATCAATACGCTCTACAAACCTGTATAGTAGGCTCGTCATCCATCTCCACAATCACATTATATTGTCCCTTGCCCGACATGGTTGGCTACAGTATTGAAGAAAGTTCGGCCACGGTGGACCTTAAATTTTAGGCATATAGCTGCCGTCACACCCAAGCTTTGCCCGAACCGCCAAGGAATAATTTCACCAGTGAAATTAGTCTATTATAGCGGGGGGAATCGCTGCTAGAGCTACTCGCTGCTTGGGCTACTTGGTGCTTAGGCTACTCGCATTTTGAGGAGCTCGCAATGCACTCTTCCTTTTTTCTCTTTTGTCATAATAAAAGGTACTCGTAATAGTTTATTACGGAGCATACTCGCAATATTTTATACGGAGGGTACTCCCAATAATTTATTACGAAGGGTACTCCCAATTTTTTTTATTACAGAGGTTACTCGCGGAGGGTACTCTTTCTTTTTTTCATTATGGATCTAACAGGAAAGAAGGACTGGCTATAAACTATGTACACTAAATATCATGCCCTCAAGTTACGGCATCTACAATCATTAACACGACCAAGCAAATAGCAGTTCCAGCTACGGCAGACATAGCCGTCTGTCTGGTACCAGCATACTTTAGCGCCATTGGAATCAGCTCGTGAACGGATATAAACAGCATCACTCCAGCTACACTTGCAAGTAGTTTGGCCAATAGAATGTCGGTCAGAACACTCTGTAACAAAAATCCGGCAACAATCACTCCAATAGGCTCAAATAGACCGTTGAAAAATGTAAGTTGGATCACTTTGGCCCGATTCCGTGTTGCAAGATATATGGGGATGGCCACAGCAACTCCTTCCGCCATGTTGTGCAGCATAATGACAATCGATAAAGGAAGTCCAAACTTTATGTCTTTAAGCGCCGAGAGATACACCGATAGCCCTTCAAGTGTATTATGTAGTGCCATGCCGACAAACGTAACCATCGAGGTATGGAGCATTTTCTGTTGATCATTCTTTTCACTCTCCCCACCTTGCGTGTATGGCTCTAGGATCGCTTCTAAAAGACACATGCAGACTACTCCAATGGCCAGCCAGATCAGCGCCAGCGCTATACCAATTTCTCGAGCAGATTCGGGTATAATGTCAATCACAGACAGATATACCATCACTCCGGCTGAAAACGCTTGCATTCGTCCCATGAACAAGATGTTGTCTTTGCCCAAGCTGTCGGAATCTGCTTGAATGTTGATGGTGATCCCATGCGGTTTCCGCCTCCCTGAAGAGCCTTCATTGTTGCTGTTGGTTACTGGTAAAGTGCCGGCTGGTGATACTGAGCGCGTTGCTACAACAAAGATTCCTCCTACATCAGGAAACATCTAGTTTAGAAGAAAAAGGTCAAACTACAATCATCTGTGACACTACCACTTACCAAACCCTGTTCCAAGACCAGCTAGTAACGCTAGTAGAAATGCAAGGACTGAATTGTACATTCAGCCAATCTATTTAACTGTAAAGGACACGGAAAAAAAAAAAAAAAAAAAAAAGGGTCAGAGGCAGTGCAGCTGCTAGCCAGCTATTTTTGGGACGGACTGTCATTTCTAGTTTCCATATGCCAACTCCACTTGCCAGGCACCACAGCCTTGTCGGCCAGCAACGCACCTTCTCCACCGACCATTCATCATCAACCTCAGCGACGAGTAATTCTCATATGGTTTGTATATAAATGTTGTAAACATGTACATGTCTTATGCACTCACAACAGGTGACGTACGGGTAGCTAGCGGAAATTACACAGTTTGACTATTAGGATATAGACAGCGATCAGGTACCCTCGGCCGTAGCTGACCTTGCTTCCACTATGCTCTCATGATTATTAAAGTGGATATCCCTGAACAACTCGATAACAGTTTTTAATGTGTCAGCAAGATCAATCTCACGTTGCCCTTTCATTCACTTGAGATTGCAGCTGACACCTTGTACCAGCAAAACCTACTGGGCCAGAGGAGGATAGTCACTTGTCATACGCACCAGTTGGGGATAGTATGTGACTATACTTTAGGGCTCACACCAACGAAGTATTGGCCATCTCTATCGTAAATACCCCTTTTATTAAACAGCTTCACGCCTGTCACACTAGACACGGGTGAAACTGCAATGGCGTACTGCAATGGCTTACCATGATAAAGTAGCACTAACCATATGCTTTTTCACGTATTTCAATTGCAATAAAAGGTTGTTTTGGTAGCTTATTGATCAACTGGGTGCAGAATGAGCGACTTGACATTTTAAAATTAGATACCAGAAGATCAATAAACAGGGCGTCCTCAAAAAGGATAAATTGTCATACAGACTGGTCGTAAAGGCTCATAAATAATCAAGCACATACAACGCATTTCCTACAAGAGCACTGTTCATTGTCAAAGCAGTGAAAACAATAGAGGTTTTCCATGGAGTCAATATCTTGCTGATTACCAAATTGCAAGTGAAACAAATAAAGTACAAGTAAAAAAAATAAAAAAGTGAATACAGTCTACACTCGACCATACCAACCACTCCACTCACACAGCATATAAACTCTCTGACATACACTCACACTCACACTCACACTCATACAAATAAACAACGCATACATGCATACATAACACATATACTAACTCTCAAGTTCACAGTTACATTCTTATATTTATATTACTTTGGATGTATACCTGTTTACTTACCATGTAATTGTTGTATGTCCAACAACCATTTCTTCTATTTCGTAAGCAACACGCCTTGGGAATATATATATATATAATGTCGTTAAAAGCGTTCAATGCTGTAGTTGATCAGAGTTAAACCGGTAGGATCGTAAAGAATTACAATTCACCATTGTCGCTCAGAGCAAGAGAGATCTTCAAATCCAGGATCCTCAAATCTAGAAACTTTGGAAATTTATCCTAGGACATCCGATAAAACAAATACTATAAGCTCTAGTCACACATCCATTATCAAGACATAACTGGCCACACATCCCATCCATTGAAACCTATATATGCTTCTGCTAACCAATGTCGCTTAATGCAGCATAGTGAATTAACCAACCATATGTTGAACACAATACCAGAATATAAAATATTTATATCGAAAACACATGTATGATAATATTAAATTTATAATGGGATCGCTACCATCCCTCTCTACTGTAAGGAAAACACACACAATAGATTGTTATAAGGGTCTCCGCTACTAATATTATAAACAATGTACTTCCTAACTATAGTAGAGCCAATTTCTGTCAGATACAAACTCGATGCCCTTTATTCACTGTTTTGTTACAACTATTTAACTGGTTTATGACGGAAGTAGCTTCCGTACTTTTATCTTGAGATAGATCAGGTGTATTGACACTTGATCTCGGCAACGATTCCGTTGTAAGCATAGTTCTACTTTTCTTTCTTCTACTCCGTCTTTGTGCCACCAGAGCGTACTTCCGTTTGGATTTTCCACCTAAAGTTGTGGCTCGTAGTACCGGAGGTGAGAAATCTTTGTCGTAGTCAATTACAACCTCGTCTTCATCTAGGTTCTCTACAATTCGTTTTTGAGCCTTCTGCTCGTTTATAGAAATGTCCTCGACATTTCAAAAAATCTCTGTTAGCTCAGTTGGTAGAGCGTTCGGCTTTTAACCGAAATGTCCAGGGTTCGAGCCCCTGACAGAGAGATGATTAATCCTATTGGATGAAATATTTTTTATATCGAATTTCTATTGGCTTACTGTTAATTTTCAACCCTCTTGATTGGATAAAACCTTTGTGTCGGCCTAACTTTTTAAATCGCTCATGCGAACATCAACATATCGGCCCAATGTCAGGTTCTTGAGCATACGCCAATTGAAACGCAAATCACAGGCATGGTAGTGTTCTGAACATGTTTCTCGGTCATTATAAGTTTTGCTCATTTCCAGCGTCTTAACTAGAGGACAAATTATTGCCAGTTTTGATATATTGATTTTGTCGAATCTCTAGGACCACCGGAAGTTGTGATAGTTCACAATAACTGAATGTACAAGAGTTGGGATATTTGCTGAGGTTGCTTTGAGGTTTGGCTCCGGTCACAGGAGAACATTGCGTTGCAACAGATCGAAAGCAGTTGTCAACATGGCGTTAGACCGAATTTCCAGACAGCTAAACATGATCTGGACAGCTACTGTGCTCCAGGCTCGACATATCATGTTACAAGTTAAGAGTTCACGCTGATCAAGCTTCTGGAAGATCATTTGTAGGATTTCTGCCAGCAAAAATGCTGTATTCTGCATGATCCGAATTTTGGAAGAAGCAAAAGGGCTTGGTAGCAACAAAAAGGATGCGGTTTTGGCTGCCTTTTATCAATTTGAATAAATTGAACCTTGGTGCCACATCGGTTCTACCATATTTATCAACGTCAAACAACATCGTTTTTGGTAACTGACATCTTTTATATTATAGAATTTGTCAGTCCAGAACGACACTGTAAACTCCTTGGTTAATATTCTTGTTGATATCCATTACCCTCAAATACATTGTTCAGCTGTCAAGTTAGTCGAACAATTTACGACACCATTTTACACGCTACCAAACAGAGCTGCATAAGAATAAAGAAGGTGTAACCCGAAAATATAAATTAAAAATTTCTTTTGACAACACAGAATTAAGGCTACAGCCTTCGTAAATTTTCTGCTTGCCCACATGTTGAAAAAACAGCAAGAAAAAATGTCATTTTCTTCAAATAAAAACAGCTTGTTAAATATAAAGACTTTAATTGTGCAATTACAATCCATGTTTACGTTTTTCGAGTCTGCCGCATATCTGGGGGGATAGGTGAAAGGCGTGATCCACTATCCGAATAATAATGTGGAATTTGTTGTGGATTTGCAGTAATTGATGTGCAGGATGAATGTGTCTCGGAGGAGAGAAGTTTTAAGGATAATAGCCATTGCTGAACCAGTTTCCAATTGCTTCATGTCCGGGAATATTTTCGTCGTCAGGGAATCATTCATCGTAAGGTTGAAGCCTGTGTTGATCGAACCAATGGATGGCATCATTTTGATGTCCAACCGAATACATGATGTCACCACTGCACTGGACACCTGCGTGCCAATCAGTAGCCTGTCGCCACCATCAGATCCAATCAGAGTTGTAGGCCAGAAGTCTGGATATTTGGTAGAAACAGGAGGTGGCAGTGATGCTGACTTGACGTCGTCATCGTTGATCTTTCCATACGCATTACCATATTCATCAACATTTTTTGTTCGACCATACATTTCTACGGTGATGAAGAGGATCGCTTGGCCGTTGTTGGGATCTTGGAGAATGTTGTCGTTTTCTATTTTATACTCTATTAATAATATCTCTGCAGACGAGTGAACTTCTCGTGAGGTTTATGTCTAAAGAGGTGTCGAAGCCTCATTGGACGACCGTCGTAAAAGTTAGGCCGACAATGCAACCGGCAAACATTATTGCTGAGAGGAGCTTCGTCTAGGGGAAAACTTCTAATTCTTGTCGACCAAGGAGCAAAATTTGGAAGTGAGTTCTACATACTCACGTTGCTGTAAGAGTTTAGCATACGGAGATGAGACCAACAATGAAGCGAGATCTTGGATTGCAGCGGAATTGTGATGGCTATCCAGAGCGTCGTGCCTACGCTTAAGAGGCAATATCGGATGGAAACAATCATCCTTGATGACAAGCTTCCCGACAACACCTTGATAGGCCAATGCATCCTCTTCGTTCCCATCTTGATCCATGATGGCAAGGAAACTAAGGAAAGGGCCACCACCATTTTCAGCGCTCTTTAGGATCCTTCATCACTACGGTTGGATTGTTGGCATGCGTACAGGAAGGACAATCTTGATCGTAGCAATGGTTCATCTGCGCTCCCATACGCACAAGTTCCAAATGGCAAGGCGAAAGGACAGGGTTAACTGTAGGTACATGATCGTCACTTGGCAGCTCAGGTTCAAAGTCGTCCAATTCCGTTTGCCTACAGAGATTGATTCTGAAGACTAAGAGGTAGATGGTTCGGATTCACTATTAACAAAGGTTACAAAATTGGATCACCGTTAGTACCAAAAAGCTATTTAGGTCAAAAATATAAACGTTAATTCACCTTTGAATATGTTCGTTGACGATATGATCGTGAAAGTGTGATAAATGCTCAAAGATGTCCGTGGAAGAAGGGCAGCAGTACCATCCGTAAGTATTCGATTGACCAGTTACAATAGTTCGCGAAATTTTGGATCGTGGTGGCAAATCATATCCATGAAACTGGGAGATGTGTTTTCGCAATGATTGGTGTTGAAGAAATTTCCGGATATAACCCGTCGTTATGAGGGAATGGACACGCTTTGATCATGTTGGAAACAAATAAAATCAATCGAAGCAATGAAAAAAGGGAAAAGAAAGAAGACAAAAGAATGAAGAAAGAGTGATTCAAATAGCATGAACAGAACGAACGACCAGCATGAACAGATCTCAATGGTGTGCTGAGGTAAATGTTGAGGAAAGCTTGTGATAGTCTCATCCACCATTGATATAATTTCGTTGACACTTCTGCCTTCGCAACTTTCATATGAACCCGCCGGACAACAGAAGTAGCCCATTTGCATGGCATATGACGTAGAGCTAGTGATACCAGTTGAAGCTCCACTCCTCCCCCAGCAGCTAGCCTAAACGTCAGTATCACAAATGACCTCTAAGGCAGGCCAAAAAAGAAAGGAAAAATAAGCTAGATCACCGGGAATGGTTGAGAGAAGAAGCTGGAATAAGGTCTGGAACGGTCAGCGAAGCGGGCAAGGTTCCATGAAAGCAAGATCATACCTCAAGTCCCCAAATTGGGTGACAACGTCTTGGTTCATAATGGAAACAAAAAAGTTCGCACTGGAGTTCAATCGGTGTGGAACCCTTCGCGGCTGCACAGACGAACATTCCAAAAGGGATTTACAAGTTACAGTACCCAGATAGGACTCCACATGTCACCTGGATCCATAGAGATTGACCTCAAGCTGGCATCAGCTGAGGGATTGTTGTTGTCATGGTTCCTTCCAGTAGAAGCGAGGGCGCGCGCGCAACCAAGGATGGAAGAGTACGAAGCGAAAGTAGCCATAGTGCAAGCGATTAGTCACAAGTTGATCGAGGACGATCAATGTGTGAAAAAGGGACAATGTCGCAAGTTAAAAAAGGTTGGCTACAGCTTTGTGACGATCTATCAAAAAAAGTCTTTTTACTATAGTTTCAATATCGCAGTAAAATTTTCGCAATGCTAAGCAAAATGTTTAAATACCACTCCACCTACAATAATCAAACAGTAGATTCCACTTGTATGAGAACGTTCACTACTCTATTAAAGCATACATGGTAATTATTGTAGCCCCATAATAATTACAACACTGTTATGAAGATGATTAGAATAGCCTACAATGTGAGATGCCGAATTTTCAATACGCGATTCTTTAATTGTGTGTACAATGAAAATGTATATCAATTACTATGCATTACTTTCTAAGAATTATATATTGTGACCAAGCTATCTACGATGGACCCAAAATATGTGAATACCGGGATTTGCATTGATAGCGTCATCGACAACATCTCTAGGAACAAAATTTCTACCAAGATATAGTCTTTTCAGGTTACTGGTGAACTTTAGAGCGCGGCCTATATCCAGATGAGCTTCTTGAGGTTGTAACAAATCAAATTCCGTTAGCTCTTCGAGATACAGATCTTCAAGGTGTTCACCAATGGGTATCCAAATTGAAACGGGAAAATTGATACCAATGAAACCGAAGGCTTCGAAGATTTATTACAACATTCCACAGGTCGTCTAGCCTAGGCTTATGGTTTGTATATCGAGACGAAACCTTCATAGATAACACCAGCGCCGTTAAAGTGCCTTGACATTCAGCAATGATATTGCGTAGAGAGTTGAATTCTGGTATTGTTTCCACAGAAATTTCCAATCACTGGAGGGCAATAAATTTGCTGTGGTTAAATCGAGAGAGGAAATATGGAAAGTGTAAGACGTTCAATGTTTGGAGTCCTGAAATCGTTCCTCTCATCGTTACGAAATCGTGTTTGGGTCGATTTGAGACTGTGCGATTATTGCCAAGTTCTTAAGCATACGCCAGTTGAAACTCGAGTCCCAGTCAAATTTATTGTTGTCCTCCTCAGGTGGTAGCATATCTAGAGTTGGTGAATCTTCAGTGTCCCAACTACAGGACAGAATGTCATCAGTCTCGATAAGTCGACTTTATCGAATATTTGAGGAGTTTGGAGGCCGGAATAGTCCACAATGACTGACCGTACAAGAGATCCGATATTTTTAGATAATGATACAGACTTTGAACGGGCCATGTTGACAACTGCTTTCGATCTGTTGCAACGCAATGTTCTCCTGTGACCGGAGCCAAACCTCAAAGCAACCTCAGCAAATATCCCAACTCTTGTACATTCAGTTATTGTGAACTATCACAACTTCCGGTGGTCCTAGAGATTCGACAAAATCAATATATCAAAACTGGCAATAATTTGTCCTCTAGTTAAGACGCTGGAAATGAGCAAAACTTATAATGACCGAGAAACATGTTCAGAACACTACCATGCCTGTGATTTGCGTTTCAATTGGCGTATGCTCAAGAACCTGACATTGGGCCGATATGTTGATGTTCGCATGAGCGATTTAAAAAGTTAGGCCGACACAAAGGTTTTATCCAATCAAGAGGGTTGAAAATTAACAGTAAGCCAATAGAAATTCGATATAAAAAATATTTCATCCAATAGGATTAATCATCTCTCTGTCAGGGGCTCGAACCCTGGACATTTCGGTTAAAAGCCGAACGCTCTACCAACTGAGCTAACAGAGATTTTTTTCTCTGTGAGAGCTCTTATTTTACTCTACATTTAACGATATTGTAATAATGGTTTATATGACTTTATATGACTTATCTCGATGATGCAGTGTATTAATGTGCCACAGTAAGGTAGCGACTAGTTGTGTGGTATATTTTATGTGCAAGTGGTTTAATATTTCTGGTTTATTCTAGTAATGCCGTTCGTGTCCGTTGCAATGCTATCACGATGTATGTATGGATGTTGAGAACTTGACGGCAATTCAAACAATGATCTGTACAAATCGACTTTACAAGTTGGGAGGAAGGAAACGAATATATATATGAAAGAAATTATGAAGCAAGGTTTTGTTTCGGAAAGTTACAAATTATTCAAGTAGTATTATACAAGACATGGATAGATTGGTATATACATGCATACAAACTTGTTTATAATTGGATTGCATAGTTATTTTATTATATTGCGATTGCTACAAATTATACGAGTAGCATTATAAAAGATAAGGATAAACTAATAAATACGTGGATACCAACTTGTTTATCAATCGATTACGTCCATAAGGAATGCGGTATCTGTTGTTGGTTTGTGTTGTCATGTCTATTATGTAAATAGATATACTCTTTGACGGCAATATGTGCTAAATAATACTGGATATGGTAGGGCAACTAGGTTTGTGAGCATGATCCCAGCCATCATAACAGAGTACGATGGCGCGAATAATACATGGGCAGACTCTCTTTTGTATGTTTCATAGTAGCTACGCAGGCAATACCGCCTGACTCATTATGAAATATACCTTGAACACGGATGTATTAGGACGGCACATGAATTTGCGAGATTTGACAGTAGGGAGGAGGAGGGTAGCATCAGCTAACGAGATTCTCGGTTGCTCTGAGAGTGCTTGGGGAATTTAAACGGGTTTATATTATGCGAGAAAGTTAGTGGTGCTTGGTTGGCGCAGCTTTTGAGTCAATGGTGGCCGAAATAGAGATGGGGAAGAGTAGTAGAGCATGATGTTAAGATTCGAGTTGGAATTACCTGACAAAGGGGTTGAGATAAAAATGATTATCGAGGGCTTGAGATAAGAATGACTAGAGTAAATAAAGTGCCTGCAAAAAGGGGAATGGGCTGCGGCCAGAGGAATGGGTGGCATTCGTAATGGCAGTAGGAATGCGTAGTAGTCGATTTTGGAATGAACCGTTGTACGGTTGCCAAAAGACATAAGGTGGTCAATGTCACGTCAGCATTATCAAGGAGACGAGGTGTGTACAACAGACTCCAGGAGCAGCATATTCAAACATAAAAATTGCGAAAACTTGGTCTTCCCGCACCTTGAAATACGTGCTATAATATTAACTTTTGTGTTTCCCATCGGATTCCCACAGATCGTCCTAACGTACGAACCTAGTACAGGCAGCTATCACTAGTAAATGGAAGAAATATATAGTGTCGTTTTATTCCTCTATTGTAAGTACGGTGGTTATGTCGTATGTTCTGGCAATATTTCCTATTGATGAATCGTTGTCCGTACAATTATTCCGTTATCATTTGGCAGTGTTCGATGGGTTCCTTCGTTTACTGTGGTATTGCCAAATTTGCCAATGCATGGGAGAACATACTTTATTTTTCAAATAATTTTGGGAATGATGCAATTATTTTTGGTCGACACGAAAGAATAAAGTGCGTTTCACCATCGACAGTCTCCATGATGTGAAGGAAGCTTCATAACCATGATCTCAAATGTAATATCTCTCGAAAACCATCAGATTTCGCATCTCAGTTAGAAAGGGCCAATAACACACGCAAATCTCTGACAAAGACCAGGCAAAATTGTTCATAAGACAACGCCAAGTTTTATACCGAGACAACATAGTAGGCAACTCGAAAGAAGCCATTTGTTTGTGGGAAAAATAGGTGAGGTAGTGGCGATCTTTGGAAGAAAAATGACACTAGGGAATTTTGCCAGGGTATTTGAGTGCAAGGGTCAGGCGATGTTCAAGTGCTTGAGAGATACTCGAATGTAGTTTATTCTCAGAGTGTGCTTATTCATGGTCGAGGTGAATAACTAGCACATATGATGAATGAATAGTAGGTCAGCTGCTTCTATTAAAGTTTTTTGATGTGTCGGCTGAGTCACACCGTCCCGATATACGATAGGATAAAAGACATGATACTTTGTGTTAAATTCACACGTATAGCAGATTAATGCTTATTTTGGGAAATCAAAATGCTGTGCTATGATATACGAGCGATCACGGACTATTTTGTGGGAGTATAGCCGTAGATCACACTGGAGGTGGGCAACCGGCTACCGGTTACCGCTTACAAAGGGTTATGGGTTTGGTCTAAATTGAGTGATCTGCTTGCAACGAACTGGAATGACTGTTGCGTGACGTAAAGATGTGGTGAACGACAGCGGCAAGCGCTTGACGAAGGCTGGATACCAAGGTAGCCCACGAGGTGAAAGCTGTTCTTTTTGACAGAGTGATTTACAAAGAGAATATCTCATGGAGTGTACTGTTTTGGAGGCTGACTGCTCCAGAGGCTGGCAGCTCAGAATGTGATTAGCATTGGGGTCCTATCAGCTGCGCAACACCACACCGTTTTGTATATAGTTCCAGTTTCTCCAGTTTCTCCAGTTTCTCCAGTTGCTTCTAGCTGTACCAGTCGCTATATCATGGAACGGCACTAGTGCGCAGTATTTTCACGGTATGGAACACGTTATCAAAGTTGTAGTCATACGTACAGTTTGCACAACTTGTTGAATACCATAAACCTTGACCATGTGCTTCACGAGATGTTTGCGGGTGGGACTCAAGTGCCGAAAATAGAAAGCACGTGATGAGCAAATGCGTTAAAGCTGACGGCAAAGCCAAGTTGGTTACGTGGATTTGAATGGTTCAGCATTTCCAATCTCTATTGCGAGTGAATTCAACGAGAACGTAAGAATCAGAAAATACGTATAGACGTAACGTACCCATGACCATACTGAGCTGCTGTGTGCTTATTGCATTGTTGGATTTGCTAAATTTCTTTTTTGCCACCTGCAGTTTATACCGATTGAGAAACTACGCCCATCGACTCTATATTACCATGCCCAATACAGCACCTCCTTATAGCAGTAAAGAAAGTGATTGGAAGCTTGCGTCCAATGGAGAGCACTACACTTTTACCCAGCCTTTGCAAAAATCCGATAATGATGATAGAGATTATCGGTTAATTCGCATAGCCAACAACAACCTGCAAGTACTTTTAATTCGCGACAAGGACACAGACAAGGCTAGTGCGGCGTTAGATGTGCACGTTGGTCATTTGAGCGATCCTGTGAGTATATGGCGCTAGTATGAATGAAATTTTTGTACCGATAGACTAACAATTGATGCGACAAATTAAGCACGATCTACAAGGCCTTGCTCATTTCTGCGAGCATCTATTGTTTATGGGTACGGAAAAATATCCCAAGGAAAACGACTACAACCAGTACTTGGCGGAGCATTCTGGTCATTCAAATGCCTTTACTGGGATGGAAAACACAAACTATTACTTTGAGGTTGGCCAGGAATGGCTGGAAGGTGCACTAGATCGATTTGCCCAATTTTTTATTAGTCCATTGTTTTCTGATAGCTGCACCGAGCGAGAGCTCAAGGCTGTTGATTCCGGTAGGTGTGGCGGTAGGTATGCCAAGGTTTTGTTTGGCGAATACTAACTTGAGGTTTCTAGAGCACAAGAAGAATTTGCAGTCAGACAGTTGGCGAATTTTCCAGCTAGAGAAATCTCTGAGCAACCCCAATCATCCATACTGCCATTTTGGAACTGGTAATCTGGAGACTTTGTTGGAAAACCCCAAGCGATTAGGTTTGGACATACGAGACGAGCTACTAAAGTTTCACGACAAGTATTATTCTGCAAACATTATGAAGCTTTGTATTCTTGGGCGAGGTTAGTGAGGCTTGGAGGGCTGCAGGGTATTTCCATGCTAACGCTTGGTATTGATACTGATGGATTTTTTTTTTAGAATCTTTGGATCAAATGACGACCTGGGCTGTAGAAAAGTTTAAAGATGTCAGAAACAAAAGCATTGATCCGCCTGCGTTTGAGGGACATGCACTGACATCGAACGAGTTGATGGTGAGCAGAGGAGGGAGAAATGCGGGAGGGGGTTGTGTGACGCTGACATTGGTAGTACCAGTAGCAGTACCAGTGACACGCATCACTGACACCATTACTGACACCATCGCTAACACCATCACTGACACCACCACTCTAGAAAACCATCTTTGTCAAGCCCGTCAAGGACGTCCGCTCGCTGGATATGACATTCCCATTTCCGGACCAGCATCCCTTGTTTCGAGTGCAGGTATGTGATCATAGTGCGGGAAATTTACCAAGCGGGTTGCTCACATTTCTGCTTTTTGTCTCAGCCCGGAAGGTACCTCTCCCACTTGATCGGTCACGAGGGCCCCGGCTCTATTCTATCGTTTTTGAAGAAAAAAGGGTGGGCAAACTACCTCCAAGTGGGCACGACACATGGCGGAATTGGCTTTGAGTTTTTCAGGATCAGCGTAGATTTGACTGAAGAGGGCCTTGGTAAGTGTACGAATGCACGACGGATACCCACAACAGTCAATTGACAACGTACATTTACTAGCCAACTACGAGTCTGTACTGGTCACTGTCTTTCAGTACATCCACATGCTCAAGAAACTCGGTGTTGAAAAGAATATATTTGACGAAGTGCAATCACTTGCATCACTTGCTTTCCGCTTCAAGGAAAAGTATCCACCTTCCCAATACACTTCCCGATTGGCTGGGTTGATGCAACATGACTATCCTCCGCAATTTGTTCTGAGTGGACCAAGTTTGATCCATGACTACGATCCTGATCTTATTATGGACAATTTGGGATGGTTGGGAGACAACAACTTTCGCGTTACGCTCACCAGCCAAAAGTTTCCCGACGGAATCAAACCCAACAAGAAGGAGCGTTGGTATAGCACCGAGTATGAAGTTTTGGATATTCGCAATGACTTGAGAAAGGTGAGGCGCAAGCGATGGCGTGGAAAGAGACAAGCCGCTTGGCTATGAACAACTAATAACATGGTATCACTAGAAAATCACCTCTTGTGGATTGAACGACGCCTTCCGCCTGCCTGAAAAGAACGAGTTTATTCCTACCGACTTTGAGACCAACAAGGTTCCTATTGCAACTCCACAAAAGATGCCCAATCTTATTGTAAATTCCTCCAATTTGCGGCTGTGGCATAAAAAGGATGACACATTCTGGCTTCCCAAAGCCAATGTTTGGATTTTGTTCCGCAACCCGTTGGCCTATGCTACTCCAAGCAACTGCGTAAAAACAAGGCAAGTGATTGCCACGCTTGGACGCGCCGCGTAGATGCTTTGTACTAAACCTTTTCTTTAGACTCTATACAGATTTGCTCAAAGACTCTTTAAATGAATACTCGTATGATGCAGAAGTGGCCGGGTTGCACTATAACATTGAAAACCAACTTGAGGGAATGCTGGCAAGTGTACAACCGATCCATGCCATTATGCAGCCATCATGTACTGACCTATCCGCTATCCACTTGCAGCTTGGCATCGGAGGCTATAACGACAAACTGCCGGTCTTGCTTGAACGCGTAGTTTCAAAGATGAAGGATTTTGAGGTGGATATTGAACGGTTTAACCTTGTAAAGGATCAGGTAAGAGAACCAGTTGGCCAGTGTTTATGGAAAAAAGGGCGGCCGGGGTGGTGCGTGCTAATGTCCACAGACATCGTCTGCCTATACGCGACTTCCTTCCGCTCACTTCTTCCCTCCGCTCACACCTTCCATCGCAGCTCTCGCGCTCGTACAAAAACTTTGGCTTAGAACCTCCGTACCAACATGCGCTATATTATCTGTCGTACGCAACCCAGGACAAGATGTGGACAAATGACGAAAAGCTCGGAGAGCTAGATGCTATTACTGCTCAAGATATTCAAGACTTTTATCCCAGCTTGATTTCGCATCTTCATTTGGAAGCCCTTGCTCATGGCAATGTCACGGAAAATGACGCAAAGAATATGCTGTCTATTGTGCAGGATATTCTCAAACCCAAGACGCTACTTGCCAGCCAGCTGACCAGCCATCGCAGTGTTATATTGCCGGCTGGTAGCAAGTTTGTATATCAGCGCAAGGTGTCCGACCCCGAAAACGTCAACTCTGCTCTCGAATACTATGCCCAAGTCGGAAACGTGACTGAAATCCCTAGACGTGCGCGTCTAAGTTTGTTGGCACAAATTGCCCAAGAGCCATGTTTCGACCAATTGCGAACCAAGGAGCAACTTGGTTATCTTGTGTTTAGTGGACTTCGTAAGCAAACGGGCAACATGGGTCTACGATTTATCATTCAAAGCGAGCAAAATACTGTCTATCTGGAAAACCGGGTTGAAGAATTCCTAATCAAGCTTCGACAATTGATTCAGGACATGTCGGAAGACGAGTACAAGTCTCAAGTCAACTCGTTGATTACCAAAAAGTTGGAAAAGGACAAGAACCTGGGACAAGAAGGAGGCAAATATTGGGCTCATATCCATTCGGGTTATTATGAATTTGATCAAGTGGATACGGATGTTCGCGAGCTTCAAACCATCAGCAAAAGTTCCTTGTTGGAGTTTGTTGACAAGTATATTATGCCCTCGTCGCCTGATTCGCGAAAGATTTCTGTCCATTTGCAGTCTCAAAAGGTGATGCCCAAGAAGAATCGCCACAAGGTCAGCATTGAATCACTTCATACTTGTCTGACATCGCAAGGTGTAACCCGTTTGAGCATTGATGATCTCCGAGCTGCCATTGAACAAGGTGAAGAAGTTGGTGCTTCTGCTGAAGCCATTTTACGACAGCTTTTGATCGATGAAAGCAAGGCTGAAGAGAGCGAGATTGAAGCTTTGATGGCCAAAGTGATGGGAGCTTTGAATACGAATGGTGGTGTCAATGGCACGCTGGTCAGTGTAGACAGCAAGAAAACTGCCAGAAGATTGTCGCTTGTGGATGGTCAACCACCGGCTATTGAAGAGACTGTCAAGCACACAAGAGATCATACCAAACTGCCTAGTGGAAACGTCTGCATTCACGATCTTGTTGAGTTCAAGAGCAAGATGGAATTGAGTGCTGCAGCTATTCCGCTTACGAAATTCGATGCCTTGTACAAAGAAACATGATTTTGAATATAGAACGGTGCAGAAAGCTTGGGACTCGACTAATTTTTCCATTTTTGTGCGGACGTGTTATATTTTTTTTTTTTTTTCCCGTTTCGATTGATTGACTCATAGCTTTTTCTTTATCATTGTAAATGTAAAAATGTTGCTTTATTGATGGGAATGCCAATAAATGCCAGAAAATGTGGATGGAGAATTTCTATAGATATCATGTAGGGTTTTTTTTGCTATGAGGTGATTTTTTTTGCCAATAATAAATATGGAGGAAGTGGGACTGCTGGGGACCGCTGGGGCTACTAGGGCTGCTGGGGCTACTAGAGCGGCTGGGACTACCGGAACTGCTGGTTACAGTTACGGAGAGTACACCAGTGGGACATATTCTGGTTCATACATGGAGGCTTTCACAACCTCCTTCAGGATTTCGCCTTCCTTCAACTTTGCGCTCGCGACACCTTCTTCGTAAGCAACTTCACAGACACGTGTACCAACAGCAAGAGCAACTTGACGTAATTGCGCTACACCAGGGAAGAGAGTGCCATCCTTGAGCTGGGAAGGAGTAGCCAGGTCGGCAATGGTCTTTGCAGTTTCAAGGAACATGTTCGGCGTGACCCTGGTTGCACGCGAGACAGTTATACCCAAACCCAGACCGGGAAATGAATAAGAGTTATTGCATTGATTCGTTCTGCCAGTCTGGCCGTTTGGCAGAGTCACATCTTTGAAAGGTGATCCTGAAGCAAATATAGCTCGTCCGTCTGTCCACTTGAAAGCTAAATAGGGTAGAGATAGCCATGGTTAGTTCCGAGTGGAAAAAGTGGTGCATGGTAGCCATAGGGCCAGGTGGCCATAGGGCCTCTGGTGGGCCATAGCGCGCCTCTACCTCCCAACATCTTACTTACCATCTTCTGCAGAACACTCGGCATGTGTATCAGGATTGCTGAGTGGGAACACAACTGGCTTCTCAGTATGCTGAGCCATAGTGCGAACAGCCTTTTCAGTAAATGCGCCGTTAACACCTGTCAAGCCTAGCAATACGGTGGGCTTGACTTTCTCTACAACTTCTTCCAGGCTCATACGGTCAGGAAGATCCATCTTTGCATAGTGCGCTTGGCGTTCATCCAGCTTGGTGGGGCGCTGAGGGCCCTGCACAATACGATTAGGATCATCGGCAGAGATAGCGGCATTACCGATTAAACCGTACTGGTCCAACATCCAGATTCGAGAATAGGCTTCCTCCCGGGTGCGAACACGGCCTTGAGCGACCATACAGTCAATGATACCTTCGCAGACACCGACACCAGCAGAGCCAGCTCCAACACAAACAATTCGTTCTTCCGAAAGTTGTTCCTGCTTTAAACCGCGAGCTTTCAGAGCGGCCAGAATACCAGCCAAGGTAATAGCCGACGTGGATTGAATATCATCATTAAAACAAGTGACTTCATCGTGGTCTGCAAAAATAAATAAAAAGCCATCGGATTTAGTATGGGATCTGAGATTCGGGGTGGTACGTTTTTCCACGGAAGCTTACATTTATTTAGCAAATTGTATGCGTGCGGGTACTTGAAATCCTCAAATTGGATCAACGCATCTAAAGAAAACAAAAATGTTTTTTAGCAAAAACATTCTCGGTAATCCGAAGCCCAATAAGCAACTTACTTGGCCATCTTGCCTTTACAGCTTGCACCCACTCCTCAACAAAAGAGTAGTATTCTTCATTTTCAAGACGAGGATGACCCATACCAAGGTACAATGGATCATGCAATAACTGTTCATTGTTGGTACCGACATCTAGAACCACAGGTAGAATGGCTTTAGGGCGAATACCTCCTGCTGCAACATACTAAAAGAAAAAAAGATGATCAGTATACTAAACCAAAAGTCCGGCGTAATTCCCCCCCAACCCAACAAGCGTTAATTTTACCAAACTCAGCTTGCCAATCGGGATTTGCATGCCATTGGCTCCCAGATCACCTAATCCAAGAACTCGAGATCCATCGGTAACGACAATAACGTCGACTTCATCCTGAGGCCAGTTGTACACCATGGCAGACATGGCTCCTCGGTCTTGAGTGGAAAAGTACATTCCACGAGATCTTCGGTAAATAGAGTGGAACTTCTGACAGGCGAGGCCAACTAGATTTAAAAATAAACCCAATGAAAAACCTTGATTACCGACATTTCCCACCCTTTACAATAAGCCACTCCCGAACCCCATAATATGTACATACCAGTAGGTGTATAGATAATTCCCGCTAATTCTTCCAAATAGTCGATCAAGAGGCGGTAAAACAGTGTCTCGTTACGATCTTGTAGAGCTGTAACAAACACAAATTTTGCAAGCGGTGTGTCGCATGCATCAAGGTTTGCCTTGACACGGGCCAACTGTTTGTCCATTTCCTGGCACCGGGGAGGTACGAGGCCACGTAGGGACAATCGTTCTCGTTCAGCAATGCTGAATGCTGTACCTGTGATAGAAAGAGCCTTGAGTATTTCTTTTATTTTCTGTTAATAAAGGTTCAAATCTGTACCTTTGGAAAGAAGAGGATCGTGAATGACATTAACACCTCGGGAGTTTGTCAATTGGACGGTCTTGTCTTTGACTAGATCAGGAAAGACGCCAATGGAAGAATAGGAACGCCTGAAAGCGTGAGAACGCAAGGCTGCAATCACACGACGTTGTAACATGGCGGTGAAGCAGATGTTACAGGTAAACTGGGAGTAACGGGCAAAGAGTGTGGGAGCAGAAGTTCGGAAGAAATACTGTATATGTCGGTGGATGTACTTGATATAGCACGTGACTCGGAGCCACACATGGAGAAGGCATCTGGGACGAGGGATCAGCCTTTACCTACCCAGCCCAGCCAGCATACGGTCGGCAGAAGCTTCAAACTACGGCCTTGACCTCCATTTTACAACCGCTATTTCTCCAGATTTTTATGACGATAATCTGACAAATTTTAGGACTGAAACCTCAGCGTCTGCTCTGCATTATTAGGTCCAGATGGCTCCCATGCCAACGGATATGGTATATAGAGAGCCTGCTCTCGTTATTTTATTTGTGGGAAAACAAGCTTTAAGAAAAACCATCAATTCTACAGCGTGCTTCACTATCAACTCTACAGCGTGCTTCATCATCAACTCTATAGTGTGCTTCACCGTCAATTCTATAGCGTGCTTCACGTTTACATGCTATCTTGGGTGCTACTAATGCGAGACTCTATGGGTGCTGGTATTGATGGCCGCTTGTACATTGGCCACTAATCTCGAGCGTTCGGTAAAGTTTTGTTCTACAGCCTGCATCGTTTCGCTGTTTCTTGTCGCCAAATTCTTTGCGAGTGGTGGTTGGTCCGATTTACCTTCTTCAGGTGCATTATTGGAAAGACTCAGCAGTCCAGAGGCTCGCGCGTTTGTTTCCAACTGCTGTAACACGGTCATGATATGCTGATAGTCGGCTGGTATTGTATACGTGTTATAAAAGGGTTCGTTTATAAAACGGTGTGCAAGAATTCTGCGCTTACCTTTGGCTTCAGGTCCACTATACACCGTACTAAATGTGTTTTCTCTGCAGAAAAAGGAAACTGTCAGATGGATGGGTTGCATTAATCGATCACCAATGATCACAATTGACCACCCGTGACCACCATTTTTCATCCAGTTCAATGCTTGTTGACCTACATTTTTCCAAAAAAGTCATTGCCTAATCTTTCCAACTCGGATAATTGAGAAAGCAAGCTCATTAGAGCTATTCGGTATTCCTCTGTTGCTTTTGGGGGCATTGGCAGTGGAAGAGCGGTAAGAGCACACAGTTGCACCTGGAAAATAAAATTGCCTGTCACATTTTTTTGGGACACCACTGCCAGTGGTCGTACCTTTTTGTTGCCATTGCGTTTTGCCAATCATGCTGAGAGCTACAGCTCACATTTGCTCGCTCGCTCGAAATGCACAAAAGAATATAGGTAAAAAGTCCAGAAATTACTCATGTTTTACCTACAATCTTTGTTTCCTTGTCTGACATGCTTTACAAAGCATTCACAATTCCAAGGACACAATGCCAGTCGACACCCTTGAAGGCTGCCCTTTCTCAGCTGCAGCGACACGCTCGGTTTCAGAGTACAAGCGCGGATGGCAAGCAAATTGATAGAGGTATGCGATCGCAGTGCAACTTGTAAATACTGATGCTTCGTCATTCACTATTTTTCCATACAAGACCTCGACCCTTCGGATCATAGATACATTGGAAAAACTCAGAGTCTATTCATGACGCACCCCTATAGTCCTGGCTCGGTGTTTATGCTGCCCCACGGGACACGAATTGTTCACAAATTGCAAGAGTTTTTAAGGGCTGAATATAACAAATTCGGCTACCAGGAAGTGATAACTCCATTAATTTACAAAAAGGCCCTTTGGGAGACCAGTGGTCATTGGCAAAACTACATGGACGACATGTACATGGTTCACGGTGGTCAAAGTGGTAAAGTGGACCAGGAAGGTTTATTCGGTCTCAAGCCTATGAACTGTCCTGGTCATTGTTTGATATTTGACAGCACTCCAAAATCATACCGTGACTTGCCACTTCGACTTGCCGACTTTAGCCCATTGCACCGGTAGGAATCTTTCTCGCACAATTCAACACCTTAGTCGGTTTAGAAATATCTAAAAAGGGGTTTCTTTTTTGTTTTTAATTTTAGAAACGAAGCATCAGGTGCATTGTCGGGATTGACTCGCGTTCGAAGATTCCACCAAGATGACGCTCATATCTTTTGCAGCCAAGAACAAATTCTTCCGGAAATCTCATCCTGTCTACAGTTTGTTGAACAAGTTTATACCGCGTTCCAATTCCAACAGTACGACTTTACATTGTCCACTCGACCAAAGGAAGGGTATATTGGAACGCCAGAGGTATGGTCGACGGCAGAGAGTGCGCTGCAAAAGGCACTGGATGCTACCGGAAAGCCGTGGACGATAAAGGAAGGAGATGGTGCATTTTATGGACCCAAGATTGATATCATGATTCGAGATTCCGCAGGCAGATCTCACCAAACAGCCACTATCCAGCTGGACTTTCAGTTACCTCATAGATTCAACCTTCGATATGCTGATGAAAACGACACTATACAAACTCCTGTCATTATACATAGAGCTATCCTAGGTTCTATTGAACGCATGATGGCCATTCTTATAGAACACACTGGTGGCAAATGGCCATTTTGGCTCAGCCCTCGACAAGGGATTGTTATCCCAGTAGCAACCCAATTTATGGATTACGCACAGGAAGCAGCAAGCGTACTTGGTGGCAAAACATCCAATGTCCCTCACTATTATGTGGATGCTGACACTTCTCCACGTGATAGACTAAACAAAATGATTCGAAGAGCCCAGCTTAATCAGTACAATTATATCTTTGTAGTAGGGCAAAAAGAATTGGATGAACAAACTGTCAATGTTCGCACTCGTAAAGGAGAGGTACTAGGAACCATGACGCTAGATCAAGTCAGGGCAATGTTTGCCGAGGATACTGACAAGAAGCAATAAAAATGTTTGATACTGACAAAAAACTTAAGGTGCTGAGTCATGAAATTCTACTTTTTCCCCGCTCCAACATGCCCTAATTTCACGCGTGATTTCACTGCTTTTTTAAAAAACCTGGGGAAAAGTGTCCTCTGTCGAAAAAATTTAATTGTATTCTTTCTTTTCTCTACTCATGTCTCTTAAAGGTGTCACAGTTTTTGTTACTGGAGCTTCCAGGTATGTGAATTTATGTTCGCCTACAGGAACCTGTCTACACAGAACCTTTTTGCTAACCAATAGTTTGTAAAAAAAAAAACAGAGGAATTGGACTAGCTATCGCCCGCAGATGCGCCCAGGATGGTGCTAACATTGCTATCGCTGCCAAGGTATAGTATTACTACTGTCAGATGGCCAATACATTTGTGCTCATGTTCAACCTTGACCTGTTTTGCTTGTAGACTGCACAGCCAGACCCCAGATTGCCTGGTACAATCTACACTGCCGCCAAAGAAATCGAAGAGCAAGGCGGCAAGGCTTTGCCTATCATCTGTGACATTCGCTCCGAGGAGCAGGTTGTAGATGCCATCACCAAGACCGTCGAAAAGTTTGGAGGAATTGATATTCTTGTCAACAATGCTTCTGCTATCTCCTTGACCGATACCCAGAATACAACCGTCAAAAAGTACGATTTGATGCACGCGATTAATGGAAGAGGCAGCTGGATGGTCGCCAAGGTAGATACTAGTGATGAGCTCTGCTTTGTAAACGAACACATGCACGCATTCCATTTTAAACTAACCCATCTACATGGACGGCGATACCGTTTCCTAGCACGCCATCCCACATTTATTAAAGTCAAAACACAATCCTCACATTCTAATGATCTCGCCTCCATTGTCGGCTATTCGAGAACAATGGTTCCGTGACCATGTTGCTTATTCTATTAGCAAATTCAACATGAGTATGGTTGCATTGGGCTTGGCTGGTGAACTTCGCCCTCACGGTATTGCCGTCAACACTTTGTGGCCCGCTTCTGTAGTTGAAACAGCCGCTGTCAAAAATCTTTTGGGTGGCGACGCAGTGGCTAGCATTGGAAGGTATCGTAGGAAGCCCATCGTTTTTGCGTCTGCAAAAACAAAAAAATATCTATCAATTCAGCTGACATAATGCAAACCCATATCCCATGTTTAGAAAACCCGAAATGATGGCAGATGCTGCTCGCCGCATTTTTGCAAAGAAATCTACTGCTTTCAGGTAAACTGAGTCATCGTTATTGCCCAAATTTACTATAAATGCTCCAGACTAAAATTCACTGTCTCCGCTCCATTTAGTGGCCATAACCTCATTGATGACTTGTTTTTGAGAAGCGAAGGTGTCACCGACTTGGACCAATACTCTGTCACTCCTGGCAACACTGACTTGGGAACCGATTTCTTTGTCAATGACGAAGACTTTGATGCCATTGAACAGCTTAGATTGGCCGCCAAGGAGCGCGGAGAAAAGGGTAACGAAGGCAAGTTTACCTCCAAGCTCTAAGCAATTTCGGTTTGTCATGCATTGAATTTGATGCGTGTATTTGTTTAATAAAAAATAAAGGATTGTTGGAAAAAAAAAAGGCGTGCTTGTAAAATGGGATGGTGTGGCGAAAAAGCGGGTACAAACGTGAAAATGGACAAACATCTAAATGAACAATGTTAAAAGGACAGCGGTGAAGGGTGGGGCCTCCGTTTCCCGTTGTGCGATATATATTGTGGGTCAAATTAAACAAGCCCCTCGTTTCAAGTGAATGTCCCGTCTCGTACAGAAAGCCATTTCATTTTAAACGTTCGCATAATTATTTTTACCATATTCCTGTAAAAATGTGAATAGAATTAGAAAAAATCACTGTCTCAGAAAAAGCTCATACAATCCATCACTTACACTAATGACGCAGATATGGTCAAGATCTCTAAAGTATTCATTGTAGTCAAGAGCGTAACCGACGACAAAAGCATCAGGAATGGCAAATCCAACATAATCTGGGATATAGCCATTGGATCGGTCGGTCTTCTTGATCAGAAGACTGGTTACTTTAATGGAAGCAGGTTCGAATTGTCTGAGCTTTTCCAAAAGCTTAACCATGGTGGCGCCAGTATCGATGATATCTTCGACGATCAAGAGGTTCTGAGCGAGATAAAAAAGGGAAAAATGAGTATTTCGTCGTGTGTGGTCTTCGACTACTCCACATTCCCATTAAATTGGTATAGTAAACTTTACCTTGCCCTTGAACTCTTTGCACTCGTCCTCAGTAAGAGAAACCTTGACATCACCAGTGGACTGGTCATTGTGGTAGGACTTGACTCGAATGAACTCCAAGCTAAGCGGAACAGAGTTACCAGACTTCTTGGTGAGTTTCTTGATAGCATTGACAAGATCAGCAAAGTATTGATGTCCACCCTTGAGGATACAGCAAACAACTGGTTATGTGCAAGGTTAGCGATAGATACAGGTATGTATAGTATTCCCACACGTACTTACCAAGAGGACCGTTGCTCTCATCGACAATCAAACGGGCAAGCTTGTTAACTCGATCCTATGATAAGCAAAACGGTGTTACTTATCAGCAGGTATTAAGGTTTAACAAAGCATAGCGGACCACTTACCATAATAACGCCATGAGGAATGAGAATGCTGGAGACATCCTTTTCATAATGGGTTGGGATCACAAAGTGGTCTAGGTGATAATTAAACTTTTCGGGAGTGACATCAATCCATTTCGAAGGGTCCATGTTGGCGCTTAAAATTCACAAAATAACAAAAAGTAGAAGTTGCAGCATTTTCTGAGCACATTTTTTTCACAGTGATTTGGATAGCAGTCACGCATAACAATTTTGCAGTCGGTGCCTCAAATACCAGCGCGAAACCGCAGCTGCCTTCTTCAAAACCTTCTTTTTTTTTTTTTTTTTTTTTCGGTACCATGGCTAGAGACACCACTCCCCCACCTCAAAAAGGTATTCGCATGGAGTTTGAAAAAGCATCAGGAATCATCAAAACAGCAACTGGGAAAAAGTTACAAGTATATACGGAATCGGGGTTGGGCTACAATAATCGAATTTATTATTGCCAAGTCGACGGCGAGGAGAGTTATGTGCTAAAGGTACTGTATGCCAAGCCATTTTAATTACTTGGTTCCAAAAATAATTGGGAAAAATGTTGTCGCAAGGTCCAAGGGCGCTTTTGGACTAAAATCAAGACGGATACAGAGGTGGCTGGAATTCAGTTAGCCAAGCAGCATACAACGATACCGGTACCTGAGATTATGGAATGGGACAGTTCAGCTGAAACGTATGGACATGAATATCTTTTGATGACTACAGTACCTGGTAAAAGTTTGGATCATGAGTGGAATTCACTTGATACACAACAAAAACAAGACGTCCTTGAGCAGCTCGCTATGTATGTTGGAGAGATGAAGCAAAACATTTGTGTTGGATCCCAAATTGGAAATTTTACTTTTGGAGCAAGGTCTTCACTGGAGCTTGGAAAAACCGTTGAAGCGTCCATCGGACCCTGGGATACATATCAAGAAATGATAATCAATCAATTGGAGAACAAATTAGACGACATGTATCGCCAAGACAAATACGCCTTTTTATTCCGAGTATTTGGGGATGAAGTAACAGAACTATTGCGCAGCTTCAAGTCTGGCGTAAGAAACTTCCCCCCTGCACCTACAAGAGTATTTACGCACGGTGATTTGAATGATCGAAATATTATGGTGACAAAAGTTGAAGAGAATGGAATTACTAAATTGAAAATAGTCGGCCTACTGGATTTCGAGTGGAGTGGCATGTTTCCTTGCACTGAAGAGTATTTTGCTTCATACGAGTTTTTAAATTCAGAGTCTTCATTGAAATCAAGCTTTTTCAAGCTATTAGAACATTATCACGTAACCACCCCTCTCACTATACCTCATTTTGATAGCCATGCCAAGCTTATTGAGCTCCGTGAAGCCATTACACCATGGTGGATAACTAATAATACCAGCTCTAAAGACAAAGATGCATGCATACGGGACCTAGCTAACGCACTTCAGGCTGTGAAGGCGATGCCAAGATTCAAAGGACAATAAAATATAAAAAAAAATAGCGATATCACCTCATCCTGAGTTTTAAAAGTATATTTGCCTACAGAGGGGCTTTCGGTTGGGGAAATCCAAACTCGACCATTTTTTTTTTTGGCCACTTTCCTGGTTTTGAGCAAATGAGGTTATTTGCCGACAATAAATCGGCAAAGCTTCAGCGGAAATTGCAAAAAGAGGAGCAATTGCTGTTTGAGCAAGAGCAAGCTAAAAAACGTGCGCAGATTGTCCAAGATGAGAAACTCGCAAAAGAGTTACAAGCGCAAGAGAACAGACCCAGGGGAGAGTCATCACCAGACCAGGCATCACCACCACCATTGCCAGCAAGACCTCCAAAGCCTTTAGCATATCATCCAGGTACGTAACGGTTTTACTTACGTTTACCGAGTTGAAACAACCTAACTGAACCAAAAAACTCGGTGTCATATAGAGTATCTACCCCGGCAACAGTCTGACCCGTCACCGACTACACCAACCACACATAACACCATGCCCTTCAGCCGAGCAAGGACAACATCTACCCCAACTGTAGTCGATACAAGCACCTTTCCACCAAGATCTCCGGCCAGAACCTCACCTACAGGGCCACAACCTGCAAGCGGTAGATCCTCTCCTCCCCTATACCCTCCTACAATCACATCTTCACCACCTACACTGCCCACAAGTAATCCAGCCTATCAGAATATCAGCAACATACCACCTAAACCTTCGGCATCAGCACCTCCAACCTATCCGAGGCGCGATCCTGTGATGTTCATTGTACCTACACCTCATTCAAATACCGCCGCCCTGCCTCCTGCGCCCCGACCGGAACCGAAGCAATTGCCTCCGGTTGTCAATACCAACGTTCATTATTCTTCCAGCGCTCCTCAGAATTCTTATATAAACGAACCCTATAACGAGTACCATGAAATTCCACCTTCCCAGCAGGAGTACTTTCAATACCAACCTTCTCCTCAAGTGAACCAGCCACATCCGCAGCATCAGCTTCAGGAACACAACCATCAAAATTACACTCCGTCATCTTATAGTCCAGTATATCCCAGCCAACAAGAATGGGCTCAGAATCAAAGTAATTCCAATCAACCAGAATGGACTCAGAATAAAAGCAGTCCAAACGAACACGAATGGACTCAGAGTCAAAGTAAGCAGTACATTGCGCAGCCAAAGACCGAACCGTCAGAATGGACACAACGTGCTCAGCAAGAAACGAAGAGCCAATATCCGGCAGCAAAGCCAGACGACATTAGAGAAAAACAACTGACAGGAACCGAGAGGCGCCCAAGCAAGATACGCACTATAGCAACAAACTTTAACAACTCGGATAGTGATTCTGACGACTACTCTGACTTTGTCGTTCGAGTTGGACCCTTGGATCATAAAAGGATGGTGGAGGAAAAGTCGAGTGCTTACACAGATAAAATGGAAAGTGACATCCAGGCGCACAGCGACATCCCGAGCAAAGTTCAACAAGCGAAGCCAATTGACCTTGTGGACCCTTTTGCTGATACAAATGCTATCGAGTGGGATACCGAATCACAGGGTCCAAATACGACTGATGGAGCTTATTCACCTCATTCATCAGAGAGTTTACCCCTAACCGATCAAGATGGACTATATCCATCCGGCACTAATGAACTGAGGACAACGCTTGCCACCCCTGCCAATGATATACAACGACCTGAATCTGCAGCCAATTTTCGTCAAATGCAAGCACGTCTCAACGCTCTTTTGAATGGCAATCATGACCAATCCAAGACTATCCAGGAGTCGCCACTAGAAAGCAGCAAAGTAGAAAATGAGGATGAAGAAGTACAGCCAGAGGAAAAGGTGGAACTAGCTGATGAGGTTACTGTGGCCGTAGCCAATACTCCTGCTCAATTCCATTCTCCTTTACATACTCGCTCAAAATCCTCTCCTGAAGAGCAAATCTTCCCAGTGACGCGTACTCCACAACAATACTCGCGAATTACGCAACCTCCTAAACTTGCAAGACCACCTATACCTAAAACACCTAAACCTGTCCATATTAGAAGTACGAGCATCTCTGGACCCGCAACTCCATCTATCGATCCTCGCAGAAACACCATTGCCGAGCCGCCATTGTATCCACCAACTATCACGCCAAGTCTACCACCTGCTATGCTTCCGTCTGGGGACGTTCTTGCCGGAAGTAAGTAAATTTTGGGAATCATGGCTGTGTACCCATAGGTTTGTAGTACGCAAATGTTAATGTGAATATTCGTCTAGTCCCGCACAATGAGTTTGGATTTTATCGTGTAGATACACCTGCCCCAGATAGCCATGGTTTGGTACACAAGGCCTTACCACAGCCACCACCTAATCTACCAAAAGGTATATCAAGCATCTTTTTCACCATTGCACATACCCTGAATCGCCTTGCTAACATGCTTTTGCTTTGCAGGAAAATCCGAAAATAGGCACATCACCTGCAAGTTACCAAAGCATATTACGGCTGGCCATCGTGTGTGGATTGCAATCAAACCTAGTGATACAGGAAAGACGTTGGCTCAAAGAATCCATGTTGTAGCCACATTACGAACCATGAAAATCACTGGTATAAAAACTGCTGCTGGTCGACAAGTTCCTCTCGATAATACACCAGTGTTTGCGACTTGGCAAGAAATTGAAAACTTTAAGGATGGCGAATTGTGGACATTTGAAACTGGAGGAGAACCAGAGAACTTTTTGATCCAAGGAGGTAGGTTCCATCTCACTTGGCCCGTGTTAAAAAAAGCGGATTCAGTGCCAATGCAATGCAACTTCTAACGTTACTGTATAGGTAAAGATTGGTTCAAGCAAATCATCTCCAATATGCGAGAGTAGTGCCTATTACATTTCTTATTTTACTATTTCCTACACTTTTTTGTAATTTTCTTTCTATTTAACCTATATGTAATTTTGATCCAGATCCTGTACAAAAAAAAAAACAATGACAATCGCATTATGCCTTTGCTACGTGTTTTGCGACGTGTTATGCTACCTACTTTGCTACCTGCTTTCTACCTGCATTGCTTTGTTTATTCATTCTAAAATGTCTCCAATTACAATCAAAGGGGATAAATCACAAAAAGAACACCTTGGCCGTGGTCTTATAGTTATTATAGTACATGCTCTATACCTTGTAGCATCATGCCAAGCACAGCCCACCCAACCGTGCCCGCAATGATATTTCAAATCCTTCAATTGTCATTGAGCTTGGGAGGTTCTACCTTTCTTCTCAGTAGTGCATCGAGCAAGCGATGCTCAAAACGCCGTATCTAATTTGTATATATTAGTCATGAATCGTAGGTTGCTCAAACGTGCATGCAACTTACTCTTGCTGCAATAGCATTGTCGCCTTTTTCACTAATGATTTTTCGCGTAAGGACAGTGACTGTGCCGTTCAGGTTTCCAAACAAGACATCAGTGAACAAACGATCTCCAACCATGACCATCTCTTTTGGTTTGGCTACACCTTGAAATCGCTCCAATAGGGCAGCACCACCACCGGGCTTCTTAATAGCATGTCGCAAGACTGGCACTCCAAGAGTCCTTTCCACCTCATCAGCGTATTAATCAAGAGATATGTCAGTCCTTCAGAGACCAATGGGCATCAATATTAAACTCTATCAAAAAACACTTATCTGATGATGGTTCGTGTCATCCTCTGTGCCAGCCGAATTGGAGACAATGATTACCCGATCGTGACCAAACGTGTCTTTGCAAAGCTTCCAAGCCGGCTAAATGGAACAATGAGCATAGCCTCGCCTGTCAAACAGGTGTATACATCAACATACCTCAAAGTCTACCGCAATACGGTTTTCATATGGAGCGGTCAAACAGTTGTCCTTGTCAAAAGCTATCACCTTAACTCCTTGTTGTTTTAGCTTTTTGTAATCGATTTGCCGTATGTCTGCAAATACGCACTGTTAGTTGTTTCAAACAAACATGTTTTTACTGAATTTGTTGTCCTTCAGGTACCCACCATCTACCACCAAATGGGGTATAATTAGACTTGGATTGCGAAAAACTCGAAATGCATTAAGAATGCCAGACACATTTAGACTTTGAACCATTTATAAGCAGGTTATGAAAGACGTTGATCGCGAAATTAAAAGTCAAACTTTAACGCTTGTACTTTTTGTTTCCAAAAAAAGTCGGAATGCCATTGTCACTGGTTGATCATATTCTCAAACTTACTCCCTATAGCGGAATGGTTGGACAACTTCATCCTTGGCAATCTGCTCTCATCTCACTTGCAGTAGTATTTGTAGCAGCTGTAACCGTACAAGTGGTTTATCAACGGGTGACACGTCCGCCATTTCGCCCAGCTGGAAAGCTTTGTCTTATTACTGGTGGCAGCACTGGACTCGGCAAAGCTTTAGCTGCTTCGATGTCTGCTTCTGGAGCTGATGTTGTTATTGTAGCTCGAAGACCAGCAGAGCTCGCTGCCGCTGTACAGGAAATCGAGGTACTCTTTTGGTCTAACATGCGAATCCTTTTCAGTCAGCATATTCACCAGCCTGCTTTTTCCAGGCCAAGAAGCTGAATGCTTCGCAAATTATCATGTCAATCAGTGCAGACGTTACTTCTAAATCCGATATTGTTCGAATCTTTGATGAGACCAGAGAAAAGATGAATCGCGATCCTGATTATGTTTTTGCTTGCGCTGGTAAGTTCGGCGACTGATGAATGTGCCCGGCCCGGCCCATGTTCGCAATCTTTCTCATGCTTTGGTCACTTCGCTTCGTATCAGGTGCATCATTCCCAAAAATGTTTTTGGATCATACCATGGACGATTTCGAATTCCTTTCTAATTTGAATTATCTTGGCCAAGCCTATATTGCCCATGTAAGGAAAATTCTACCCCTCAAAATTGATTCACCTTGCAATGGATTTACGCTTGCTCAACTTAAACCCCCACCCTTTTTCTTTTTTCCTTAGCAAGCGGCAAAGAGAATGGTGGAATCAAAAATCAAGGATGGCAAGATCGTGTTTGTGTCGTCAATATTGGGTTTAATGAGTTTTGCTGGATGGTCAACCTATGCACCCACTAAATATGCCGTTCGCGGATTGGCCGACACTCTCCGAAACGAGTTGCAACGCCATAAAATTAATATCCACATTTTCTATCCAGGCTCAATCTTTAGTCCTGGATTTGAAGTCGAGGTTGGTGAACAAACTCATTGTTTATTTATAGTAATTATGCAGCGTGCTGATAAGAGATACGTTAGAACCAAACCAAGCCCCACATCACCAGGGTAATTGAAGGTACAAATGACGGTCAGACGCCAGAAGAGTGCGCACGTTCTTTGACCAAGGGTCTTGAAGCTGGTTACTATTCCATCACTACGGATTTCTTAACCGACTTGCTTCGCACTGTTGGCCGTGGTGTTGGTCCCACCAATGGATTCTTTTCAGACTGGATATTGAGCGGCCTTGGATGGGTATGCGACTTTTTTTCTATTTGTTTTTGCAAATTCTATTAGAAAATAACTCCAAGTTCCTTGTTTCTAATTTTTGTCTATGCCCTAGATCGTATCCTCAGGCTTCACAGCTTATATGGATTATGTTGTAAGGAATGATTCTACCAACTAAATATGGGGGTAGGATAATATATTACACCACTGTACTATG
This sequence comes from Umbelopsis sp. PMI_123, assembly GCA_021235465.1. NCBI lineage: Eukaryota > Fungi > Mucoromycota > Umbelopsidomycetes > Umbelopsidales > Umbelopsidaceae > Umbelopsis > Umbelopsis sp. PMI_123. The sequence continues at coordinate 335,984 of JAJSME010000018.1, read as the reverse complement.
ATTACAGTAACCGTTTTCTTCGTTTTTACACACAAATCGCAATGGTAGGAACGTGCATTCAATTTGTGGACTCTTGGCTTGCTTTCTGTTTGCCAGGGTCTTGATATCCGAGATTTTTCATGTCATCCTGAGCCATTAGCCCTCTGCAATATAACATGTATGTCAGTACCCTCCCTATACAATACCTAAATTATAAACTTTGCTGAAAGCTTACTTGTCCATTCGGCATTGAAGATATGCACGAGAAAGTTCACGACATGCACCATTATTGTTCTTGTTTGCTTTGAGGCACTTGATGTATTCTTTCATGAAATCCTTGCATTCACCTATCAGATGCTTTAATGTCAATTTGTTTCCACATTCATTCAGTATAGATGGTTGTGGCAGTTACCATCGTGGTCCAATGGAAAGCTTCCAAGAGCAGGAGGCTTTCCGGAAAACGCTTCAACATTTGGAGGGCGACCGTAACTCATTTTTGAAAAAGATTTAGAAAGAAAGTTAACAAGAAGCTGTATAGTTTTTATTCGGTGAGAGTGGGTTCAAAAAATCTCTTTGAATGGTTGAATTAATTTTTTTTTTTTTTAAAAAAAAATAACAAAAGGTCAAGAAATCAGAACCTTTGGTCAATTATTATCCAACTACGATGGTTTAGAACTAGAGTAAAGTGCTGTTAGCAACCATTCACAGTTTTATCATTTGAGAAAAAAGCAACCTTGTTCAACTTACTCTGATTTGATAAGAACCAGCTTTAGTCATGTAACGAACCCACTTGACAGATTGGTATCCACTCTTTTCAAACACCTTGAGAAATCGAACAAGCAAACCTGATGATGTAAACATCAACACTTGGAAATCCATGGCAATTGGAGGCCGTGACCAAGCTTTCTTATGTGTCATAGCCGACAATTCGGCTTCTCCGCTTAACGTGAACTCGGACTGACCTTGGAAACGTGGAATTCTGCAGTCGCTTATAAGTCAACTCGCTATCCAAACATACGCGCACAAAGCAGAGCCATCACTTACTTCCATATGATGCAGTTTTCTGATGGTGCATATTTTGCTTTGCCACCTGCACCAACCTTCACTTCGACTTTAGCAGAATTGAGAGGAGTTGGGATCTTGATGACAACATTGTGTGCATAGAGTTTTGGTGAAAAGTTAGCCTTAACATTAATTTTATATTCGACTCTTGTTCGTCCAATTTCATTAACCACGGGGTGAACCTTGAAGGGCAAGTTCACATTTTCCGTTGTGCGATATCTACAATTACAAGTTACTAGTTATTAAAGGTTCTCATATGCATATTACCCATGACCTTGCAAAATACTTTCCTCATCAGTTCGAACTCGCCATCAGGTGGTATAAAGCTAATGGTTCTGTCGCTATCGAATTTACCAAGCTTGACGCATTGATGGAACTGGCAATCGTCAATTTCAACAGCATTGGGTCTGCGCAATGGACTGATAAAGCGATGAGTTGCAAAAATTCATGACAATATAGGTGGTCATTTCCACTTACTTTGACTTTGTCACGGCATCCTTGTCCAGCAATAGCTTGTCATTCAAACCAAACTTGCACTCTGGAGTACCGGATAGATAGGCTCTCATAAGAATTTGTCCCGAAACATCTGCGCGAAGTACAGTGCCTGTCGGAAACAAATGAGTGAAATGACGCAAAAAGCAAATACTATATGTATACGGGAAGGGGTGGTGCTTACCAGTGTTGCTTATTAACAGGTTGACACTCTCAATAACATCAATGAAAGCTTCATTCTTTCTGTATTTAATATCACTTCGTCTCCAGGACGTAGCACCTGTAGCTTGGATGGTAATTTTACTCGAATCTTCAACCGCTCTCTCTGACTTGACCACCTCGGTTGTAATATACATCTTTAGGGTATCTGTTTCACTATTTTGTGGGTATCCAAAGTCGAGGATTTCTATTATCATGGGTGCAAGTTAGTTGGGAAAGACTATGACAATAATTGAGGAGCAATGGCTGAGCACCCACCATCCAATAGCTCATAGATAACCACAAAGTTGTTCTTGACGGCTTCTTCGTCAAACTTGCCAAAATATGCTTTACCGATATTAATGACTCTATAGCAGAACTCAAACACCAATGCAGAGTTGGCATTCCACTTTGTTACTGCAACAATGTATAAATTCTCATGGCGAACGTGGAAGAAGGAGGTGGAGCCAAGAGTGATGATGGGTGAGCGGACGTCTGTGTTCGAGATGACCTGAATGCGAAAGATGTCTGCGACCGACCGCCTACAAGCCAAAAAACCATTATTATCTAATCAATTCGCAGGTTGGAAGCAAGGATGATCTTACTTTAGGTCATGTCGATATAACCGAGAGATAAGTACCTCTCCTTTCTGGTTATATATGAAGAATGCGCTGATCATGGTGGTTCGAGATGACAGCAAGTTGAGAGCCAGCCAGTCAAGCAGCTGCTTGACAATTTACTATATTGTGACTTTTGGTGGGGTCTTGACTCCGATTTTTTCGTGACCCACTTTGTTTCTTGACACTCATGGATCCAGTAAGGCGAAAGGAGTTAGCCAAAGCTAACCAAGAAGCATGGTCCAGAGGCAAAGCAGGTTTGTCTCATTTAAGTTACAGAGACGCGATCCATTGGTTTAATGCCCCCACATTTACTAATGATTCCTTTATATTTAGATGCATCAAAGTTCCGCAGTCTTGATAGCAACATTAAGAAAAACACTGCATTCATTAAAAAATGCAAAACTTCACTGCAAGCAGATTATCAAACACAGTTGATGAACGACATTAATAAACTAAGTCTCGAGAAATATATTTCAGAGATTGTTGGTGCTGTCATTGAAGGCATGGCAAAGTGCCGGACAAGTTCGGACGTAACTTCCTGTGTAGAAGTAAGCCCCTTTCTTAACCCGCATATATTATCGTGTAGTCACCTCGACATACTAATAATATGTTATTGGAAAAGGTTATTTCCGCTCTTCATCAACGATTCCCAGATAGTTTTACGTTACTGTTTACGTATCAGCTTGCAAAAGTACTTGCACCACCGACTAAACAGCAATTGGCATCACTCACTCCCGAGCAGAGAGAGAAGGAAGATACCAGCCGAGCTCTTCGACAGAGAACATACCTACGTTTAGCATCAGAACTATGGCTTGTCAACGTTCTGAGAAATGTCAGTGATGGCGTTGCAACACCTGCAGCTGTCAATTTGGAAGGAATGGAGACACAGAGAGATAATGTGGCAGGACTGGTCGGATCAACGTCGTCCATCAAAGAAAAATCCAAAGAAACAAAGGAAACCGATCAAGATGCTCAATCAGGACATGGCTTCGTTTACTCTGTCCTTCGAGATCTTTTCGCCAATGACAAAACTCAACACTCCAATCTACTCCTCGCCGCATCTTTTATGAAAAACTATGGAAGTGAAATAATCGGTATTACACCACGAAAACAACGAGCTGCAGTTGATCAGGCTTTGAATGAGGCTCTAAGCGGCGATGGGAAGAGTATACCAACCAGTGGCGAAGCTGCAGAGTCTCAGGTCAATGTGGCCACGAGAGAAGCTTTCAAAACTTTGATGATGGATTATCACAAAAGCTTGGAAAAGCATCTTGTAAAGGAACACAAGTACATCAAGAGAATGGATCAACGTAACCACGAAATCCTCTTTTCCCGTGGTCAACTCAATGAGGAAACTAAACAAAACTACGAAAAGCTGACCAAGGCATATGAAAAGCTCTTGGCAAACACCCAAACGTAAGCTTACAATCATACGGTAAACTTCACCTCTATTGACCTAGATATTGACATTATTGGATTTCAGGATGGCGGATGCATTGGATGTCGAAATGCCAGAACTACCAGATGATGATGGTACAACCAAAATGTCTATTATCAGCTCAAATGGCACAAACACCTTCGCAGATGACAAGGATACAGTAGAAAATGGAATTTGGGAAGACGAAGACGCTCGCAGTTTCTATGAAAAATTGGCTGATCTCAAAGTTCTTGTGCCTGGTGTCTTGTTAGAATCTGCCATCAAAAAAGATTCAGTAAAGGATGGCAAAACAGTTAATGATGACGCCGCGGATGTTGATACCGAAGTCAAGTCAGTTGATACATCCAACCGAGCTGCCGAGACGGAGGGCGAAAAAGAAGATGAGCTGCTTGAAAAGCTAGAACATTTGGACTTGAATGATATGGACAATGATGAAGCCGATGCAGAGCCAGAATCCGAAGTTGTTGATGTGGAACAAGATAACGAAGCCAATGTAGCTGCTGGAGCAGTAGAGTATGTGTCTCCATCTTCTCATTTACCGATGATTAAGATTGACTCATTTCTTTTTAGTACTCTAGCGGACAAGGATGATGCTGAGGATGCGGCTAATGGTGGAACTGGCATAAAGTCGACACAAATGGTACAATTAGAGGCACTTCTCGCCCGCCTTCCGACGTTGAACAACCGTGACATGATTGATTCAGTGGCAGTGGAGTTTTGCTATTTGAACTCGAAATCGGCAAGAAAGCGCTTGATAAAGGTAGGATATGTGAATGCAGATGCATATGTTGGCTGGCTGGTTCCTATGCTTATATTCGACAAAAGACGTTACTTTCTGTTCCTCGCACAAGGGTTGATCTCTTGCCTTATTATGCTCGTCTGATTGCAACGTTGAATCCTTACTATCCTGATATTGGCGACACCATCTTGGCAGCTGTAAGCGCGTTAACAGTATGATGCCATGTATTTCATTTTTCACTAACACTTTCACAGCTTGAGCACGAATTCAAAGGTCTCTTCCGTAAAAAGTCGGCGGATTTATTGGAGACTCGTGTCAAGGTACATCGTCACCGAAATCAATTGCCGTATATTCATATATATACCCTTTACTCACCATGTGCCTATTGCAGAATATACGATATCTAGCAGAACTTACAAAGTTCAGAATTACGCCATCTCACACCATTTTCCACATCTTTAAAATTGCTTTGGATGACTTCACCAACCAAAACATTGACATTGTCTGCAACTTGCTTGAAACCTGCGGCCGTTTTTTGCTGAAATCTCCAGAAACAGGTGTCCGCATGGGCAATATGGTGAGTATTGTGGGTATATCTGTCTTGTGTAAGGGACCTTGCTGATGTTTTACCTCACTTTAGCTTGAAATTGTCATGCGAAAGAAAAATATCCAGCATCTTGATAATCGATACATCCTTATGGTTGAAAATGCTTACTATCAGGTATTTTTGTCTTGTTTTTTGATGAAATATACAAGACTCGATATTAACTGTCCACCATAGGCCAATCCTCCAGATCGTTCAGCGATTGTCAAAAAGGAGCGGTCTCCATTGGAACGATATATTCGGAAATTGGTTTATGGAGATTTGAACAAAAAGACACTAGAGAAGATCCTCAAGCAGTTCCGAAAGTTGGATTGGAATGATCCAAAGATTGTTCATATCATGAACAAATGCTTTCAAAAGATTTGGAAAATCAAGTATAGCAATATACATTTGATTTCTATTCTCGCAAGTGGTCTGAATCGTTACCATTCGGATTTCGGTGTGCAGCTTGTTGATAGCATTATTGAAGAAATCAGAGTCGGTTTAGAGGTATGTCCTACTGGATAGGAAGGTGATTGTGGGCAAATCAATTAACCCATGTACACTCTAGATGAACATCTTTAAGCACAATCAAAGGCGTATCGCCACTGTCAAATATTTGGGAGAATTGTACAATTATCGCATGGTAGAGTCTACTCTCATATTCGATACGCTATATACCATTGTTACTCTTGGACATGGTAAGTCGGATTGGAATCGGCACCTCATTGTAATCAATTCAAATTTCTAACAAGCAAATTCTACTCTTTCTCGCCTTGTTGTTAGACCTAGGACGACCGTCTCGAGAACGTTTCTGTCCTATAGATGCTCCTGATGACTTTTTCCGAGTCCGTCTATGTTGCACATTACTGGATACTTGTGGCATGTGCTTCGATAGAGGCAGCACCAAGAAGAAACTAGATTCATTTTTGATATTCTTTCAGGTACCTTTCCATTCTACCATGCCTTCATGTCTGATATTAGAACGGAAACCACTAACTTGCATGCAGATGTATAGATTGTCCAAATCAAAACCGCCTATGGATGTAGAATTTATGGTCATGGATACACTAGAGTTGTTGCGACCTAATCTTAAGCTTGCTACAAGCTATGAAGATGCAAATGAAGCTGTGGACCAAATGCTGCTGGAACAGCTAAAGACTGTACAAGGTAATGTGTTCAACCCAAATATGCATATGACCCTTGTCCTTGTCAATTTAACCATGAATTTAAATAGGTGGTGACACCAAGCTTCAAGAGGATGGGTTTGAAGATAGTGGACCATCAAGTTCGTCAAGTGATGAAGGCGATGACGATGATGTCATTGAAGACAAGGAAGATGAAATTGGAGATATGTCTGACGAAGAATCATTGACTGGACCAGCTGTGGACGAGGATGAAGATGTGGTTATGCTCAAGAAACGAGAAGAACAAGTAGAAGAAGATGAAGAATTCGAAAAGGAGTTCAGTAAAATGATGAGCGAAAGTGTTGAGTCTCGTAAATTCGAAAAGAAATCAGCTATGCTTGACGTTCCCATTCCAATGCATCTTCGTGGTGGACAAGGTAAGAAAATATTGATTGAAACCAACCTAGTATCAGGATGCATCAACTTAATATACTCGTTTGGCTCAGATCGACGAACGTTTGCGGCTTCCAATGACCAATCTGATGGCAACATGTCATTTACCCTTTTGACAAAGAAAGGAAACCGACAGCAAGTCAAACTTATGGAAGTTCCGTCCGACTCTCTACTTGCTATCAATACACGCAGTAAGCAAGAAGCTGAACGTGAGGAGCAGCAGCAACTGAAGCAAATCGTTCTAAACTATGAAGAAAGAGAGGAAGCAAATGCTCGCACTGGTAAGTTATAAATATGTCAGTGCATACCTTGTTAGAGGGCACAAGCCTTACCAACGCCAATCTCCAGCTGCAGCAGAAGATCGTAAGCAGCAACGATTTGCTCAGCGTCCTCGCCGTATCTTCCACATGGGAGGTGGTGGTGGCGATGTATATAGTTCAGACAGGTCAGTATGTTGGCAACGTAATACATGGTTGTATATATAACATTTCACTAAATCAAGCCCATGTTATGCAGAGGCCGCAGATAGTTGGTTAGCGAACGCATTTGTCCAAATTGGGATTGGACACACCAATTACAAATTTTATTCTACGCTGTGGAGAATGGTTTAGCAGTATCTGCTGCTGAAATACGTTCCAATAACCAATGTAGATTCCTTGCATTGGCGCGGACTAAGATGACATTCGCTCTGGGATAACTAACATAGAAACAACGTTGCTTATATCAATGTTGTATATTCACTATCATCAAACGCAATCCATCATTGCCTCCACGTGAAACAGTATGGTCAATAAACTCAAAAGATTGTATACGTAAACAGGTTGACTAGAATTGTTAGCGGATGAATATAGCTGTAGGTTTCTTTGCAATAGCACAATGTCCATCCATGGAAGCAATGTGGCAGAGGGTGTTGAATTTCCCCAAATCAAGGAAGGGGTTACGCAATAAGACGACATCCGCAGCAACGTCAATGCATAGTTGTACCCCCTAAAGTGGTCATATCCTGTAAACAGAGGCTTTCTGTAAAACATTAGCAAACGCAGAGCCTCACTTACAGGATACCAGTTTTGAATACATTATTATCAAAGCAAACCTTTCAGTAAGCTGCCGTAGGCAGAATGTGCATTATCACGTTGTATGTATTTGTTTATCCAGCTGTAAGGGACTGAAGCTAACAAGTAGTACGTTCATGACATTGAAAACCATCGTTACTTTCTTATAATAGAAATAGCAAGTATAACTATAATTTAATCCAGATGACAATTAGAGTATCATCGTAACATGTTGGAAAGACCACATTGGTCAGCCTGATAACACTCTTAGCAACGCGTCCATAAATACGACCGTATGCAGTGCGCCACAACAATACTGCTAAATACACTATCAGAACACTCCCAGGGATTTGCCGTAAAAACCAATGTGTTTCTTTCCAACTGAGTCATAGAGCAAGAAATCGAGGCAATCGGAATGTTTTTTGCCGGCCAGCCTCAGAGTGTTTAATAGTTAGCATATATTAAAGCCTTCCATAACCAACAAAATAGTTTTATTATTTGAAACTAATACTTTTTATTAATTTAACGAGTAATACCTCAAAACGATGGCTGCCTTCAAGTAATAGAAGGAGCAAGCTGTTTGTCAGTCGTTGGTAATTTAAGGACACCACAGTTTACCCAGTTCCGGTTGCGCTATGTGACGCAATTCAATCCCAGTCATAAATTTCTGGGGCGGTTTGATCTACGTTTCAAAAAGATTATAAATTGAGCGTAGTCTCACTCTTGTTTCCCTATTCTCTACTAAATTTTCATCAAATGGCTCCTCTTCAAATTATAGGGTCTGGTTGGGGACGTACTGGAACTGCTGCTCTGCGTGAAGCTTTGATACAGCTTGGGTATGTAAGAACACTATCTGTACATATGTTCTGATTCACGCTCTCATTTATATCCATTATAGCTACGACGTTCATCATATGGTCGTTATTATGACCGATCCTACGGCTGATTCTGATGTTTTCGTTGAAGCATGGAATGGTAAAGATGTTGATTGGAACCGCGCTTATGGAAAATTCAATGCCGCCATTGACTGGCCAACATCCACGTTTTACAAACAACTGATGGAACTTTACCCTGACGCCAAGGTAATTCACACCACAAGAGATCCACAGAAGTGGTATAAGAGCGTCATGAATACCATCAGGCCTGTAGCAGACACAATGAACAAGCCAGGTATGCCTCCCCATATCATCAAAGCCCAAAACATGACCACAGACGTCATCTGGGCCGGTGAGTTGAAGGGAGCGACTGACGAGGAAACCATGGTTCAAATGTTCAAAGATCACGATGAGGAAGTCAAGAAACATGTGCCTGCCGATAAGCTCCTTTGGTTCGAGACCGGAGTCGATGACTGGGAAAAGCTTTGTGCCTTCCTCGGAAAGGATGTGCCTGACATTCCTTACCCACACGTAAACACAACCGAGCAATTCCAGGCGAGATTAAAGGGTATGAAAGCGGGAGCTCCCCTCGTAGCCAAAGACCTCTCTCCTGTTAATAAAGAATAATCAATAAATGGGTATTGTAATTTGCTAATCAGATTTTGATATAGCGACGTTGTCTGGTGGTATGCAAATCAGCCAGCCAAATTCAAGAATTTATGTATTGTAACGAGTGAAGCCGACACTTGTTATTACAAACTAATCGCTTCCAAAGTACTTTTTCATACTGCAGCTATACTGTTGTCGTTTGCCATTAGGTAAACTGATGCAGAAGTATGCTGTGCCACACTAAATTTAGAGTACCTTTCGTAGACGAACTTTAAGGCATATTGTTGAATTAAAGTCCATAATTAATGTACTTGATACACATTGGCAGGCGGGCAAATAGTGATGATTACATAAGAGCGGTATACTTGGACCACGTAACCTCACCATGGTTCTATCTCCAAACTGCAGCAGAGGATCGTATGCAGCAACCATTCGCTTAGCGTTCTCGTGGTACTTTCCACTTCCAAATCGGAGAACAGTGGTATATATATAGATATATAGATACATATTTATATTTGTATTGTTCAAATAAGTCGATTTGTTTCTTTGTAATACGTGGCAGTATATAGTCATTTCACTGAATCAAGGCATGTTACAGAGGCGGCAGATAACCGGTCAGCGAGCAGGGACGTCTATACTGGGCTTGGCAATACACCAAGTATAGCTTTTATTCTACACAGGGGAGAATATTTTAACAGTATTAGCTGAAATACGTGCAACATCCAATGTAGATTCCTTTCATGGCACGGACTGAGATGACATTCGCTCTAGGATATCTAGTACAGCAACAACATTGCTAATTAAAATCAATCGATAAATATGTTTTGGGATTCTGTTAAATTGGTGCCAGCGTGGTTGAAGTGTTACAATGGTGTAAAACGTCAGGCTTCAAAGTCTGACGCTGAGGCTATTGTACCACCACTAAATTTATTATGCCTTTTATCACCATCTTTCAATACGTATCTATTAACTTAATATCCATAATTATTGTACTTAACAAATGATTGGCAGGGAAGCCATTAAAAAAATTATATGTTTGCTGCACAGGCTACTAGAGAAAAGAATGAAAAGAAATGACTGACGCCTCATTCATCAAGAATAGAGACATGGTTTACTGGATAGTTCAACTAGTATGCTTTTCTAAATACCAAGGAATAAAATTTGATTGTCTTCATTGCCATTCCATTTCACAAAATTATATATTGCGACGAAGGCTATCATCGGCTTGCTCACCGTCCATTTCTCCTCTTCTTCTTAGGAGGTCGTAAAGTTGAGCGTAATTTGGTTGTGTATTTGGAGGTATATTATCAGTTTGATGAGTTCTTGGAGGAGGTTGAGTCAGCGAAGGTTGGTCCGTTTCTAGGCGTGTGGAAGAAGCCTCACTTGAATAGACAGGTGGTGGCGATCGGCTTTGAAGTTCAGTGTCGTAATGCTGGAGAGTGGTGGGTGGAAAACTCGATATCTGAAAGGGTGTAGGTTGTACTCCTGGCTGTTGGGGCCTTGTTGGAGGCATGCTGTACTTTGGTGCATTGCATCGTTGAGAAGATGGTTGTGACGGTGTCACAATGTCTTCTGTTCCACTTAGATAAATTTCATCTACATCCTTTCTAGGTGGAGAAGCAATAATCGACTCTACAAGTTGATCAGATACTTGGTGCATGGGTAAGACTTCCGGGCAGCGGTTTTCTAAGGGATTCGATATAAACCGTGATGTAAACCGAACTTGAAATCTTCTCAGCACACTGCTTGTATAGTTCCACAATTCTGCGTAACACGTAAGCATTCCTATTTCTGCGAAAATCAGTGTCAATATGGCCAAGGTCAGCAGTGGAGCTCCAAATGACCAATTGTTTAAGGTAGGGAACGGAAATCCAGTTGATTTGATGTTTGCAGTGGCAATAATTGGGAGAGAAAAGACACGATCGAATCCAATCAATAGCATCGATACAAGTTCCAATTTTGCAACCAAAAATGGGTTTAGTTGAAAGGCGTATACCATTATCGTCACGATATACATATGCGAACTGTCGTGTAAAATGTATACAGGGAGAAAAATTGCTGGCCAAATGATGATACCTGCTAGAATCAGGTAGATTCGAATTTTGTTGCTTGTTTTGCACAATGCAGTGATTATGCTTATAAATGATATAATAGATGGAACAATAGGGTTATAGAAGAGGTTCATTCCTCCCCATCCAGAATAGTCATTATTTTGGGTTACCCATTGCGTATATACTGATAGTCCTCCAGACGCAAGTGTCCAGCTATCAATAGCGAGGGTGAGGAGCATAGAAAACAGTCCTGGGGGTTGTCACTACCATCTATAAATCTTAGAGCTTCAGAGGCTTCGCTTGGTTGACAAGATATAATGAATACGGGACCGGGCCGCCATTGAAAAAATATTTTTCGTATGCTGTGTCGGAGCCAAGCTTTCACCGGTTGTCGCTGCCAAAGGACAATGAGGATTAAGTCTGTGAGCCACCATAGGACATACTGAGTGGCAACTCTGGCTATCAAAATCATCCAGTCTTCCCGTGTTGCTTGAACAGGGGATGAATCTATTTCTATCGTATTGCCCTCAGGTATGGCATACGGGTTGGGTACCCATGTTTGCGCAAAAGACATTGGAGTTAGAGCCAAGAGGACAACTACAATGGCCATGATTCGACGAGAGCCACACTGAACGAAAGCAGATTTATCTATCATTATTCGTAAAGGGAACAAAAAAAAAAAAAGAAATAAAAGAAAGTGAGACACGAAGTCGAGGAAAATGTAAGCTGAAAGAAATGGTTGATGTGATCCAGCATTCACACTGATCCGCAGCAAGATGGTAACACAGAATTGTGATCTATCCTCTTTCATTGACACAAGGCATACTCTTCACTGGCTAGCGTGACTCCATATATAAACGAACAAAAGAGAACTCCTTTATGAATTCATCCTTTCAACTATTCTACTAGTTGATTCATGCAACCAACTTTCTGGAAGATGGGTGGGAAAGCTAAGATAGATTGAACTTTACCGGGAACACAAAACAGGACATCATCCTGTCATCAACCAACCAATTATTTTCCAACCTCACTAGCAGCGCTTGTTGATCGTGTTGTCATTCATTAATGTGTTAAAAATATCCTTCCTTACAGAAATCGCGATAGTCAACTTGAGTGGTGGCGTATACAAAGCTGTTATGCGTTGATACTTGTAGTGGTTGAAATTCAGAGTTTCAAAGTTACCAATGGCCATAAATGAAAGGAGGTAGAGAGAGGGAAGAGCATTACGAGGTCACATTCACAATATCAAATATCCAAAATGTAAATATATGTAGACTATAGGAGTAGCTATATTGCCATGTTACTGTAATATTTTATGCTTCACCCCCCCACAGCACAATTTTGTTGCCTACTCCAACATTCGCCCAACCCTTTAAAGGCAGCCTGTCACTCAAGAAATTTAGGGTGAATTCTTCCGCTTGAAGTCAGTACCAATGTTCAAAAACACATTCCAGGTACGCAACGACGATTTGTAACTCCCATTTAACCTAACTGTCGCTAAACTCAAGTACCTTAGTCTGGCTTCTTGTCCATTTTCTATAGTATTGGGTAGGTTAGCCGGATCAAGTTTATTTCACATTCCAAATGCACACATTGACATATTTGCAGAAATGAACCATTACAATTATGGTCCGAACATATAGCACCAGCTGACACAAAGGAGACTTCCTCAGCTGAAGATAAGAATGCAGACATCAGCAAAGCGCACATTTCGCGTGTCGCTGACGAACACATTAGCTCATTGACCTATGAAATCTTGTCAGCAAACCTAGCTGATACCTACATATCATGTCCACCTCGGCCAGATCGTACTCTCGGCATAAAGCTTCCATATCTTGTCTTACTGATCAAGAACTTGAATCGATATTTCTCTTTTGAGGTTGAAATCATGGATGACAAAGGCGTGAAGCGTAGATTCCGAGCATCAAATTTTCAGGTTGGTTGAACGAGCATGATGAGCGAACATTGTTATGGATAATTAAAACAAGTGGTATCTCTAAGGGAAGCACGAGAGTCAAACCATACATCACCACTATGCCAATGCGATTAGATCCTGGCTGGAACCAGGTTACATTTAATCTGGCTGACTTCACCAAACGAGCATACGGAACACAATACGTTGAAACGTTACGAGTTACGATTCATGCCAATTGCAGATTACGAAGGGTTTATTTCACAGACAAGTTATACAGTGAAGAAGAATTACCGCCTGAATTCAAATTGTTCTTACCGGTAAGAATGATAAGCGACTCCTGTCCCATACACTTTGGTCAATTTAACTGATCTTGCCATATACAGGTGGAAACGCATAGCAAATAGAATTGACATGTCCCCCATTCACTAATGCATAGAAATCCAATGGGTATAGATATTCCGGTGATAGTGAAGGATCGGCATGAACACACGCTCTTGTAAAGGGTATATGCATGCACGCATTAATTTTGTTCACGATAAATTTGTAATTATCCATAGTTATTAAGATAATAACACAGTGTGGTGAACGAAGGGAGGGGATGGCTATGGGGTAAGGGGGAAATAGCATATTGAAAGCAAGCAATAACAATACACACCAAGTGGGGATCAATACGGTTTAGGTTATCTTCAAATAAAAAGATTACTTTTTGCAAAATGTATTCTACTACACTTGTTATAATTTATTCATAGATAAGAGCATCGATGCCCTTGTCACGCTTGCTGGTCTTGACACCACGGGGAAACCAGAGAGCAATTTCCTTCTCGGCGTTCTCGACAGAGTCAGAGCCGTGGCAGATGTTGCGACCGACATCGATGGCGAAGTCACCACGGATGGAACCGGGGAGAGATGCGAGGGGGTTGGTCTCACCAAGGAGCTTACGGCCAGTCTTGACAGCTTCCTTGCCGGTCCAGACCATACCAACAACAGGGCCGGAGAGCATGTACTGGATCAATCCAGGGAAGAAAGACTTGCTCTTGAGATCGCAGTACTGAAAGGGTATTGCGTTAATACCACAGCTGGACACTTATCCCGATGAAAGTAGGTTGACGATACTTACGTGCTCCTCGAGGTGTTCCTTTGTGGGGTGCATAAGCTCGAGAGCAGTGAGTTGGTAACCCTTAGCCTCGAAACGCTTGATGATTTCACCCACGAGACCGCGCTCGACGCCTATACAAGAAGTAATGAGTAAATAGGATGGTCACAAACAACATATCGTAGCTAGGAAGATGAGAAGCGATATATACCGTCAGGCTTGACCATGATGTAGGTACGCTCCATTTTGGTTGAATGCAAAGTAAGTGGCGGAAAAGCAAACTCCAGGTTCAATACAAGTTATTTATTTTTCGTGAAAATTTTCTTAAGCAGCCAATCACATGTGTGCCCTGATGCCACTACAATTATTATTTTTTTATGACAAAACGCGCATGGCCGTCTCGAATCTAAAATATAATCCACACTCAATTAGTATTCCTTCACGTTCTACCTTATTCCCTCTTTGCTTCACTTACCCCAGGAACGTCACAGCGTTTACAGGTGCAGCTCTAAGCATACAGGGTCCAAATCCTCTAAAGAAGCCCTTGACACCTTCAGTTGCAAGTACTTGACGAGCACAGTCTATAGCCGATCTATATTGACGCTTGGACACATCCAGGCTATCTGTTTGCAATTTGGATTTGATGATATCCAATGGGTACATCATACCCCACATAGCGTATCCACTCAATGCTCCATAAAGACAAACTTGGGTGGTGGGTATCTGTTTGCGAGTCAAATTTTGCGAGTCCATTGTCTGTTGTACCAGATATTCGTAGCATGCAAAGTAGGCTGAGTAACCAACACCTTCTCTAAGTACTGTCATCATCTGACCCTTGTAAATTCCTCTAATACCATAAGAACGATAGATCTTGCTAATTGCATCAATTGGACCTGAATAACCTGTGCCTGTACCAGTCTGAACTTGGAGTCGGGTTCTGATATGTTCTACAGGTCCAGACACCACCGAGTTTGCAATACCAGCAACACCGCCGGCTACGCACAACTGAGCATTGGATAGGGCCACGTTCTGATTACCTTGAGACATGGTTCTTTTCATGTACTCAAGGACCACAAATTGGATCGATACACATGCACCAATGCCTACCAATGGAGTTGTTGTACCCTGTAAGTATTCGGTTGATGGTGTTATGAAGGGTGGGAAAATTTTTAAAAAAAACAAAAAATTGAATGCCAGCCTTCCTTAGATCTTCAGTTCGGAAGACTAATCATTTGGCACTCACGCAACGCCAGCAAACAATACCTTGTAGAAACCTGCGTATCCCTCTCGTGCTCTAGTTTTGCGGACACAGTCAAGCATGCCCGAGTACAATGGGTTCGTTCTAGATTGTGTTTGTAGGCGCTATAATTGTTGTTAATGATCGATCGAAATGCAAACGGCCGTCACACAGTATACTTCCTCCTACTCACCACTTTGACGGTATCGAAAGGCTGAAGGAAACACTCGTTAAATAAGTCATAAAAAGGGAGATAAGGGGATGCTAAATATAATTTACCTGACCAACAAGGACTTGAAGAATACCTCCAAACGTTCCGCTAACACAATCTTTGATAGCTTGGTTTGCACTAGTGGCCAAAAAGAAAATTTGAGTATATCGAATCGTGAAGATGATTGTCGCAGTGGTGGTTGGACTAATACCTATTTACTGTCTCTATCTCATTGTCGGGAATAGCTGGAAGCGCTGCAACGTCGGTCATGGCAACAGAGATTAGAATATGATACAAGAAAGGAAAGAAGAGAGACCTAGGAACGATAGTGATTGTGAATCACACCCTAAAAAATATTTTTGGTAGATAGCTCAGGCAGCAAAGGGCTTTGTCCAATCAGGTTCCAATGGTACCAATCTGAACATTGGTTGAGTTTCAATGGTTGAGATTGGCATTTGCCTTTGATAGCGACCATGAAAATGTAAGGCAAGCCTTGAAGTCAACTATGGAACATGAACTGTACAAATTACTTATTCAGACTGTTCAAATTGAAAGAGCTTGGTAGATTAAACATTGTTCAATAAAGAATGTGATAATATGCTCAAAGGCCATATGACGTTAAGCCGTCAATGATCACAATGTCATTTTTCGTTTCATATCGATAGTCAGTTGCTCGAAAGACTATTATTATGTAATAATTTAAACTGTCTTTCTGTAACAGACTCATTAACTGAGGCAGTAATCCTTCATCTCCATCAAGACGTTTAATACATATTTTCCATTATCAGTATCATAAAAACCAGATAAAGCAGATTAGGTTATTATATTGTCATATTAGTGGTATATTCTTTTGATTCACAATGGCATTGAAGAATCCTTGAAATTCTTTTCATCAATCATTAATATAAATGATTTCCGCGTATTGCCCGATCGCACAAAATCCTCCGCGCGTCTTGGGTGCAGCACCGTAAAGCTGGAATGGCTGTGGACAAATATTCATATCTTAGGGGTGCTACCTGTAATGTAGATTAATCATGTTTGGGTGCAAAGCTCTCCAAAAATACTAGCAATTACAACTAGTATGGAACAAAGACAAAGAAGTAATTTAAACAAAGTGGTATATCATCAATCATAAACCTGTATGCTGAATCTTGCATTTTGAGAGGCACACAATTGAATAGGCGACCAAATGGCGTTAGCGTATGCTGTAATTGATAACATTTACTCGTCACCAAGTTATCTAAACTCATAGTAAGAATTTGAAGCTTCACATATACGCAAGTACTCATTTGATATGTCGCTACTGTCAAAAGTGAACTTTGTTATTCACTGCTTGAATCCCAGCTTTCGTTCAAAACACCCCTGCATGGAAAATTGGGAATGACGACAGTCACGCCATCCCAACCGAGCGTCCGATTACATATTCGGGCATTCAGTATTTTCCCGTTCGGCGTACGACAACGTTTCCTTTTCCCCCATTGCTTGGATTTCCCCCACTAATATCATGGGTCGAAAATCTATTTTTGCTCTCAGTGAGATCGAGGGTACCGAAGATCAACTTGAAGCCATGAGAGAATTGGCTGAAGAATTCCATATTCCCAGTGATAAACTGAGCAAGATCTCTTCCAACCTTGCCAGACAAATGGGAGAAGGTCTCCAGCAGAGTGACGACACCAATGTACCCATGCTTCCATCATGGATTGTCACTCATCCTACTGGCCAGGAAACCGGTGAATATCTCGCCTTGGATTTGAGTGGTAAGTTTATCTTCCGCTAGTTACAGCTGCGTGTAACGGCCAACATTATGCAAACGGTTTCTCATACCATTTTTACCCATTAGGTACTTCCATTCGTGTCTATCTCGTGAACTTCCATGGTCAAGGTCGCGTTACTACCCGACAGCAAAAGTATAATATCCATGATGACATTAGAACGTCAAACATTCAAGCTATTGTGGACTTTTTGGCTGAATGTGTGGATTCCTTTTTGACATTCATTGGAAAGAGTGATATCGATGAACCTATGTCACTAGGATTCGTTGTTTCTTTTCCTTTGCACCAAACCGCTATGAACAAGGCTTCTATCATTCGATGGACAAAAGACTTTGATGTCAAAGGTGCCGACGGGAAGGATTTGGCGGAATTGCTGCAAGTCGGGTTTAACAAGAAATCAATCCCAGTGCGTGTAAAGGCCATTCTAAACGGCGCTGTCGGTCTTCTTCTTGCTCATAACTATCGTAGTTTGGATACACTCCTCGCTTGCACTGTCAGCAGAGGTACAAACGCTGCTTATTGGGAGAGAATCTCTGATATTCCCAAGGTTCAAGGAAACCCTAATGCTATTGGCGATGAGATGATTATCAATACTGAGTGGGGCTCTTTTGGCGATATTCACCATGATTATCTCCCTCGTACTATGTATGACAACAGAGTTAACCGTGAAAGCACCAACCCTGGTGTTCATCAATTGGAAAAAATGGTATCTGGGCTCTATCTTGGAGAAATTGTTCGCAATATCTTGTTGGACCTTCTGGATCGCCGCTTGATCTTCAATTTCCAATATTCAATCGACATGAACTTACCCTACAACTTTGAATCATCTTATATGAGTACCATCGAGTCTGATAATACTCCCGATCTCGAAGATACCAAGCATATCTTGGAGACCATCATGAACATTCAAAGCACCACCTTGACTGATAGACAGATGACCAAGAAGATTTGCGCTCTTGTTGGACAGCGTGCAGCCCGTATCATTGCAGCTGCTATGAGTGCTGTCATTCACAAGCGCAACGCATTGGAAACTGGTTTGACTATCAGTAAGTAATGTATAACTGGCTGTCAATATTTACGTCGATACTGACCCTCCCAATTTTAGGTGTCGAAGGAACTATTTACGAACACTATCCCAACTTCCCTAACCGTGTTAACGAGGCTTTAAGAGAGATTTTCGGTGAAAAGGTCGATCGCATTAATATTGGTGTAAGTACCCCCCCCTAGCTACTACTCTTCGTATTGCTACAGTGTAGAAAGTAACCCTGATATCTTGGATAGATCACAAGAGACGGCAATGGTGTTGGTGCCGCTTTGGCTGCTATGATTGCTGATACCAAGCAAAATTGAAAGCACACTAACAACTACGTGATGTATGCAACTTCCAACTTGTCACTCAATTCATATTGGGTACCATAGGAAACAACAACATACATTGCGTGTATACATCTGTCTTTGTTTTCATTTTCTTTTTTTTTTGTTTTAATGCAAAAGCAATAAACTCGGAGACTGTAAATACATAGATTGATGCTGTCAGGAGTGTCTATACTCTACTTATTACTGGATTCGGCGGCCAGTACATGTGAGGAGGACTGTTGATTTGCCGTCGATAGATATGTATTCCACCCCAGTGCAACAATATTAGTAACCATGAGACGATGGTTGAGTGGAGTAATATAAAAGTTGAAAACTTGAACAGCTGGCCAGAGCTGTATAGCGACGCTTTAGTATCATTGCAATCGAGCGACAAGACTATGCCAAACTCACCTTATAATTATTTATCAGTGCTTGCCGGTATCCATCGTCAAGTTTTTCTTTGATTTGAGTAGTATTCTTTCCTTCCAGTGCTCCTTGTGCCGAGAAGAAAACTAGATAGGAATGCGTGAGTGGATAATAGGTATGAGCGCAGTGGAGAATGAATGCTATTGAGAGGCTTACCAGCAATGAAACATGGCGCAAATAGTAGTTGATCCAATGCCACTCTGGAAAATAGGGCTAATAATATTCCTTTGTTTAGTCTACCTTCTCATTTATCAGTTATTATCTGGAATGTCTTAAACTGATGTACCTTTGAACGGAGTAGACAATTGGATATGTCGGTCTAGAAATTTGTACCAGTTGCTTAACAAAGGTGCAGCCACAACACCGCCAAAACCCGTTAACCGCAAAGTACGCTCGTAGTCGTGTGTTTCTCTATTTTCAACAGCATGCTGAGCAATCACATCACCTAGTGGGGCAATTTGGTCATTTCCTTAAAGATTGTTCAAATATCGGCCCTCCAGAACCGGCCGTACCTGTTGCAAATAAACTGGCTGGTATAATCGTTAATTCGAAGCGCTTATGGCTTTACCGTAAGAATTGGCGTCTACCTGTTGTGATGCACTGGGTCACAAGTGGATGTCTTGTCAGTGTTCGATTATACCACTGCCAAACCATAGTGAGAGCTACTCCTCGGGTATTGGTTGGCCAAAAAAGGGGAGAGGGGTGGCTTTTCCCACGTGACCGATCGTGTTTCTTTAAATTGGGAGTCCAAAGAAAGAAAGAAAATGTTGTTCTGAGCAAAATGGCAAGCACTGGTTCCACCGAAGTCAAGACTGAGCCAGTCATTAACAATTCTGCTGTTTCTGAAACTGGTAAGATTTGGGTTCCAATACTTGTCCCTTTATCGACGACAACATGACCTGAAAATGCGATCTTAATGCTCGACTCCCGTGTTTTGCCGTTGAGTACCGAACAATATCGAGCCATTTGAAGGCAGACTGTGGACAGCAATCAAGTATCATGTCGTTGAATTCAAATTACTGATTCCGATTCTTCATTAGGAGATCGCACCACTTACGACCGCGCAACATTGCTTTCACTTGCCAACAGCCCCTTGAGCAAGGCTCAGCCTGGTAGAATGCACTATGTTCCAGGTATCACTAAGAGCGCTAGCGTGCCCAGTGGAACCTACAACAAAAAGTCTGTTGAACAAAAGAAGGAAGAGAGCCATAAGAAGAAGTCAACATGTAAGTAGAAAGATTAAAATGAGGATAGGAGCTTTTTTTTTTATGTTTGTATTTGGATGGATCAATGTCATTAATCATATATTTTTCTGTATTTCGCTATTGTTTAACCTGCAGTCAATCCCTTCGAGCTTCTTGGCGAGGATTAGTTGCCCCCGACTCTGCACCTAGGCTATAATTATACTGTAAATTGATTCTCTTCACTATCACAATGTGACACCTGCTTTTTGTTCCCGCTAAAGGCCTCTTATATTTTCATCATTTGTGTGGTATATTTTAATCGTCCTCAACAACACGTGGTGGATATCGTTGGAGTGCTTTCTCGTGTTCAGATGGATGGTGTTCTTGACAGTGTTGTTTAAGTGCCCTGGATACTATGATAAGTAGGACAATCAGTTAAAGTCAGATGAGAGTGTCCGTTGTACCTTATTTTCAAAAACGCGGCATCCAGGTCGGTTTTAATCTCCTTTATCAACTTGGTATGAGTCTCCAGATGTTTTTGTATTTGTGTAAATCTAGCCGTGCTGAAGTCGTTGAAAGCTATCAATTGATCTGTTGCCTTTTTGTAGATTTTAAGGCTGTTGAAGCAACATGTATTAGGCTGAGAATGCCATTCTAAACCACAAGTGAGCGACATTTGGCATCTTCTGTTAAGCATACCTCTCTTCCTGGTCGTTTAGAATTTGCTCTAAGTGTTCATCATCCTTGCAACTGAGAATCCGTTCAGCCCATTCTGTATGTGCTGTCATGTCAAAGCAAAAAAGTCACCTGAAGTTGTTGCAAACTGGCGGCCCTTGAATATCGCAAGCCCCATGCCTATCTGATTTCTGGTGATAGCCGCCACCTAGCCGCCATCTAGCCGCTTGTACTTACCCCACACAAAAACTTTAAAATTTGCTTACCACACCGCCGACCAAACAAAGAGTCCATAGTTTGTTAACGAAAAAGAAATCAATGTTTTATTGCTTTATGACTGTAATGATGCTCATCCTGTGATGCTGTGAATATGTCGGAATATGTAGTATATAAAAACTTTAGTTGTTCTGAAGGCCAAGCTTGTTCTCAGCAATTTGGATGGGCTCCTCCTCAACATCCTTCCACAACTGCTCAAGCTCAGTAGCGCCACCAGCAAGGGAATTTGACCAGTATCGTGCAAATTCACCAGACAAGATATCCTTGTGCAAGACCTTCTCAAACTGTGCCTTCAATGCAGAACCATCGCTGTTCTTAGTACCGCGAAGTTGACCGAATTGTGAGGTCTTGGAGTGGAACTTGAGCTGCTTGAAGAAACCAACATTGGAGGCACGCTCAAAGACTTCTGATGGTTCTTTTGAGAGATACATATCGAACAAGATGGCCTCATCAGAGAAACCGGCACCCTTCAACACCTGATAAGCCTGAAGGAAACAGCTATTTTGACAATTTTCTGATTAGATTCTCTGCAAAATAAACCCAAATTCCCACCACACTCGTTTTACTTACGTGTTGATAGCAGGCCAGAGAGCTTGTTCAGCGAAAAGATCGATACCAGCCTCTTCAAGGCAAGAGGACTCGACGGCACCACGACCGCGGGTGGCACCAATAGCGCATGCAAGGTTGATAGCAGTTTGAAGAGCATTACCGCTGGGGTTCTTTTCAACAGAGACGAAGCATGGGTAGGGCTCCTTGGCGACATATCGATCACGGACACCAGCACCAATCATTCTAGGGGCAACCATTACAACGTCCAAGGTTTCAGGGAGCTCCAAAAGATCAAAGGCAACAGCGTAACCTGAAGCGACAACCAAAGTGGCATTAGGACGCAAGTGGTCACGGATCTGTTCCTTCCAGACCTGTTGCTGGTCTTCATCAGGAATGAGAAGGAAGATAACTTCAGCTTCGGAAACGGCCTCACTGATGGAAACAGTTCTGAATCCAGCAGCAATGGCACGGGGCTTGTATTCATCTTCGATGTTGCCAACAACAATGTTATCGAAACCGGAATCACGAAGGTTTTGAGCTTGGGCAGATCCTGTATACAAATGATATTATTAGCTTATGGTATTATATCTTTGGTCGGATAACTAGTCCGGCCACATACCTTGGTTACCATAACCAACAAAAGCAATCTTCTTGTTGCGGATAGCAGAGAGATCAGCGTCAGAGTCGTAGAAGAACTTGGGCATTTTGTATGTGAGTGAGAGAGGAGTAGATTTTATAAATCAATAATGAGTTCGAGTGGTTTTTTGGAGGGTTTATATAGACGTTGTCGTTCGGAAAGGCACAATCATGAAGGTTAACCGCCGTTCCAGTGCGGAAATGATATCACATGACACTAGTTAAATATTACCAGTGTTAAGCAAGAAAGTCGATCCTAGATTGAGTATTAAGATTTGACCTCCCTCCGGGTGAGACTGCTTGCACTCGGTTCGCCAAAGCTTAAGTTCCGGATTCCTTCTCACTGTCACTTATACCATGTCTCCATGACTGCCTAATTATAATCAAATCTGATTGTAATGTCAGTCAGCAGTTTCCTATATTCGAGAGCGTCTCTCTTGGTAACCATTAAACTTATTGCCTAATTTAATCATATTATATGCATAAAAAACGAGTTCGGAATTATTTTCATTAAACTTCTTGTTTCAGCTCGAGTTCCATCAGAGTTATATAATAATTGATGGATTATCAGTGGTAGATATATTTCTAAAGGCTAAAGTCTACTCGGAAGAATGGTGTAAGGAGTGGTGCGGTGTGCTGTAGGCATAATTTTCAGCTCCGTGTAGAAAGTGGGAGGAACGGAACTTTGACAGTTGAAGAAGGCTTTATTCCGTTCCGAACTCTAATCTGACGCAGAGAGTAGTGGAGTATTGCGCTGAGCGACCGAGTCAGTGTCTGCTGCTTCAGTATATGACACTTGTTGGATTAAAGTCTTTTGGATCGTTACCCAATTATAGACAGAAACTTCGTGATCCGTTGCGTCATCAAATTCACCAAAGCTGACCTGCTTTGGCCTTTCCAAGTTATCTTTTTTCCTTTGCCAAGACAAAAAATGTCTAAAACCGAAGCAAGCGGTGATCCTGATTGTACTGAAGTTCTCGAAGAAGGCTCCCGTAGCATTCTGTTGAGTCTGGCGTCTCAACTCCGTAAGGGAATGGACTTGGTAAGAGACTCAACAAGCGAATCATACACATACCTTGGGATCAATACCATTATCCGCTAACCAAGAATCATTATATGATCCGCCAATTGCTTCTTCTTGCCATTATAGCATCGAGTCACCCTGCCAACTTTCGTCCTAGAGCCTCGCAGTATGCTGGAAAGGATCACCGATTTTTTCTCCCACCCAGAATATATTCTAGAGTAAGTTGAACCAGCATATAAGAGGCTGAAGACGTTGATCCTCCCCCTCTACCTTTTTCTGTTGGCCGATACAGACTTCCATTGTTTGTGTACATACTATTGGACTCGTTCTGTCTCATTTTCCGGATGACCCGATTGAACTGATTCCGATGTTTTCTCACAGGGCCAGTAAACAAGACGACCAGGTGCAACGGTTTATTGACGTTGTGCGATACTATTTGTCAGGCTGGCATATCAAACCAAAGGTAATTGAGTGAGAGGGTGTGGGCATTACCTTTTTACTTCAGAAAAGCACGCGCCAACCATAAATTTTCGATTTCTCAGGGTGTGAAAAAACCATACAATCCAGTTTTGGGAGAATTTTATCGATGCAAATACAAGTATGCAGACAATACAGAAGGCTATTATGTTGCTGAGCAAGTGTCGCACCACCCGCCAATCTCAGCTTATTATTACGCTAGCCCAGAAAACGGGATTATTATCGCAGGTGATATTCGCCCCAAGAGCCGATTTTTGGGCAACAGCGCTGCTACCTTGATGCAGGGTTCGTCTCATATCATATTCACAAAAAGACATAATGAGAGATACGATATTGTTATGCCCAACATGTATGCTCGTGGAATATGTAAGTGCAACCTGCTTTTCTCCGGTGTTACCACATGTCGGCTCCTCTGACCCACCGCGCCCCAATTAGTATTTGGTACCATGACGTTGGAATTGGGAGATACCTCCTCTGTTCGTTGTATAAGTAGCGATTTGGTATGTGATTTAGAGTTCAAAACCAAAGTAAGTCAAGAATCTTGTTCTTTTCCAAAACTACCATCAAAAGCACCTAGATCAATACTTGTGTTCCTTCCGCAGGGCTTCTTTTCAGGACAATGGAACACCGTGGTCGGTAAAATTAAAAGAGAATCGACAGGCGAGGTCCTCTTTGAGCTTAGTGGTCAGTGGTCGAACGAAATCTATATAAAGATGAGCAAGGCTTCGAGCAGAAATACCCTATTTGATGTCAAAGAATCAAAAATATTCCCAAAAATTGTTGCACCAGAGTCAGAGCAAGAGCTAAACGAATCTCAACGCCAATGGTCGGCACTTACAGCAGCTATTCGTAAGCACGATATGGATGCTGCTACTGACGCTAAATCGACTGTTGAAGATGCTCAAAGACATAATGCGAAGGTTAGAGAAGACGAAGGCGTGGAGTGGAGGCCTCGGTTTTTTGAAATGAACAACAACGATTTTTGCTTACAGATTTCAGACAAGTACGTACAATTGCATCCTTGCAACATTGCCTTTATATACGTCATATTTACATATGTTTTACAGACTTGACTTTAATCAACCCGAAGAAACAAAGAAGCGCCTGCATAATTTCATCTTTGCGAAACATGAAGATTCATTTAATAGAGATGATAAAGAAACAGCCAGTCAGGCTCCCGCCACATTAACATAAAGCGGTACCGTTAAACTTTGTGTTGAAGAGAATTGGTGTTTAGATACTCTTGAACATGAAATAAATGATTTTATTTGCCCCCATCCTGTGATTACATGTACAGTCTAGAAAACGATCCATTCATCAGCATCTAATTGGAGTCGCCATCATTCATCTTTGCAATTAATTGACCAATAGCCTGGGCTGCTTCAACCTGTATCTCTGATGCTCCAACATTTTTTGCTCCATACAAATGACCTTTGAGCTAAATTGAAACGCCCAGACAGAAGAAATAAGCCAATCATGAAGGCACATGGCCATCCTTCTAATTATTCTATCTGCCTCCGCCCCTGTTCCATTCCGCTTTCCATATCCGCTTACCTGTGCAGGTACCTCTAGAGGCACTAAAACCACGATAGTCAGAAGCTCAGTTTCCACTTCTCCTAGTAGTGATACATCCGATAGAACCCTTCCATATACGTCCTCAAGGATTATAGCCATCAAGTCAGGACTTGAGCCTCCTATATTGCTCTTGACCCGTTGGCTCACTTTGCCGTACACCTTGTTGAACATAATTTCTCCACGTTCTTGAAGATTAGTACTAGGGGCACTTGGGGATTTTGGAAGAAGGGATTTTGTTTCTTCGTCTACACCACGCATCAGGTTTTGCATGGCATTGATAACCTATCCAAATATATTGAATTGCGTAACTGCTATAATGTGGAAACAATGAGATTGGAAAATGTGTACTTACCTTTGGTATTCCACATAAAAATGCGGCCTTTATTAGAGCGTTTTGAGCCAACATCACCCATTTCTTCTTATCTTCCTGGCTCTTCAATGTCTCCAAGTACTCCCTTGCAATGGATGATATTTTACTTGGCTTATTAACGCTTGCAAGCCCTGATATCTGTAGAATTCCCACGTCGTCAGTTAACAATAACTCTATGGCTAAAATGGGCAATTTGAACACTATGAATTACAATTAGAATTGGTGTCAATGAGGTAGTAAAGACGCCATTTCCAAGTTCCAAGATCTGATTCTTGAGTTCCAGCGGCAATGTGTCCTCATCCATATGGTATTGTCTGTCGCTGGTGTTGTCAGGGAATTACCAGCCTGTAGTGGCTTGTGACTCCGCATTTTATACCATTATTTTAACATTGTTTAGTCTGAGACACTTTCTTACTTGAATTCGTGACATGTCTGCTCAGGTCATCGAGGCTAAGCTTGAAGCCGAAAGTAGAGCTTTCCAAAAGCTTCAAAAAGGTATTGTATTGCTGTTTGGAAAGAGTCTACTTTAATAAGCATCATGCCTGAATAAACGCCTGACCTGATGAACTTGCCCAATCTTTAGATCTCACAAAGGCAGTTGAATCTCGTCAACAATTGGATTCGCAACGCCAAGAAAACGAACTTGTCAAAAAAGTATGCAAAATTAGTTTAATCTCACTGAAATGCTTAGCCGTGTTAACCTCATTTCTTCGCCTAATTTTAACAAGGAATTCGACCTATTGGAAAATTCTTCTGGTATCTACAAGCTAGTAGGCCCTGTGCTCGTCAAGCAAGACAGAACTGAAGCTTTTACCAACGTTAAGAACCGTCTAGATCTGATCAATGCTGAAATGTAAGTCGATCCACAATGAATGTGGCTATATCTATATTACCGACTTTAACCTAATCAACGTGTCTCTCATCAACAGAAAACGCGTTGAAGCACAGCTCCAAGACTTGACCCAAAAGTCAGAAAAGAAAAGAACAGAGGTAACATGGTTTTTTTTTTTTTTTGGATATGCAGTCTATAGTTCATGATGGAAATACAGTGCTAACAAAATGATGATCCATCTATAATAGATTATGCAGCTACAATCACAGTTTCAGGAACTGAGAGCAAAATAATTGGCGTTGCATGATCATGGTCTTGCACTGTACAGTATCCGCATGTTTAAATAAAAGGAAAAAGGACACAAGCGTCCCTGATATAATGTTTTTAATTGCTTGCTGTCTTGAGCTGGTAGAGAACATTACACATCAAGTATTAATCATCAATCACACAAATACATTAGTCTCCAATACTCGGACCATGTCCACTTTACCTGCAAACCATGCATTCCTTTAATTTCGTCCTTCAAGATTTCATTAATCTTTCTATGTTGCTTGACAATGGACATGCCCTTGAATTGATTGCTGGCAATGTCAATGGCGTACATGGATCCACAACCACCTTCAAATCACAAGTATGAATGCAAGTTCCAATCGTACGGTAAGTTCAGAAATTTTTGATATTTACCAGAAACATCGACAACTCGAAGTCGCAAAGGTGACAGTTCATTTGTCAGCTTGTCGAAAATGTGCTTTTCGCCTTCAGACAGCGATGCTGTCTCGCTCTCAGAAGAGTACAAGCGAGCCGATTGGAGCGGTGCGAAGGATCGGGTGCTATTGGCAATCAATGTTCGTGAGCAGAGTCGAGTAAGAGTTGGGAGGGACATTCTTCAAGGTACTGTTAGCAAATGACTCATGTTCACTCGATATACCCGTTGTCAATTGTGTGCACGTGACTATCACGCTAACAGCAGCTTCAAAGTACTTGTTCGTCGATGGACAAAATTTTGTATAGTAGTAAAGTACACCATCTTCTTTCTTAATCGCTAAGTAATATTTCCAATTCATTGGTCTTAGTGTACATGGTATGGTTGATCCAGAAGCAAAATTAGCTTGTTATAGTTCTCCTCTTAGCCATCCCCGTTATATCCGTTTATTAATTCTATCCATTGCCCCTTTAGCAGATACCAAACATAATTATATATATAAAAACCTGCGGCACAAAAAATCATCAAGAAGGCCACAAAGCCGCTCATCAATCTCTATGTAAGCATTGTTAATTCATTGGGCATTTGATCTTTCAGTCTGAAACTAGCGAATTCCGACGATCCTGTGAGCCAAGCTGAAGACACATCGAATAAGGTCATTTATGCCCAGCAGAATAATCTCCGCTAATCGTAGGGTTCGACCAATTTGCTGAACAATAACCAGTAGTAGCAACATGAACAGCAAGGAGAGTAACAGAAAGCCGTTAATTTGCCATTTGGTCGGCATAAATGGCCTTATCTGTTCCAGTGCATCTCCTGATATATGAATAGGAATGGTCACTGACAGAATAGAAGTCTGTGTTGTTAGGCGAGTTGACTTTTGCACCACTCCGACTCTGGCAGCCTTGAACTTTCGGAATGACCAGAATCGCAGCCGTCGAGCTAGCGTGACATCAGGTTTAGTTGCAAGTTGAGGAGTTTGATTCTGACGTAAGAAGTTTGTGGCTCTGACTACAATGCTGTCGGCAACATGGGTCTTGTTTGCTCGTTTCGTTAATTGCATGAGCAACAGGCTCAGCCTTGGACGTTGGCTTTCAGCCAGGTACTCAATAACAATCCCCAATATGGAACATCACATGATGTGGATTCATCAATTGCCTCTGATACGGCGTTTTCGTCAAAGAGCTTTCATTTATGTCTCCAGAGAGAGAACAGATTTGCTTCATGCTCCATTCAATTGCGTAGCCACTGAAGACTGGAAGAAAATATGTCTCCAAATCGCTGGTGGGCTCAGAAATTGCGTGAATTTTTAATCACTCGTTAAACATAGACGTAATATTCGCCCTCGCCCATAACATCAGTTGCGTTAGCCTGGCTGATGACCTGCCAATTCTTAACGTATTGTAAAGTCTGAGTGTTTTTGTGTCTGGGGATATCTGGCTGTTATAACTGTTTTTTAATTATAGAAGACCAATGTCCGTTCTGCCAGGAGGGTGCTATTTTTCCCAACACTGTATATTTTTCCAACGATGGTTTCCAGTATCATATACCATACTTTATAATATCATACCATATAGAGATCTTGAGAGATACAAGCTAGTCTCCTTGAATATAATAACATGGCAATATGGTGTAGATTTAGTTATATATCCAGTTAGCGAATTGAATGCAAAGCAATAAATTGGAATTAGAAAAGAGTTGCATCAGTAATTAAAAATGAAATGAGCGAACGCCAGGTTGTTCGGATTAAAGGACCGGTCCCTGCAAGCTTGTCCAAAATGAAAATGACGGTGATTGGCTGTGAAAGGTGTTGTGTAAAGGTGATACAGTGAGTGTGATCAAAAAAAATTAAATCGTACTTTTGGGTAAATGGACCCTGAGTCTGTTATTGAAATGATATAAAATAACAACCTCTTGGAAAAGTATTTTTCTTATTATTTTTTGTTTACTAGGATGAAATATTTACTTCCATCTCTTCAGGCTGTTGCTTTGGCTGCTGTCACAGCAGCTGCTCAAACCAATGTTTATCATAACCAAGCTGGCGATCGTCACTACCAATGCCTGACTTCGGTGAACGGAACTGCCTACTTGATTGAGCTTGAGCCAGGCGTTAGTAACACCTTTTCGAGCTGGACTCCACCAGATACCAACTCCACCAGCTCACCCCAAAACCATCCTTCATGGACCCCACTAACTGTATCAGAAGGCATTTCTCTTTTGCCCGCTCTTTGCTATAGTAATGGCTCTCATATATTTACTATCAATAGTGAAAATGGCCATATTGTCACCTTTGACCCTGTTGCAGCTATATGGAATGATCCATTAACTGGAAAAGCTGCTACTGCACAAGCAACTGCCTTTTCCCAAACAATTCAATCGCTGAATTCCACCACTCACCCGGATTTTCAATGCGTTGGCGTCAATAATCAAATCGTTTGCTATGATGATGGGTCCACTACTAATAGTACCGGTGCAACTTCTACGAATGACGCCTGGCTAGCTGATTTGTCTACTTGGAACTTTACCGCTCCCGTTTCCTCACAAAATACTTCAGCTTCTATTCCTAGCATTCAAGGTGCTGTTCTAGCTCCTTCTGATTCTCAAGTCTTCCTATTTGGTGGACAGATTGGTGCCAATGATGCAAGTGCTTCTTTTCCTTTTTGGCTAGCCTATAGCCTGTCATGTGTTAATTAACCCACTTTATTATATTTGCTACAGAATACAACGTCTTTGAACGCCACCAAGAACTGTAACGCAGACATTTGGAGCTTTGACCTGTCCTCTTCCCAATGGTCTGTGGCTGCTCAGTTCCCGAAAAATATGTCTTACACTACCGTCAGTGATCCTGCTGTTGCATTTTACAATTTTTCATTCTATATATTTAGTGGCCAGACTTGCACGTCCAACACTTCTGATGAGCATATTGAGGATATCAGTCAAGATTTTTGGATCTTCACTCCACCCAGGTAAAATTTGTTAAACCATTAACCGCCGATACATCCTAATTGTCTTGCTCACAATTTGAATTAGCACCTGGGTATTAGTGGACCCCATCGCATCAAATCAGCCCCCCAGTACCGTCGGTAGCCAGTTGTCGTTGTTGAATACAGTTGGAAGTTCATACCTCGTTTTGTAAGTATGCCATTAGGCATGAGCATATTGTCACTGAGTTGATTATAAGCGCTAACCCAATTGCTTTGTCACTATAGGAGAAGTGGATACAACACAACCAACACCAATACGGAAGTTGGAGCGGACAGTACCTATTTATTTGATCCATCCAATAAAACATGGATTGAATTTGTAGGAAGCCCTAATAGCGGCAATACATCATCTAATGGTTCCAATTCAAACCCAAATTCGGGAGTGGCTAGCACAACGCCTATGGCCAGTCTCGTTGGTTGCAGTATGATCGCTATTATCGGCGCACTTTTATTCTAGTAGATAAAAAATGTGAGTGAATAAAAACTGCCTCCGACTTGTTGTTGCCTCTGGCACTACCAAATTGTTTCTAAAATACAGCTGGCGATAATGTTAAGCGATAGTAATATATTCAGCCTCAATCGAGAAGTAAAGGAAATGATAGTCGAGAGCTATTTCTTCTATATGTATGTTTTTTAAAAAAAAAGAGAGAAAGCAAAGAACTGGATGCGTACTGAATGTGCCTATGCTGACTTTTCTCCTATACTCTTTTCAAGTCTGTCAAACTCCTTCAAACTGACGGCGTCATATTCATCTAGAACCTGCTCGACACTTTGAACTTCAGGAATATAATGCATAAGCATATTCTCGATACCATTTTTCAATGTGACCACTGAAGAGTCACAACCACGGCAACTTCCTTTCAACTTGAGCTTGACTACTCCGTTTTCGAAACCGCAGTATTCAATATCGCCACCATCTTCTTGGATAGCAGGACGAATTCGTGTATCCAGCAACTCCTTGATCATTTGAACTTCTTCAGAGTCGTCAGGAAGAATGGTTGTATCGCTAGGCTCAGATGAACCTTCTTTAATGAGGGGTTGACCAGATGCAAAGTGATCCATGATGGCAGCATAGATATCTGGTTTCATCAATTGCCATTCACTGCCGGCTTCCTTAGCAATGGTGATGAAGTCAGGTCCGTAGAAAACACCTTTAATTCCTTCAATCTGGAAAAGCTGTTTGGCGAGAGGGGACTGCAGTGAGCTTCGTACATCTAAGAATTCAGCAGTACCGCTTTCCATGACAGGAACTCCGGGGATAAACTTGAGAGCATCGTCGTTTGGTGTTTGCTCCGTTTGAATAAACATGGTACGAACTAAATGACAGTCATTTTTTAGCTATTTTCAACAATGAGAATAAGCTTACTGGTGAGATCGCGGCGACGTACCTTGAGAGACGGATGCAGCTCGAATAGGTGACCAAGTGGGTCTTACTTGAGGTATGGCGGAGACTCGTCCGAGAGCAATTCCACGAGTGAGCACTGGCTTAGCTAACACTGCTTGTCTGTTTATCACAGCAGCTGTGGATCTTGCAAGGAATTTCAAAGCTGTTCTTGTCGACATTATTGAAGACGAAAAAGTCAATGGGAAGTCATTTGTCATGTCGGCAGGGATATTCGAGCTCAAAAACTACTGTGACGTGCTTTTCTTTGCCAAAATCGGCCATCTGCATTTGAAACTCGCAATCCACAACGCGAGCAAAAGGTTGTTGCCCCTGCTCGATGAGCTATCAATTCCGGAGAGGAAGGTACAACGATGACTATGAGGAAGAATATTCCTCTAGATCAGCTACCAGTAGAAAAGCTGATAGTTTCTCAGAAGTCGAAGGTACCCTTCAATATTCATGCTGACTTGCATACATTCAGTAAACTCTTTAAAAGGTTTACTCACCATCTCTTCATCTTTTGGTAGAGGTATTGAGGGATATTAATCGCAACTGGAGCTTCATGCTTGATAAAGAGGTAGATAGCAATTTTTTTTTTATTTTTCATATGTAGCGATTATATAGTCCTGACCACTTCCCCTATCTTCCTCAGCTGGATCCAGTGACCTTGGCATTATCTCTCATGGACGACAGCTCCGTTGGCAGAGGAAGTGACTATCAGCTATTTCTTCGAACCATGCGAAACTTGGATAATGCACTTAAATCCATTACAAACGGTAATTGCGTTGCGAACAACCACAACATGCTGTTGCTAAATGCATCGCTAATATATCGCATGGCAACTTAGAGTATTATCAAGGGTTTAATAGTTCCATCGGTACATTTGGCGGCGTTTTGAACAGCATCAATGGTAAGAATTCGATGATGCTGGTGGCAATACCTTTGAGGAATTACGATTGACCGAAATTACAGACTCCCAGGCTAAAGTGCAACAAATCAAGTCTAATCTAGTTAAAGCCAAACAATCACTACAAGAGCAACGATCGGATGTTTTGAACTTGTGGTTGAGAAGCAAACAGAGAAAGGAGATGATCAGTATGTTGGATACTATGTAAGTGAAAGGATGTCTGAAACTGGAGAGTTCTGTCCTAATGACTAACCATAATAATTACAGTGAGGAGCTGCGTGTAACACCTGATAAACTAGCCAACCATATCTCCAACAAGCATTTTTTGTCTGCATCAACCTTACTTGCACATGCAGTTAAGTCCGTGACAGATCCAGACATGAACAACATTGGCGCTTTGGATGATCTCCGGCGTAATCTAATTACACAAACGACTGTAAGATGATGTCCTTGCCAGGATTGCTGTATTGGTACGAATGGGTGTGCTAAAAATGAATTAATATGTAATCAGACGCTGCAAGAAACCATGATTGAAGAACTACATAATCATCTATATCTGAAGAGCCCCTACTGCGACACGTTGTGGTCAGCGTACATAAAGGATCAGCAAGACTGTAGGTTTGGTGCTTCGGTGACTGATGAGAAGGAATCTATCGCTAACCACCTTTATAATTTGATAATGCAGTACCTATATCCACAATTAAATTGAAGAGGTAATGTATTGTGTCTGTCTCACTATGAGTGATCAAGTAGTCAATGGCTCTAACAGAACTCTTAGTATGCAAGAATCATCGTCAAGAGGTTTGTTTGATACCATGGTTTGATTTAATCTATTAGATTTCTTATTGTTGTTTTACAGTTGCACACATTGAAGCACAGGGAATGTATTCCAATGATACTCAGAATTTGGTAAGTAAAGTGAGGATTGCATCATACAGAAGCAAAATTTTCACAATTAATACCATGAACCATCTATGATTAGATCGTTGAAAATTTCGACCAAAATCCAGAACAAAATTCGTATACCTACATAGAAACATTAATGGAAGCTTTAGCGACGCTGGGCAAGGTGCAAGAAACTTTAGAGGTAGATATGACACGGATTTCCGGTATATAACATCATCACTCTTCTGACTGATTGCTCTTTAGGCTGTGCTTAATCGTCTTCCACTCGAGATATATGCACTAGTTGATAAAACCATTGCCCAAGTCGAAGAGAGACACCTGCACCAAGATGAAGTATCCATCACAAAGCAGCAACGAGACAGTACCAGCAATGTGCTCATGTATTCACTAGATAAAGCTGATAATGAAGCACAAAATGAGATCCTGAAAGATTTCTTATGGACATTGTACTCGAAATTGGAGGCTGTATTACGGGGTCATCGTGTACTGGAGGATAGCGCAAGAAAAATCCAAGCAGTAAGTATAATAATTGCACATCATCCTCAATGAAAGCGAGCCTTTACTAATGACAATATGATAACAGCGTCAAAAAGCTGCTGCAGAAGGTACTTGTTAGATTTAGCTTTGATGAATTATGCAACCGATTTTAATTCAAATATGTATGCGATATAGGTACAACCCGTGAAGATTTTACTGTGTACCATTTCCATGAGATATGGCAACCTGTGCAGTCAGAGGTTCGACTCAAATTTTATTCTATGAACAAAGCTATTACCGAATTGTGTTTCTAATTCAATTTGTCATAGATTCGTACAATCTTGCACGATTACCTTAGCGATCGTGAAAGAACTTCACCAAACAACCTTCATACACCAATTAGCAAGGTCAATGAAGGCTTGAAGCAGCGTTCACCATCTAAATCACGAGATAGGTCTAAGCAGCTGTTCAAGTTTGTTAATGAAGGAGAGGATCCGGCGTTACACCGTGCATACAACACTATTAAATCGGATGTACAATCTACATTGAAAAGACAGATTCACAGCTTCACTCCTGCAGATTCAAAGCAGCAAGCCACCAACTATCAGTCTATTGTCGTTGACATGTTTGCAAACACATTGAATGTCAAAGAACACAAACTACTTATCAAGCCAAACGCTTACAACGTTAGTGTTTTATTGAAACCAACCATGTCATTTCTCCAACGATTGAGGGAAATCTTTCCGAAATAGTATGTTCCATTTAACAATGACGGGATCTCTACACCGTCTAACCCAGCAACTGATTTTTGCCCCTTCCATTTGCACAGCGATAGTAACAACATCGATAGCTTTGGCAACTTCTTGGATGACTTTGCTGTAAATATCTTCTTGCCTCAAATCGAAGACAAGGTTATGCAATTGATTCAAAATGCCACAGTCGGTAAGTGTGCATGTCGTATATTGAATATTCATTGGAGATATCACTCTTACAACCACCATTTGCTTATAGGGGCCGATGCCTTCCGGGATGATGACAATTATCAAAAGCTGTCTCGTTATCCAGTTGTCAGAGTAAGTTTTATGTTACATTGACTTAGGTTTCTTTCTATATGTTCCATACGATTTCTAATTTCACTCTGAATAGTGTGCTACTGCATTACTCGTCGTAATACAAAGCTTGTGTCGAACTATGTATGCTATGCCGTTCCATACGGATGAATATATTCGAATGATCGAGATTGTGCTACTCAAGTTTTATGAAAAGTGTTTCGAGCGCTTCCACTGTAAGTGCAAGTTTTTATCCGTGTGAACTTTGGTAATATACATACTAAAGTTTTGTTATCATTTCCGGTAGTCATTGCTGCACCTGACAATCAGAGTAGTAGTAGCGATCGTACCGATGAATATCCGATCAGTTTGAGCGCTACTTGGGCCCAAGATGAAGGAGTGGTTGCTTTATTGACACAGAGCCCATACTTTAGTGGCGATAAGGTTAGTTTGTCGATGATCAAGCTACTGTGTCAATTACTTGGCTCACAATATGCTTATTGCACAGGAGGCGGATGACGCATTCTTAAAGGATCTAAACCAGAGAGTAAGTAGAGAGTACTATGAGTTGTCTAACTCTTGGATCATTATATTCATTCTTTTATCATTGTAAAGGAACTCAAGCTAGAATTGAAACTCAAGAACGCAAAGGAAATTAAGACGGATGATCTCCTACTGGATCGAAAGAAGCTAATTGCTTTGGGTCGCCTTTATCAGAGCTTGGTATGCACTGGGTTTCCTACTGCCGATTTTGCTTTGATATCATTAATAATTCAAATCTTGCAGAAATGGTTTGTCCGTAAAATCTGGGACTTGAGAACGCCAAGCAAAACCCTCATACAGCCTGCAACCATCAACGCCGTAGAGCACCAACTTCAAAACACCCAAGGCTCCTATTTGAATGAGAGTTCGACTGCATTTGTCTCCAGACGATGGTCTTATGCTGGTGTTCAGACGAAACCAGAAGCAGGATTGGAAGGAAATATTCATTTACCTTTGAAGGATGAAACAGCTTCGTAAGTAACGTATCGTATTTATGTCGCATACTATTGTGATAGTGTTCTCATGTACATCCGTATAGTCGTTTCGACGCTCTTTTAGTTACTTATCAGCAGTTGGCGGAAACTTGTCTGTTCACTCTGAGATTGGAAGCCAGGTGTCGTGTCATGTATTACTTGGATATGGCTACACGAGAGGTATATATTTGCCTTACTATGAACATTGTCACTTTTACAATATGCTGAAATTATGTTATGTGCAGGGCAACTACTTCTTGGAGGAAGAATCATATGAGCCAGACCCGTATATTATGACGCTTAATGCAAATCTTGTGGACATTGATGACTGTGTTGCTCTTTCACTACCTCCTAATGATGAAAGGTACGGTATTGCGGATTGGCTATATGAACAGAAATGGTATTCTAATTAATTCTTGTTCCAGCTTCGTCTTTGATGGGCTTCCGGATTTGATCGCTTACATGGTGATTTCTAATGCGGCGCATATCAAGCGGCTTAACCATAATGGCGTACGAAAAATGGTCCGGAACATCTTGGCTTTGCAGCAAAATCTATTGAGTGTATTATCCGCTTCTCAATGTGCCCCAATGGAGCGTGGCCGGGAATATTATAGCTTGTTTGGCTTGGGACCTGAGGTTAGTATGGGTAAAATTTATGGCAGTTTGAATGTGAAACTAGCTCTCATCGCTTTTTGTACATTTCAACAGAGATTGATGCAGGAGATCCAGGATAGAGGACCTCGATTCACCTTCAATGAATACAAAGTCATGTTGACCTTGATCTGTGACGAAAATCGAAATGATAACGAAGCAGATGATAGCAAGGTTGCTATTGATGAAGAAATTATGGTTTCCAATACT
Organism: Umbelopsis sp. PMI_123; assembly: GCA_021235465.1. Taxonomy (NCBI): domain Eukaryota; kingdom Fungi; phylum Mucoromycota; class Umbelopsidomycetes; order Umbelopsidales; family Umbelopsidaceae; genus Umbelopsis; species Umbelopsis sp. PMI_123. The sequence continues at coordinate 298,811 of JAJSME010000018.1, read as the reverse complement.
CCAAGTAGCCGGCATAACTATAATGAATGGTTTATTAAACTAATGGAACTCATGGCTGATGAAGAATAGTCCATTCCAGCCATTGATACCTTGTATACAATTTGACCACTCGGACAATACACATTAATGATATCAGACATGCGTTGAATAATGCTTCTTTAGTGATTTTTTTTAATGGTTTCAAAAAAGAAATTTCTGCTTTTTTATACATTTTAGAAATTATTAATCATCCCTCAACATCTACTTCTGCTTCATCACCTTCGCCTGGTGTCCGTGATTTACGAGTTGAACGTCTGCCTTCTGCTTTAATCGGAGCATCAGCCATTATCTCATCACCACTTTGGTCAACTGAAGTGCCAACCTTGAGATCATGTTCCAGTTGCATATGTAGCGATGTCTCAGAGTATGTATATGCTTTAATGTAGCCATCTATCAAATGCGGTCTGATGATTAGCATGCGCACTGCAGGACTAGCATTTTTCAGTCTTTGCTTACCGTCTCCACTGGAAAAGACTAGTGGTCTGTATGGATGGAAGAGGACATCGCGTACTTCCAAATCTAATGACAATCATTCATTTTTAAGCTCATTGTTCCACAATTGCAGTCCTTATTTATGAATACTATATCTTACCTTCGTGATCTTTAAGTATAGCAGAAACTTGACCACTCAGCAGATTGAACACAAATATCTGGCCATAGATCGTTGGTGCAAGCAGATATCTGCCGTTTGATGCAACTTTGACTAGCCATGAATTGGAATGATAGCTAACATACATTTAGTCAGTAATTGTAAGCTCCTCCTATACATTCCTGTAGGCTCGATCACTTACTCTTCATGTTTGTATTTCTTCACCTCCAGCAACTCAAATTTGCCTCCCTTCTTTTCTGGATATACCAACTTGTGAAGTGTACAGGTGTTTGGAGTCGATGCTATACAGAAATATTAACATTTGCAAATGAATTTTCCAGCATTGCACTATGATGCTTACATATTCCATCTCCCATATCGCACATTTCCGCGCCACGGGTAACGAACCAGGCATACTGTTTTGAATCTTCTAGGCTAGACCCTTCTGCTTTTGCTTCCTCCAGGTAGCGATCTTCATCCAGCCATTTTATGAATTTACCGCAATCGCAATACGAAGAATATAAGTCTTCAAAGGTTTGCATCATCTGTAATGAAAATGACACCAATTGGATAATGACTTGATGAGTTATAGCGTATCATCATGTATATTTCATATCTTCCATTTTGACGAACCTGACAACTCTCAAAGTCATATAAGCGGATATGTTCATCGCAAGCCGCTAAAAAGTATTTGTTTCCAGTGTTGGGTACAAACGACACTGTGAATGCCATGCAGGTGATACCATCGTCCATTTTTTTGGAGTCTAGTAGTGTTCTATAGAAATACGATAGTTAGAACATATATCACGGAAGATGTAGCTCCATTACCCAGTCATTACTTACGACCAATCGTCGCTAAGATGCCATCTAAAGATGTACCCGTCTTGACTGGTGGATATTAGATAGCGTTCTCCATCGAATAAGACTTCCTTGATACACAAGATTTCTTCGCTATGGCCATCCAGTCTAGCAATGACTTTGCCAGTAAGTATGTCGAAAATCTAGGGAGAACGTCATAAATCTTCTTGTAACTATATTTTGTAAGTTTTCTGTCTTTACGTACTTTGATGGGACATGGAAGGATATGGTTGTCGTCGTCTTCCGCTGACCAGCGATGACGATCTTTTAACTTTCCACCAGCAGCTATCAGACCTTGGTTTTCAGATATGAACTTTCCACAATAGAACTCATCAATATGTGGTTCATCAGCGTCTCGCAGTTTCCTCAGAAGTTTGAAATCGTTTTCAATGTCCCATATCTTGATGGCACCTATGTTGGATAGGCCAGCCAACATAGTTCCATCTTTGGACAAGGTCATTCCTGTAATGGCAGCTATAATAATCGCTAGATCGTCAGATAACATTCATGAAGTATCTTATATATCTCATTTCACTGTACCTTGGTCACTAATGTTATTAGGAAGTGCTTCTAAGGGTTCCGCAGCGTTGATACTATCAACCATGCAGTGCCCACTATCTGCATGGAATTCCCAATATGTGTCAGGATACTTTTCGGCTAACTCTGCTACTCGTTCTGGATCATATTCAGCTGGTTTCCTCTGAAAATTGAGACATATTAGATCAATGTTTAGCATACATCTATCATGGGACGGACGAACTTACAGGCTTGGATGTAGCCTTTATAAGGTCAGCGATATTTATCATTGGTTCCAAAGCCTTTCCTTTTCCATTTGATTTCTTGGCAGCTGGCTTGCGCTTGGCGGAAGATTTACGCTTGTTTCCATCAAAAGCATCATCAGAATTGCCATCGGTATCATCAAAGTGATGCTTCTTCTTCCTCTGTCGATTAGAAGCTCTTCCGTTCGCTCCAGCTTTGCCTCTTGTAAACTTCTTGTTGGTTGAACTGTCAGAAAGCAAATCATCGGTATCAATATCTTCAGCTTTTTTAAGTTTTTCTTCATCCATCCAAGGTTCAAGTTCGTCGTCAGAGAGTTCTTCGTATGTTATGGGTTTCCTCAAGCGCAGGGATTTTTGGACCTCTTCTTCAACAACACCAGTAGGGGAAGAGGCATCAGTAACTTCAGTTTTAGGTACTACATTATCCTCATTTTGATGTGAGGAAGTGTCAACGTCCACCGTTGAATTGTCTTGATCACTCATTTCAAAATGCAAATGTCAAATGTTCAATGTTGCGACGCGTCGCCAGGCCAAGTAACGCGACGTAGCGGAATATCAATTGCTATGAAAAAAAAAATAGGCATGGTCAGGTGAGCACATTGCAGGTCACACGCCTCCTGGTTAACGTCTCAAGAGCCAGGATTGACGGCTTTTTTGACGGAGAAAAATGAAGAACAGTGTGATCTAACCACTAGAACACTTACAATGATATTCAGGATATTGCTTCACTTTGACTTGCTCACTCTGGATAGTGTAAGTATACCTATAGGTAATGGCTGATATTTCCTCTGTGATTCCATCTTTTCTCTTTGACCGTACATGATCTTACGCTGCTGAACAACATGTGGAAATAAAAACAGTATGAAGAGAGGCTATACAACTTGTAGCATGTCAAGTCATATCTCAATTGCCATCTCTACCTGAACCCCATCCCGAAAGATTCCAATCACATGTGTGAAATTTGGCGAATTGACATCGTTGGTGGGCAATAGACCTTTGGCATTTTGTCTTGATGCGCTCTCATATGTCCACAGTGTTCACCTTCATTTGCTTCATACATCGGCTGTTGAAAAAGGTGATCTAAATGCTCGGATGTCAGGCGGCATTTGTTTCATCCAGCACATTCCCACATTGGCAAATGCAATTTGTCATGCTCATTCTAATATCTAAACATTGACTTAAAGCTACCATAGGTAAGTGTCTAAAGTATTGGACAGAATAGACGCTAATAAGTGACAGTGGAGGTCATTAAGAAGCGCGGTATGAGGTACACTGGTGCAGAGATTGTTCAATATTCCAGATGGTGAATGTCTTTCGTTAGTAACTCACACGATTGAAATAGTTTGATATGAATATTAGAGAATAGTTTTCTGATAAAAGACGCTGTATACTATTCCTCTCAAATAAAAATATTGTAATATACGAAATGATAACTGCCAGCCATAACACCTTCTCTCTCGGTATGAATGTATATCAGTGAAGATCACAGTCCATGTCATTACACTCACAGAATCAAGACATTTAGACGTAATAAATCCACTTTTCAGTTTAACGGAACTTTCGATTTCTATTTTAACCAAAGAAGGTGCGGTTAAGGTATATACTCCAGCGAACAAATGTACACCAGCAGCAGTTACAAGTCAGTCATCTTCTTTGTGACCTTACATACTTCTTAAAATCAAACCACGCACACTACTTTTCAAGATTTTAAACAAGTGTCCTATATTGCTTCTCACAATAAAATTTTGGACCTTGTGACATTGCTTCTACATGATAAATGAATAAAAATGTGGATCTTGCCTTAGAAAAGGAATACCAAAATGTCGAATTCTCCGCAAAAAGCTAAGGAGAGATGGCCGAGTTGGTCTAAGGCGCCAGGTTTAGGCCCTGGTTTCTTCGGAAGCGTGGGTTCGAATCCCACTCTCTTCACTTTTTTATTGGCTGTGGTTTTTGATACTCCGACGCTCTTAGGCGACCCACTTTTTCGTTTGATAGTGGTGTCGGCCTAACTTTTACGACGGTCGTCCAATGTGACTTCGACTTGTTCGGAGTCATCTTGGACACCTCTTTAGAATAGTCACGTTCAGAATAATTTTGTATAATCAGTCACTTTAAGAAAGTATAAAAGAACAACAGAAGACATGAATAAAAAGGATTCATTTCATTTTTGGACCTTACGAGAAGTTTACTCGTTTGCAGGGACAGTATCATTAACATATAAAATAGAGAATGACAATGGTGCGTCTTGTTATTGTATCGTACTAACTGGTGAACGTTTAATGAGCGTAAGCAGTGCTTTTATTGAGTTGTTCAACTGCTCTATTTTTACTTTGCCGAGTGTGACGTGTTATGTCTAATAATTGTGAAGTAAGTAATTAAAGAAGTTATCCAAAGTGACTCCCAGTATACGAAGCTACATTGAATCGGCGTTAGTATTGTGCTTTTGTTTTAGCGACGACATCTTTGTTGTTTCTAAGTGGTATAAGTATACCATCGTGCCATGAAATGCCATAATAAAAATGAAGAAAGAGATAGAGAAAAATAAAACCAATTGCCAAGGGTATTTCTCTTAATCAAAGGTGTTTTCAGTCGTGCGAGCCCATATTTTACAACTACTTTGGTTGCTTCGTTTTCCTTCAACCATTTAACAAAAATATCATAGTTCTTTAAACAAGGGTAGCAACTGGATGCATGATCTGGACTATGAGTAGATATTCTCTGAAGGCGTTTCTTAAATTCTGATATAGGTTCTAAGGTTGAAGATATATAGTAACGCTAAATGAGAGTGCTTTTTTTTTCTCTCCAGAAAAAGTAAAATAGAGTGAGTTAGGAAAAGTGTACTCAAACAATTAGTATTTGTTTTGCCCTTTTTTATTATCATTATTTTATCTTATCTGCGGATGTAAAGTATACAATTGATTATAATACATCATAATCATGTTATCAGTCCACGTTTGAAAGGCGTTCACGTTGATAAGTATAATTGTGTGAGGGATACGTAGTAGTGGGCAAATGCTCAAAATGAGAATTTAACTTGGGCATGAATCACAGTATTTTTTGGTGGGTAAGCGAGTACTCAGTTTCACAGCGTGGTATTCAAGGAACTGCGATACTTTATATTAAATGCTTTGGTGACCCTATTCATAGGAGTATGATCATTTTTGAATACGAAATTATCTTTTGTTAGGACCTAATGTGATGCTTCTAACTTGTGCTTTTTTTTGCAAGCAAACGCAACATATTGTTCATTTCCCACCGTACTTCGTAGCATGATTTCGCGTGTTGTCCATTTCATCGTTAGCAAATAAGCATATCGTAATCGAAAATAATACGTTAGATGATTCACCATTTAAATCAGAATACAGATACTGAGACGACCATCATTAGTAAGTATTATATAATACGCGTTGACATCGTTAACGTTAATGGGTATTGACTGCAACTGCAGTATTTAGTTGGCACGGATCATCGGCCTGAGAAGGAAATTTCTGTGAGACACAAGGGAAAAAAATGGAAACTGAGCTGCGGCAAGCAAGAAAGGCTACCGCAGTCAGGGTTGCCTCGGACTGCTTTTTTGGGGATCTTTTAAATGGCTTGATTAAGCAGTTTCCACTACCTTTAGTAACAAGTGTATGAGTGAGAATCAAAACCATGAACATAAGCCAGCCGCTGTTGAATCAGCGGCTGCTGTTCAGAAGAATACTTCCAAGCCAAGAAGACGGCATAGACCGCGCCCAAAGCCGCTGGGCGGCGCCAAAGTAAATGGCGAAGGGTCACAGCCAACAAAACCTGATCAATCCAGTACATCTGTTGACGATCAAGCATCATCCAGTGCCTCAGTCCAGAAGGCAAACAGAAGAAGAAGAAAGGGTGGAAATAAAAAGACTGATGGCGATGCCGGCAACAATAGTGTTGATCGCAAGTCAAAGGAATCCAAGGAGAACACCCCTGCAGCCGTAGAGAACAGTGCTTCTACCATACCCAAGAGTCGGTTCAACAAAAACCGGCCTCAAGCTCAGCTTACGACCGAAGCACCAGATGTTCCGGTCATCAGTAACCTACCCAGCACCAGCAATCCGGCTGCTGTTTCCAAGAAGCGGAACAATACACGGCGTTCTCGTAATCAAAACAGCCGTATTAGCCAACTGAAGGAAGACGAAATCAAAGATCTGTGGACTTCGTTAACGCATGGATTGACGACATCGACGTACGATTGTATGATATGCTGGGACATTGTTCGACCTGGACATCAAACCTGGAGTTGTGATTGTTGTTGGGCAGTATTCCACTTGGGGTGTGTTCAAACCTGGGCCACCAAATCTTTACATGGTACGTACAGGTTTTCTTGAGTTTTTCCATAAGCAATAAGATGATATTAAGAAGAATGCTTATTGATCTTTTACTCGCAAATAGAGGCAACGAGTAATCTACCTATCAAAAACTGGCGATGTCCTGGATGCCAATACACTAGAACAGTCATACCCAAGGAGTATGTGTGCTTCTGTGGGAAGACTCTTAATCCTGATTATAATAAGTATATCACGCCTCACAGCTGTGGACAGCTATGCGGTAGCAAAAGAGATTGCCCTCATGAATGTGTCCTGTAAGTCGGGTGTACTAACTTTTTGTATTGTAAAATACGTCGTATCTAATTATCTCTTTTATCCCAGGCCGTGCCATCCAGGTCCTTGTCCACCTTGCAGTGCCATGTCCCCAGCGACGTCTTGTTTCTGTGGTAGCGAAACTTATCAAACAAGATGTGTTGACACAGACTACTCCTCATTGGGTCGCTCTTGTGGAAGAATTTGTGAAGAGCTTTTGGGATGCGGTAAACATACTTGTAAGACTGAATGTCATGCCGGTCTCTGCCCGCCTTGCGATGTAGAAGAAGTCCAATCATGTTACTGCGGTAAACATGAGCGGAAAGCTAAATGTGGTAGCGGTAGTCCAGTCGAAAGCAACGATCGAATTGGATACTACAGTTGCAAAGAATCTTGTAACCAGTAAGTACCGCTGAGAGTATGCCACTTCAAAAGGTTGAACATCATTGTGTTAATTTTTTGTCTTTCAAATAGCCCATTTGCATGCCAAAAGCATTACTGCTCCAAGGCATGTCACCCTCTAGAGCCAATGCCTCCAGTTTGTCCTTTTGACCCATCTGTGGTGACGACCTGTCCTTGTGGTTCATTAACCCTTGAAGATGGCTCTCGCACGTCATGTACCGACCCTATTCCAATATGCAACAAAGTTTGCTTTAAACCACTGCCATGTGGACACAACTGTCGACAAGTATGCCATCTTGGTAACTGCCCGCCTTGTCGTGAAACTGTGAATGTGTCTTGCCGATGTGGATCATCCAAATTCGAAAAGATTTGTCACACTGTTGTGGGGGCCGCTGGCGGCGAATTACCACTTTGCGACCGTATTTGTGGTTCGTGGAAAAATTGTGGAAGACACCATTGTGCGACTAAGTGTTGTCCTGACGCCAGCTATACAAAAGGCAATGGAAAGAAGAAATCTGTTGTAACCAAAGGTGAAAGCAGTGGCACTGGTTTGCATGAATGCGATTTGATCTGCGATCGAAAGTTAAAGTGTGGTCGACATACATGCAAGCTTCCGTGTCATAAAGGGCGTTGCCCGCCTTGTATGGGTAGGTAATTTTATGTGGTTTTGTACAAATGTTACATTATGGTTTATTTAACCAAATGCGTCCTTCCAGACGCAGAATGGACTGAGATTAGCTGCCACTGCGGAAGAACCAAGCTGGATCCTCCCATTCGTTGTGGTACTACATTACCACCTTGTCCAGCTCCATGTGTGCGACCCAGTGCTTGTGGACATGTTCGACTATTGAATCATAACTGTCACCAAGATGATGAATCCTGCCCACCCTGTTCGGTGCTAATCGAGCGAAGATGCATGTGCGGAAAATCACTTTTGAAGAATATTCCATGTTTCAGAGAAGCCCCAAGCTGCGGAACGGTTTGTGCATCCCCATTACCCTGCGGCCACTTGTGCCGTCGTATTTGTCACAAGGATCCTTGCTTGGATGACGATGAACACTGTAAGCAGCAGTGTGGAAAAATCAAAAAGTGCGGCCATGCTTGCGAAGACAAATGTCATGCTCCAAACAAATGCTCAGAAGAAAACAAGTGCCCAGCAAAAGTCATCGCAACGTGTGAATGTGGACTTCAGAAGCTCGAAGTCGCTTGCAATGCTACAGCAAACTCTAGTGGCTCAAAGCGAGTATTAGCATGTAACGATAATTGTGCGCGAAAGGACCGTAACCGTAGACTCGCCATGGCTCTTGAAATCAATCGTCCAACAAATCCTGATGAAGCAGATACGGTCGACTACCCAGACGACACAAGAGCATTCTATGTCAACTACCCAACCTGGTGTCGTGGAATAGTAGCTCAACTGGACGAGTTTGTGCAGGATGACAAGAGGCGTAACCTCAACTTCAAACCCATGAAGACTCCTCAACGCAAGTTTATCCATGAGATGTGTGAAGTCTATGGCCTCAAATCTGAAGGCGTAGATCCTGAGCCTTATCGTAGTGTTATAGTTTCTAAAGCTCAAGGTGATGGCCGCATACCGAAAAATCCAATATCTATAGCGGCTTACCAGAAACGCAAAGTTCCTGGATCGCTTGCCAATGTCACGAATACTATTCCACCAATCGCCATAGAGCAACTACGCAAGCCATTTAAACCGGCTATCAATGCTATATACCTCGCTGATCTTGCGTTTGGACTGGTGAAGGAAGATCTAGATAAACATTTGGAGCATGCTTTTGGATCCATCAAATTCGTATCCAAATGGCTGGATACGGATGCTGTAGCCATGCCATACACTGGTAGCATGTCTTTGGAAGAAGTGGAAGCTTTCCTTTTACAAATGCGTAAAGAACTTCGATCAACCTTGATACAGCAAGGAGTGGTTGCTCATGTTGACTGCTGCTGGGTTAATCGAAACGGCGAGATTGTCTGGCCTGGAGGTAAAAGTCCCTATGACAAGGCTAAAGAGGCTATTGCTGCTAAAGAAGGTGATCATAAAGCTGCCCCCGTCCAGGTTGAGAATACGTTTGGCGCCTTGCAAGAATCGTCTGAAATCATTACAGAAACAGAAGACGAAGACGGATGGACAACAGTTAAGCGTAACACTCGTCCCGTGAACGGTATGTGGAACGACGTGAATGACATTGCTGGTATGTACGTTTCACCTGCTGTATTGCATAGTCCACCGTTACCTACATCTGCAACAAACGCAGATGAACCAGTTGAAAACTGGGAAACGTTGGATGAATAGATTTTGTGAATTACATTGCTCTTTTTTGCTTTCACTTTGTCTTTTGTTTTGCATTTTTTTTTTGTCAATTTTTTGTTTTTATATTCGCTTGTATTTATAAAATAAACAAAATATGGGTTGTTTGAACATCGGTCCATAGTTTACCGAATGGAAGTATACACGGTCAACGGAAAACGGATGCACGCCAACTTGAAAGCTGGATGGGTCTTTCTTGGGAGCAAGTAGCGCAGCACAGCGCACAGGGTAAAGCACCCGCTACGACTCTAAACAAGTTCCCGTTTAAGTTGATAAACAAAAAAAAAAAATTAACGGCTTTTATTATTGAAATTTGTGAGATGGGCAGTCACATCACGAGGAAAAGTCAGATTTGCCTCCAGTCTTTGACTTAAGCTTAACACCGGTGATTTCCATTCCGTGCCCAGCTGCTTTGCACATATCATAGACAGTTAGCAAGGCAACATTGACTGCAGTTAGAGCTTCCATCTCCACTCCAGTATTTCCTCGGCATTCGACAACCGATGTACAATCGACGCTTTGCTTCTCAGTATTCAGGTATAGCTGAACCTGAATGTTCGTCAAGAGAAGGGGGTGGCAGAGGGGTATTAAAATACTGGTTTGCTTGGCTGCCTGAATGCCGGCAATCTGGGCAACAGTTAGAACGTCGCCTTTTTTCACAACAGTTGTTTTTTTGAGTAATTTGAAAGTAATATCCGGCAACATGATGCTACCTTCAGCTTGTGCAGTTCGATGTGTTACATCTTTGCTGGTGACAGATACCATTTTGGCTTTGCCTGTGTCAGCATCAGTGTGAGTAAGTTCCGGTGTCTTATCAGTAGAATACAACCGTACTTGACCGTTCAAAAATGAAGGAGTCCGAGATATTAGCGGTAAAAATTTGGATGTCCTTGTTAAATGGTGGTATTGAACTAGATACAGCGATGACAAATATTTGTAGCAGAACATGAAAAAGGAAAGGAAACATAATACAAGAAAATGAGTTATTATGGTAACATATTGCAGGTTTTGAAGCAAGATGGTGGCTATAGAGATCAACTGTTTACGATTTTAACGCTGCTCTAGCCGGTCATCATTATCCTCCAATAAGGATCATTGGACGGTTCTTTTGAGCGGCAAGTTCAAACATACCTGCATGTTGTTTCTTCTTTTTCTTGACAGCCATACCTATGATTTCGCACATATCTTCATCGCTGATAGATTGTCGCATATAATCCCGTAATGAGACTTCAGCAGCTCCAAACAAACATACTTTGAGGTTGCCATCGGTTGTGATACGTAAACGGTTGCATGTCCCACAAAAGTGATCAGACATGGATGTGATGAAGCCAACCTTTCCAGCGTAACCAGGTACTCGATATGCTTTGGTAGTATCATTTGGATCATCCGAAACTTTTTGAAGGCTACCATATTTTCCTTCTATGTCTTGGATCAAAGCCTTATATGGAACTAACTTATCCGCGTTCCATCGGTTGCCTATATGCAGGTTTAGACTGTGATCTTCAAAGGTCGTGACACACTTAACAAGTGAGATATGACTCACCATCAAAGGGCATATACTCGATAAACCTGACTGTTATAGGGAGATTCTTGGTTAAAGCGACAAAGTTAGGCACTTCATGATCGTTGGTTCCTCTAATGACAACACAGTTGATCTTGACAGAAGGCATACCAAGCTCCAGAGCTTGATGTACAGATTCTAAGACACGTTCAAAGCCCTTCCGCCGAGTAATGATTTCAAACATATCTTTGTTTAAGGTGTCCAAGCTGATATTGAGCGAATCCAGTCCAGCATCAACAAGACTAGGAAGCTTTCTCTTTAGCGCAATTCCATTGGAAGTCATTCCAAGAAGTTGAAGTCCATCATTCTTCAGTTCACCGATACCTTGAACCAGATTAATAATGTCGGGCCTAACAGTGGGTTCACCGCCGGTTAAACGAATTTTTGTAATGCCTTGAGATACGAATAATCGAACAAGACGCAATATTTCTTCAGTCGTGAGAAGTTTGTCGTTTGCCGATAGCTGGACACCTTCAGCGGGCATGCAATATGTACCTGTTCAAATGCAGCGTTGAGTTCTCAATTGATCGGAGTCGATCAGTCCGTCCCATCGGTTAAAGAACTTACATCGCAGATTGCATTTCTCTGTTATGGATATACGCAAATAAGTATGTTGACGGTTGAAGGTATCAGTTAGAAAATTTGAGAACGGCCGTTCTGTATCGATTGCTTCAATCTTGTCCTTGAAATGCGGATTAATTATATATCAAACGGAGACTCAAAGTGGGTTAAAAGTCTTCTTACTTTGGCTGTGGACTGGATTAGAGTAGTTGCCGCCGAACTGTTGAATCGTATGCCGTTTTTTAACACATTTGTTAAATTTGCTTGTCTTACGTATCTTAACATGGCAGAATGCCATTGCGACACTACAGCCACAATTTGTCGCTGATACTGTTCTGTCAAAATCGCTGTCACATTTAATTGTCAATGTGCGGGTTCCGACATCTTGTCGACGCTTCTTTGGTACTCATTCATGGCGGAACCTGCAGACGAAGAACGTTCTCTAATTGGGGAACATAAAAAAACGTATGGAGTTCACTCGTCTACTACATCGGGCCCGTCCGCAATGCGCTCATGGAGGCAGACGCCGACTGGATACTCATCTCGGGCTGGTTCGGATAGCGAAGACTATGAGCCTTCCAGTGCCTTACATCGTCGTAAGAGGCCACCCCTTTCGACCTTATCAAGTTTCATTAATTCAAGACATTCAGATACCCCAAATCTAGTGCTTCCAGCTTTAGACCCAAGGTATTTGCGGATAATATATAAAAATTGCCTCATATATGCAAAATTCGCTCATCATGTGTTCTGTTTATTAGGGCCGAGGAAGTGAAAGCATCTATGAATATAAAACGATCTCTAGAGCAGATGCTCCTTCGTAAATCGCATCAAGTTAACCTTAGTACCGTCCGCTCGAAATATCGATTTAGCCGCAAAAAAGCAAGGTAATGTTAGCCTATTATATAACTCCGATGGGTAAGCTAGTATATTTAACGATACATGTTTGCAGAGACGGAAGACTTGATACACAATCCTTGTACGATCGTGCTTGGTTATACATTAATGATTATAATCGTGCATTCAAGAGGATACTGTTCGCGAAGAATGCTATTGTACTTTTTGTAAGTTTGGGGGTGGGGGTGGGGTAATAGTGAGGATGTATTGATTATGCGACTTTCTCATTCTATGTACCTATCTTCAAAGGTATATCTTGATTTACTAGTAGACGCTCTGTTTTGTATGGCTTATTTGGTTGAGCTACAACAAGAGAAGGATGTTGGCCTTACACCACCCTGGTTGTATAAATATAGAGCCTGGGATCTATGGTATGAGAAACTCGTGCATCAGTCCTCTTCAATATGATGAAATTAACTCTATTCTTCAACCAGGGTATTTTGCCAGTTTTTAAGCTTTTGGGACATTGGAAGTTTTTTGATGCGTAAGTTAGTTAACACAGTATGGCGAAGTCAGAAGCCATCTTAACTAGATTATCGTCTTTGTTATAGGCGTACTTTTAGCCGGTGATAGATGGCACGTGGTCTTCAGCGGGAGATCAGTTATCGAAGTTTCAACTACACTTCCATTTGTCGTCTCAATGTTTATAGAGAATGGGCAATATCTTTACAGTAAGTGAAAATGTCCTCCGACAAATATTTGCATCTAATTACTAACCCTGTATATACAAAAGTACCATATTTTCTGAGGAGCTGGGTACTCATCCTACGTATCAAGAGTGCCATGAACATACGAATGAACCTTCAAATGACAGGTTAGCTGGATAGCATTTATTATAGGATGGTCAGCTAACTTTAGTAAACTCACCAGGCTTTCTTCAGACAAGCCATTTAATCCTGTCAAGGGCAAACTAATTCAATTGGTTGGCACTCTGCTTGTTTTGATATTTAATGGTGTCTCAGCTTTTCGTTATGTTGAGGTAACATTTGGTAACCAAGATTTGTCGATTGTGGATACTTTGTAAGTGTAGAATCCATTAGCCTATTTGTTTTGATTTGCATATGTTAACTCTTACTCAGGTACTTTGTCATGGTGGTTATGTCGACCGTTGGGTTCGGTGGTACGTACTTTACTCATTGTATTGTCTTAGTGTGATATAAAGCGATAGCTAATATTTCCAACGAAAGATATTACCCCGCAAACAGAAGCAGGTCGAATAGTCATTATACTGTTGATCCTTTGCTCTGTTGCAGTGCTTCCTAGTTTGATCACTGGTGTTATGGACACAATTTATAAGCAGCAAGGTATGTCAGTCTGAATATCAAAACCGGTGTTTCAGCATGCCTCCTTAACACTGTGCATAGCTGGTGGTGGATCTTTTTTTCCTGGTGGTTATCCATTTATCCTCCTCGTTGGTACATTCACTGCGGAACAGGCAACAGATATCCTAGATGGTTTCTTTGGAATGGTAACATCATTTTCAAATGCATATTGCACATTATCTTGAAATCGCTAAAACTTTGAGAACTAGGGTGATGATCACATAAATGTTGTTTTCCTGGATACGAAACAACCATCAGATGAACTCAAAGCCATGGAGAGGAATTCTATGTGGGGCCATCGAACACGCTTTCTCTGCGGTTCTGCACTAGTAAGTTCATAAAAGTTAAATGTATTAATGAAAAGTTTTGCCATTAAACATCAAAACTTGGATAAAACAGAACGAGAAAGATCTTAGGCGAACTGTAGGTATTATTCTCTGCACTTTTACTTATGTGGTTTTCATTGTTCTGAGAGTGTTTATATTTTACAGCAAGCGAGATATGCAAGGGCTATCTTTACTGTTTCAGGTAATTATCCCTGCTATTTCAACAGCAATAATGCTACCCCTTCCACCTACCTGCTAAAACTCTTATTTTTGTCAAAAAAGATCGAAATGCACTTGACCCTCTTAAGGAAGACGAACGAAATACTACACGGTTGTGGTCACTATATTGCTATACTGCTGACAATAAGATACCACTTTATGCTTGCAACTTGTCACCATCTACAGCTCTTTATCAAAAAGTAGCAACGGAAGTCATCTGTGTTCGGGAATTCAAGCATTATCTTCTTGCTCTCAATGTACGCTGCAGAGGAGCATCCACTCTGATTACCAATCTACTTCATCAAAGGCAACCATTTAATGAATATGATGAACCTTGGCAAGCGCAGTTTGATGATGGAGCAAGCAATGAACTTTACACCGCACCACCAGCTGCTTCTATCGTCGGTCTTCCCTTCACCAAAGCTACTTGGTTACTGTTTAAGGAATGTCAAGTTATCCTTATTGCAATCAAAACTTTCAATAGCATATCTGGGTCGTATGAGATTATTCTGAACCCTGGAAATCGTGTCATCCAACAGTATGATCTGTGTGTATACATTGCCGAAAGTATCAAGGAAGTTAGGGATGTTAACTACCTCGTAAGTTAAGACTAATATTGTAAAATCCAAGAGAGAAAGAAGTTGGCACTGACATGCAGAAAAAAACATTCATCAATCTAGTCTCCAGAATTCGTCAATGATACCATCAAAGCTTTGGATGAGGCAATGCCGAGAAGTCATGTTACTGCACCTCCGCTTGTATCATCAAGGTTACCTACCCCTTCAACCTCAAGTGACTCTCTGAAAAACCAAGATTTCAAGGTCGCAAAGTTAGCATTAAGGAAACACTCGCTATTGACCAGCAAACGTTTGTCAGCGCTTACGTTTGAATCGGATGCTCAATCAGGATCATCAGCATTGAGTCTCACTCATACTCTATCATGCTACATGTTGGAGACCCCTTCCAAATTTGAAGACATGCTTATCAGTAATGCAGAAAGCATGCGATCCCACGTTGTTGTTTGTCTGCATCGTGAAGTCCCAAACCTGTTTCGCTTCATTCAAAACTTGCGTTCACCAAACATTCCCAGAGGCGAACTTCAAGATATTGTTTTGATGTGTCAATGTAGGCCACGATCCAGAGTTTATGAGCTGATCAATATCTTTCCGCGGGTTTATTTCATGATAGTAAGTTGATGCTTACTCATTGACAATGGGCATCATTTGGGTTTCTAACCAGCGAGCATCATAGGGAAATTGCCGACACCCTGATGACCTGCTTAGGGCAGGCGTTAAGTGGGCAAACCAAGTTGTGATCATGAGTGAAAAAGAAATACCAGATGAACACGAGACAAATACAGACAGTGCTGCAATGTAAGAATTCACGATATGCTTAACGTTTTTATGTAAGGTATATTTGCTAACAAGGAGCTTTCAAATGTTATGTATGTCTAGTATGACAAGCCATGTCGTTGACCTTCTTCTCCAGCCTAGACCACCATCGTCTTACAACATTGTCAGTCTCATTGAGAAATCTAACATACGGTATATGCATTTGCTACAAGAGCGTGACTTCGGCTTTGATGTCGTTGATTCTTCATCATTCGCTGCAGGCGATGTGGTAGTCGAAAACTTGTTGAGCCACGTTCTTCTGAGCCAGGTGTATTACCAACCTGAAATTGTTGCTATTATCAAAACATTGTGCGGGATGGGCGAATCTTCATCAGAATATGCTCAACTACCGCCATATCTCACTAGCATTCAGATACCCGACGATTATGTCAACAAATCTTTTGCCGAACTGTTCGAATCCTTACTGCTCAGACAAGGTGTCCTAGCAATCAGTATCCTTCGTGCTGCCGATGCCAGCTTTGGAAACGATTTACCATTCGTATATACTAATCCAGTACCATCACTCATTTTGAAAGAATCTGATAGCATATATATATTAACTGCTGCGAAGCAACCAAAACAGTCGTTGTAAAATAAAGAATGGAGGAGGGATTATATATATTACAAGGGATTTTGACAATAATAGTATATGTACATTTAGAAATATTCAACCGTATTCAATCTTTCTATGCATATCTAAGGATACTTTCGATGGTATATAATTATCCTCCTTCACTATCACCAGTCTCTGGTTCATCAACTTGATAGAAAGCAGACATGCCACTCATGAGATGATTTGCGACATGGCAATGAAACAACCACTGACCAGGATTATCGGGAACCATATCGAGAGTTTCGAATGAAGACTGCGCCAACTCTACCACATCGACTCGGTGTCCCTCCATAAGTAGTGTCCCGCCATGCCAATGAGCAGTGTGCCGATCCCTTTCGATGAGTCCGAATGATATCACGTACCAACGTACTTTTGATCCTAATGGCAGATGTATACCAGGGTTATTGTTGAACACGAAGCCGTTAATATGATACATTTTGTTGGATTCTATAAAATCATCGTTTTTGAGAAGTTCTTTCAGTCGGGCATCTTGTATATTGGCAGACTTTGATGACTCTGAGATAAAATGAGAGACGTTTTCGTCTGATATCATCATGATAGTGAAGATTTCTCGGTCAATGGCTTGTGGTCGAGCTAAATAATCATCAGAAAGCATTCCTTGTTTATAGACAACCAAGGGTCCTATGAGGCCGGTTTGCAGGTCACGATGAGGGTCTACTAGAGATTGATATGTCCATAGGGTAGAAGATAAGTTGCCCATTGCAGTATCGTTGAGCATCGGTACATCCCAGACATAAATGTACTTCTCTCCTGGTTCGATTGGATCGGATTTTGGGATGTCACCCTTGCCCTTTGGAGGATGTGGATGCAGATTGAAGGGTTTGCTCGCATTGTTGAAGAACATTATTCGAATTTGATCTCCCATTTCGCCTCGAATGACAGGACCGAGGAAACCATAGGACGGATCTGAGGTGATGATGTTGGAGAAGGTGTCATCAGTATATCTCCTATATATGGCCTTTTTGTATGTTGAGCCTATTCTATCTTTGGTTCGAACAGTGTAATTTACTGCGATGGATTCAGCCAAGGGTTTATCATTGTACTTGTCAAAATGAGCCGGAGCATAGTCCCAATCGAGTTCTACAGCTGCAATATAGTATTGCCGAACTATAGCCTCGACTTTGCTGAATAACAGGAGGTAGAGAAGAGCATAGTGATAGGAGACCATCTATGGTACTATCTGTACCTGTATTGTCTGTGTGCAGGCGTTAATGGGAAGCAAATCAATTTCGGCCGTATGTCGAGAGAGAAGAAGCAGTCTCATATGCTTGGACAAGCCACTACTCAACCAAAAATCTCTGGCTGTAGTTCAAATCCTGACAAGCCAGCTTACCTATGAATCTAGAGAAGGATGTATTTGCTGGGCTGGTCACCAGCATGACCTTTTTGACTGACACTATTCTGTTAGTCGGTCAAGGTCCTTGGTTAAAAGTTTTCGACGTACGCCATGGGGAACTTTTAGCGAAATCTCTGGTTTTACCAGCAAACCGAATTCACCGTATTGTCTTGGGTAAAATAGTTTGCTGTGCTTTGACGGGGTGCGAGTGACAAATAGTATAGCTAACCTGTATTATCATTTGAACTAAAAGAACAAAATGAGAAGAGCTTCGAAGAAACCAATCGGCATCAAAGAAGGGTTTTGGCTTATGGAGCTAAAACTCTTGCTGTTTTGACAATTGAGTATAGCGGCAACAACAGCTCACCACTGGCAAATCACAGCACACGCCATGGTGAAGACAACCAAAACGACAACAAAGAGGTGATTTACAGACAAATTCAGCAATATGGACCGTTCACAGATTGGATCCAGGATGCTCAGTGGTTATATGAGGTAGGTGTGGATATCGTCAACCTACCAGAATTGTCTCGAAACGCAAGTTGTAACCTCAAATTTGATTGAAGGACGATAATAGCGGATCATCAGAAGCAACAAAAATTGCCTTGGCCTTTGCCCACAACTTTGTTGAAGTTTATGATATAACGACCGAACGGCCAACAATAGTTTTCCGAGTTCAATGCGAAGAGCAATGTATTCTGTAAGTTTTCATCCATCTTCGTCAGCGACTTTCTGAATGCTTCCAATTGTTGATGGCATTTCATTTTCAAAGGTATTCTGCACGTTTTTACGGGAATACGATATCAACTTTGTA
Organism: Umbelopsis sp. PMI_123; assembly: GCA_021235465.1. Classification (NCBI taxonomy): domain Eukaryota; kingdom Fungi; phylum Mucoromycota; class Umbelopsidomycetes; order Umbelopsidales; family Umbelopsidaceae; genus Umbelopsis; species Umbelopsis sp. PMI_123. The sequence continues at coordinate 280,162 of JAJSME010000018.1, read as the reverse complement.
CCTTGGATCAGGTACCGTGTTCAACGAAGTCCATGTTTGGAAAGTGACTGACAAGAACGAGGAAGGATTTGCCCTAGTACAACATCGATTAGTTGGTCACGATGGTGTTATATTTGGAATTAGATTCAGTGATGATGGATCAATGCTTGTAAGTGTATCGGATGACCGTACAATACGTGTGTGGGGTCTGAAGAACCAAAAGCGGTAAGTGAAGCTATATTCGTTGATGTGGGTTTACAATTCACTAAGTGTAAAAAAATTGCAGGAAGTATCATGTGATATTCGGCCATACTGCTAGAATTTGGGATTGTATTATCGTTGATCAATATCTTGTTAGTGTATCAGAGGTAATGCACACAATGGATCGATGTTGAGGGTAACTCGTTTCAATATAGCTCACTTGAATCCGTCGCATTTTTAGGATACGACATGTCGAGTATGGAATAACCCTTATCTACAGGAGGAAGAAGAAATATCTGATGGAGCAATGGATTGTCTTGCCTGTTGGGAAGGCCATGCCGGTAAAAGCGTTTGGAGTTGTGCAGTAAATCCAAACAAGAGACTTGTTGCCACAGGTGGGCAGGACTCTGGTGTTCGTCTGTGGTCACTGAAAGCAATTCAAGAAAACCATATTGGTATGCGTTTATTCCCTTCTTTCTGTATTTAACATGTACGTTATAGCCTAGTATTAATCACTTTATTCGGGTAGAATCTGAATCTGATTTAACCGCTATCGACCTACCTGAGCTGCAAAGCTATACATCACAACTTGATAATGCCAACGAATTTATGCGAAACTTTGTAATTGTAGACTATAATGTTATTGCTACCTTCACCAACCAAGGGTATGTCTACTTAAATTAAGCTGATATGTCTAGCGACTCATACTGATACAAAATAGCTTTCTTCTCCGTTATGATAATGATACTCAAAATTGGGCCAATCTATATCAAGATGATGATTTTCGCAATTATGCTGTTATGGCCGCTTCCCAGAGTGGCCAATTCGTTGTTTCCGGTGGTTTACAAGGGCACTTGTGTATTTGTCACGCCTACTCAGCTTTCACCGTAAGTTAATTTGTTAGCACTCTTATTCAACTTAGAACCCCAAATCTAATGATCCGCAAATTTTAGCCACTGAAGTTGAAGGTACATATCTCCAAGGTTTTGACTTTGTTCATATTTGAATCGAAAGGTATATATCTGACATCTTCTGTTCTCCCGAATGCCCATATCTAATAATTATGATATCACAGTCAAGGGAGTTTTCTATATTGTCAGTCTTGGTGTAGAAGACGAATTCTACTTGTATCGCTTCGATATGAGGAGCCTTGATAAACCTCAAATCAGACTGGTGCACCGACTGCAACGTTCTGAGATTAAAACGACGATAATATGTGCAACGATTTCTGAGGAAGATAGCCTCCTTTTGTGTGGATCAAGGGAATCTGCTCTATTGATCTATCGAATTCCTGGCATCCATAAAAATGTGAGTACGGACGATGAGCCAACATTGTCAACACTGGCGCTTCAGTTGAGAAGAACACATGGACGCCAAGCTGTATCTTCCGTTCTTGTACGTCCACTTCCCGAGACGTCCTCGCATTACCCTGGTTTGATAGTATTATCTACAGGCAGGGATGGATGCTTTATTGAATATCGATTGTTAAATATTGCATCTTCGGCATCCGAAGATGGGCCAAATATGGACATTGACGCAGGCAAACTGGATCTTGTGGACGACAGTGATGACTCTGACGGGACCCAACAGAAAAAAGAGAATGGAAAATCTCTCCTAATAGAGAAAGTATACAAAAATCGAGTTACCAAGGGATGGGCGGAAGGTGCCATGTACATGGATGGGGAACTTTACATCCTTGGATTTTTCAGGAAACGCTTCTTTGTTTTCAATGTAGCCAAAGGCTTTGAAATGCTATCAGTTGCGTGTGGTGGTGCTCACCGTGCTTGGCATTTCTTGAATGACGACCGAAAGCTTGCTAAATGCACTTTTGCTTTCTTCCGTAGAAATAAGGTATAGTATCATCTATTATTTGACCATTAATAAGAAACTGAAAACTGACATTGATGAATGGCGGCTTTAGGTTAATGCACTGTTTAGAAAAGGTGTTCCTAGCACTGAAGCCTATGAAGCAAGTGTTCAGGTAAGCTAAGCAATTGCTTAGTGGTTATGATTGCAAGAGAGTAATTTGGTAACCTTCTATTTCATCTGTCATCTTTCAGAGCAATTTCCATGGAAAGGAAGTTCGTGCTATAACCTTCCTCGGTGAGTCCCATATTAAATAATAGACTGAAAAACAAGGATTCCAGTAATAACCAAAAAATTGATAAACAGGTGCTGCCATTGGATGTCAAGAGAAGTTCAAAAACATGCCTATGATAGTTGCCACAGGTGGCGAAGATACCCTTTTACGATTGAGCCAATATGTTCCTGGGAAACTCGAGGGTAGTCTAATTAGTCTGCGAACTGTTCGAAAACATTCATCTGTCATCAAGAGCATTGCTTACTCAATGGGAAAAGAAGCTCTGCTGTTCACTAGCGGCGCAAGTGAGGAATTGAGATGTTGGAAAATAGATTCTCATCCGCCACAAGGGACATCCTCATCCGACTTTGATCCTTCAAAGGACCTCCTTGATATTTCTTGCTTGGAATTAGCATCAAGTCCATTAGTCAGGTATGTTGGATATGACTAGAAAACGAGAAAGATGGTGACGCAGATGATAATACTTGGGCAATAGTGATATTAAGGAAACCCGTATTATGGACACTTCCGTGTTTTGTATCGACGGTTATCGAGGTTATCATATCTTGGCTGCAGCGTATTCAGATTCTACGACTAGGGTAAGAGAATATTGCTGTCGAGTTGCATACGGATCTCACATAAGCCCATTTTACTTATGCATTGTACTGTAGCTCTGGCTGTTTGACGAGGTTGCCAAGAAGTTTTATCTGATTGCGGACGGTGTATGGCATATGAAATGCTTACTGCAAATTCGTCATTTACTTGTTCCAGGTATGTCCCTGAGTCGTTCAATCGCCTTGTAGGTCTACAAGTACAATATTAACTTAACATGAATTATTAGACAATGCTGGCGGCCAAGGAATCGTTATAATTACAAGTGCAACAGATGGCAAATTGGCATTCTGGGAAGCCACCTCAATCGTCAACCAATTTGTAGAGTCTTACAAAGCAAATGTAGTTTCAGAATTTGTCAAGCTACCCACACCGTTCTACTCATACCAAGCACATCTTTCTGGCGTGAATGCCATTGACATCAAGCAGCAGGAAGGTGAGAGCATTGCAGATGATATCCAGAGATTGAAAATATCAATGAAACCATGTTATTCATGATTGTCGTTACCAGATGGAAGCTTCTGGTTGGCGTCGGGCGGTGAAGACAATGCCCTTGCTGTCAACTGGCTTGACATTTGTTATGATAGTAGGATCAACCTTCCTGCATCCGTTACAGTCAAGGCAGATATAGCCAAGATAGAAAGTGCACATGCTTCCTCTGTTACAGGTATGTAGTCCTCGGCTGGCTACCATGTAAACGATTGAACTAATTTAAACGCCATTTGTTTTTCCAACCAGGCGTTCACATTATTGGCAACCGTGTACTGACTGTATCAACTGATCAGCGACTCAACGTGTGGGATGTTGATATCACACAGGGTATTAAACTCACATTGGAGGATGCCTACTATGTAGACGTCCCAGATCCATCTGCTATGGATGTCACTATGTACAAGTACGTCTTGCCCTGCCATTTCACGTTGTACCAATCTCCCAGAGTTATTTTTTTGTTAACTTTCGTTCTTTCAACAGCGACGCTATTGTGATTGGAGTTACTGGTATTGGATTCCAAATGTTAAAATCCAAAAAAAAAGATATAGAGCATTATTGAACTCTTGTACAATAGGAATAGACTTGTGGGCCAAGGTTGGTTCAATAATAAACGTTTCATTATACAGAAAAATGCGTCTAGTGGTTTATCTTTACAAGTGTTGACATATGCAACTAGTCGAGAGGGAAATAACATTAGGAATCTATCCTTGTCTTTGCTTGTGTTTCTTGTTCTTGCTACAGACTACAAAAACTTTTCCACGTCGCTTAACAGTTGAGCAGCCATCGCATATCTTCTTGACAGAGGCCCTGACCTTCATGGTGCGCATGAGTGTAAGTGAAGGAGAGACTAGTGTTGGCTGGATAGTTGATTGAAGTAGAGAGCGAGCTATTAATGGGCTACCCATCGGCCGCGTCAACATTCTTGCCCATTGTTGAAGTAATGACATGTTTGAACAAAGTCGATTGCAGAAGGTGGAATTTTTTTGTTTTCCAACGAGACTTTTTCAAGCCAGCAAAAAATTCTGGGAAACCGAAGTCCTGAGATGATGTCAGCTTTTCTTTCAAGCGTGAACAAAAATATTTGATTTAGTTATCCAAACGTTGAACAGGCACCCAGCAATTATAACCACGTGATCTGCAGATATTTTTTGACCATTCTCAATGCAAATTCATGTTACCTGGCTCAGCAATAAGTTAAAAAAGAGAATCTGTTTGCAAAGCTCGAACAATGCTACGACGAAATCTAACTGCTCGCCTATCAGACGCCGCTCGAGCTACGTGTGTATGCTATTCAAGGCCTGCGATGATAAATGCACTGAACCAATTCAGACGAGGTGTCAGCACACAGTCAAACGTTTCGAAACCCGCGACTATCAAGGTTGTGACAGCTGGAATTCTTACCAGCATTTCGCTGAGCTTCCTTTATGCTACCAAACTGAACGCTCTTGAACCTGAAGGTAACTAAATATGATATGTGTTGTATATCGAATTGAGAGCCTCAATTCATATGTGGTACGTAGTAAAGGGTGATCAAGTATGTCAAGCTATCGTCGATAATGATATCAAGTTGCTGAAGAAGTAAGTCTACATTTTTATCAGATATTTATTGAACAGAAAATAACAATATAGAAATTAGGCTTATTGAAAACCCCAATTTTACACCCAATTGCTATCATCGCTACGGTTGGACTCCACTGGTAAGTATCATTAATACAAAATAGCATGAACTACAGAGCGCCAATTGTTTGTCTGACATGCCTCACAAGCAAACTGCAGTCATTCAAGATAACGTGCAGATGGCAAAGCTTTTATTAGAGGCAGGGGCTGGTAAGATTTATGTCATTCATAGGAGACAACATCATCATTTCGATAATAAACTCTGAGCTGTGATAGATCCCAACCTGGAAGATCATTATTACCCCAGATCGCACGAAGAAGCAAATGTTCGTCAAGAAGATTTTTCACCGGAACTTCTACCCTATAGAGACTATCGCAAATTTACAGCTCTTCATTATGCCTGCATCATACAGAATCCTGAGATGGTCAGTTTGCTATTGGATCACATGGCTGACCCAACTGCACGTACCGCGCAAGGATTGACACCTCGTGAATATCTCTACTATGTAGAGAGATTTACTGGTGAAAAGAATATAAGGATTGAATCCGCCTTGAGAGGTTAGTTATCATTCTATTTCCTCATGCCTCTCACCATGAAAGAAGCATCATTATTTATCTGATTGAGCAGCCAAGGAAAGGTCTTATCCTGTCGATAAAGCTGCTCATGACGAAGAAATGCGCAAAGTTCAAAAGCAGAAGGAGAAGGAGTATAGATTGAGGCATCCTATTGAGGAAGCATTGAAAGCTCGCATTGTTGGACAGTTAGGACCCATCCATGCCGTTGCAAGCGCCATTCGACGCAAACAAAATGGTTGGCATGATGAAGATCATCCTCTTGTTTTCTTGTTCTGTGGTTCTTCTGGCGTCGGTAAAACTGAACTCGTCAAAGGTGGGTACTGGGATCATTATCAAGGCTTGTAAGGCTTAAAATTGGCTGCTAATTTAGGCGTTGTTAGCCCTTGCCACGCATCTGCACGGAAAGAACATAGACAAAGGATTCATTAGAATTGATATGAGCGAGTTTCAGCATAAGGTAATCCTGTTATTATATTCACATTTAGTTTCATTACCTTTACTCACACATATATAGCACGATGTATCACGGTTCATTGGATCTCCACCTGGTTATGTGGTAAGCTACTGCTATTACATAAAGTAATGTTTTCCATTGCCATTCTTATGAGCTCTCCACATTACCTAACTATAGGGCTTTGAAGAAGGTGGACAGCTGACTGAAAAGCTTAAAGATTGTAAGAGGATACATTGCTTGGGAATTATCCATAGGATCAACAGCTAATACTACATGTGCATCTTTAAAACTACAGGTCCAAATGCAGTTGTACTCTTGGATGAAGTTGAGAAGGTAACGTTGTTTCTTCAGCTTGATAGATTATGAACCCAAGAACTTCCACGTAGCAATGAACTCACTAGGATTGAGCTCATTAGGCGCACCCTGATGTCCTAACAGTCATGCTCCAATTATTCGATGAAGGCCGCATTACGGATGGAAAAGGCACAACCGTAGAATGCAAGGACGCAATTTTTGTAATGACATCTAACCTTGCTCAACATCAAATTGCAGACGAAGCTGAACTGTTACGCCTTGAAGCAACGACTGACCACGACTCCCAAAGTACAGGAATAAACAGCGAGGACGCCAAACAATCGCGCGTAGCCGCAGACAAAGCTAAAAACGATTCGAAGGATGGTGATATCACATTATCAAGACGATTTATTGATCGTGTTATTTATCCCATTCTATATGATCATTTTGGAAGGGACGAGTTTCTTGGACGCATCAACGAGGTTCTTTTCTTCTTGCCGTTCGATCAAAAGGAATTAAAGGAGATCACTTCGAGAGAATTGATGCGATGGGCGGACAAGGCCAAGAAACGACACAATATTACGTTGACTTGGAGCCCAGAGGTTGTCGATGTACTGGTAGAGGGATACAACATACGATACGGCGCAAGAAGTATCAAGTATGAAGTGGAACGCAAAGTGGTCAATCATGTCGCCAAATTAAACGAAAATGACGAAGTCACCGATGGCGGTCGTGTTCATGTCACAGTGGAGGAAAATGAAGCTGGCCGACGCATTATTGTCACGGTCCCAGACAGTGGTGGTGAGAAGAAGTCCAGTGGATGGTTCGGAAAGAGATAAGTTGATATATCAACCATAAACATTTAGATAGTAATAATGATACAATCATTGGAAACTTTTTAGTATATCAAAAAGATATGTTATAGTTTCACAACAGTTTTATTTCACATCCAAAAAGAGGTAATAAAGAAGTGCTCCTATGAATCCTCCTACAAACGGAAGCAGACTTGGTATCCAAAAATAATAGTTATTTGATGTGAAGACCTGGAAGCCCCAGCCAGCCAAGGCAGTGAATAGTCGCGGGCCAAAGTCTCTCGCTGGATTCATAGATGGTCCTGTGTTTACTCCCATTCCCAATGAGATCAGCGTTACTAGCGTGCCTATTAATATAGGCTGTACCGCTCTGATAGACACATCTAAGCGGTCCATAATGGAAAAATTAATAAAGAGTAAAATTGCACTGCAAGCAGTCTCTGTGCCGATTGCTCGCATAGTGTCAACGCTCGATGCTGGCGTGGTTGCAAAGATTGTCAATGTCTCATTCTGTCCTGATACCTGTCGAACACCGCCATCCAATCGGTCTAAATCAGGTGATATATTGACATATAGAATAGCTGCAGCACAGAAAGAACCAAGAACTTGTGTCAACATAAACATAGGGAACTTCCGAAGAGGAAATTTTCGAAAAAGACATAGAGTGAATGTTATTGCAGGATTTAAATGAGCTCCCTATACATTTGGAAATCTTAGCACCTGGTTATGTACAAGTCTTCACGTTATGATGACCACTTACTGAGATATCTCCAGCGACGTAGATTGCCATAGTAACAGCCAGTCCTAAGCATGTATTGTTAATTATCGTTGGTTGACAATACATTTCCACATTATAACTTTGGGTACTTACCATAACCAAGACTAGGAAACAGCCCGAGCTTATTGTCGGTAAACACATGAGTAGCAATAGTGGCGTTTCCAAGTAGTACCATCAACAGCGTAGCGAAGAACTCGGCATAAAACTCACGGTACTATATATACAATATTCAGTACATGGCAACTGCATGTTCATTATGGTGTGAAAGAGAACAAAGGGGATTATCTTACCTGTGATCGCCACGTATTCCATTGTGAACGCAAATCGTTCTTAAACTTCTCTTCCTCGAGCACAGTTGCCAGGCTAAGATCTACAATGGTTTCCGCTACACATTCATTTGATCGCACGTCTTCTGCTTGCATTAATTTTGATACAAAGTTTTGTATGTTATGGTATGTTTTTGAATTGAAATAGACTGGGGATGATTATATTAAGCGAAGTTGAATAACTGAAAAAGGCTTTGCAAATGGAGATCAGGCAGCTTGGTCGCTATAGATGAAACTTTTTGTTACTGACAAGTTGTATCTATAAGCATATAAAGGAATCCATGTATTCTTAATAGTAGACAGCCTGTTTAGTTAGATATCCATTATGATTCGATCATATTGTACCTGGTTCACTTTAATATATCCTACATTGGTCAGTCCATCAACTTGATCTATTTCTTTCGATTACCATTGGTTGTTCTTCTGAAACATTCGTATATGTGGCTTTCGACAGGGGAGCAAAGATATATGAAAAATTTATTGGATACTTGATGATATGTGAATGGTTTGGTTGATCAAAGTACAACAAAGTCTTGATCATTTGAAAAAGCGAGAGCTGTTACAGTATGCATGAGTTAATACCATTTAGGTGATTAAGTAGGGGTATGAGAGTGATGAATAGGTTCTTCAAAGGTAAAGCTGAGCCTGAGAAGCAGATTTAAACAACAATGGAGTACTCTCTGTTGTTACGGTCAGCCTGCTTCTGTGCGGTTGCTCTCAGATTTGTTGAATAATGACTGTCGCGCTCGTACAAGAGGGGAGTTGGCAATCCAGTTAGGTACTTCGGCAGGATGGAGATAGAATGCTTTCAACCTGGAGTGTCGCTTATTATCTGGTTCTTTAGTGTCTAGGACCGTTGTATTTGACTTGACTGTTGTAATAGAAAACAGTGATGTAGAACGCAATAGTATGGAAGGCAATCTGGATACGCTGCGGAGTAAATGAGAGTTGGACAAAGCGTTACCAGCTGCAGGGAGTTGAGAGATGATATCTGGAGGTCTATGTGACATTTGTTGTTCTGGAGGAGGAAGAGTTGGAGAAGGAGATTGTGAAGCTCGTGAAGGTGCTACGGCAGCTTCGTTTTTCTTCACAGTTAGCTGTGATTCAAGGTCTGTTTTGATCCGATATCGTCTCACTGAGAAGTTGACTAGGAGTATCAGTAGGAATACCGATAAACCAGCCACTGCACAGCTTACAATGATACCAGTTTTATTAACTTGGACTTCGTAAGCATCAAGATTTGTAGAGGATAGTTCCATAAGAATGAAAAGAAGCTCATCCAGGCCCAGTTACAACAAAAACATTCCCCAGCAAAAACAAAGAGAATGAATGACTAAACATGACAGATATCTGTTTTCACACTCCGAAAGACTTGCAATATTAAAAAAAATATCAAACAAATTTTTTTGGACCCTTTGTCAATTCAAAACCATCAGCTATGGCAATCACCATTGCAGAATCCAATCCAAACATCAATCCTTTGGATGGCTTCAAAAACATCATTGCAGATAAAGTTTCTGCTATCTCAGGCGCTGATCCTACATTGATTTACAAGTCATTGGAAGCTCCTCGATCACCGGACCACGGTGACTTTGCCATTGCCGTCCCCAAATTGCGCGTCAAAGGAAACCCGGCTGCCTTAGCAAAGGAGTGGGCTGGAAAGGTGGGAATTAAGAAATTATTTATATTGGGTAGCTCTTCTCCGAGTTCTTAAATTTTACCTTTATAGATTGAAGTTGACGACGATATTGTGGCTGTTACATCAGAAGCTATCTTCATGAACTTTAAGGTTAACGCTTCAAAACTCTATAACAACGTTCTCAGCATTGTTTCACAGCAAAAGGAGAATTATGGTAGAAACGAATCTGGTCAAAACAAAACTGTTATTGTCGAATACTCTTCACCTAACATTGCCAAGCCATTCCACGCTGGTCACTTGCGTTCTACCATTATTGGCTGCTTCATCCGCAATGTCTATGAAGCTAACGGTTGGAAGACTATTTCCATGAATTATCTTGGTGATTGGGGAAAGCAATATGGTCTTCTTGCGGTTGGTTATGAGCGTTATGGCAGTGAAGAAGCATTGACTCATGATCCTATCAACCACTTGTTCCATGTCTATGTTTCCATCAACGTAAGCTTTCATCCACATTTGCTCTTCGCTTGGTCCAACTTATTTCGTCCGTTCTTACTAAATAATCATTGTGCCTCTTCGCTAGCGTGACGCCGAAGCTGATCCCAGCATTCACGATGAGGCTCGTGCCTACTTCAAGCGTATGGAGGATGGCGACGAAGAGGCTCTTGCATTGTGGCGCCGTTTCCGCGACCTTTCGATCGTCAAGTACAAGGAAACCTATGCTCGCCTTAACATTGAATACGATGTCTATTCTGGCGAATCCCAAGTCGGTGACGGCATGAAGCGTGCTCTTGATATGTTGCATGAAATGAACTTATTGCAAGATTCAGATGGTGCAAAGGTTATTGACTTGTCCAAATACAAGTTGGGCTCCACTGTCGTTACAAAGAAGGATGGCACAACCTTGTACCTCACTCGTGATATTGGTGCTGCCATGGAACGTTATGAGAAGTTCAAATTTGATCGTATGATCTATGTCGTCGCTTCTCAACAAGATCTTCACTTGAAGCAGCTCTTCAAGACCATCGAACTCATGAAGTTCCCATGGGCTGATAGACTTCAACATATCAACTTCGGTATGGTCACTGGTATGTCTACTCGCAAGGGTACTGTTGTCTTCTTGGACCAAATTTTAGAAGAGACCAAAGAAAAGATGCATGACGTTATGCGCAAAAATGAGGCCAAATATGCTCAAATCGAGCACCCTGAACAGGTTGCTGACGAAATCGGTATTTCCGCTGTCAAGATTCAAGATAACGCTGCCCGTCGTATCAAGAACTACGAATTTGATTGGGAACGCATGTTCAGTTTCGAAGGTGATACTGGTCCATACTTACAGTATGCTCACGCTCGTCTATGCTCTATTGAACGCAAATCAAGTGTTCCTATCAATCCCAATGCCGACATCAGTCTTTTGGTAGAGCCAACTGCTCATGACTTGATCAGAACCATCGCACAATATCCTGACCTTGTCAAGTCTCTCACAAACGGTCTTGAGCCATGTAATGTTGTCACTTATGCCTTCAAGCTCTCACACGATGTTTCAAGTGCGTTCGAATCCCTCTGGGTTATGGGAGCTGAAGAGAAGGTTGCAGAGGCCAGAATGTTGCTCTACTGGTCTGCTAGAGTCACTCTCGGTAACGCTTTGAGACTCCTTGGATTGAAACCTTTGGAGAGAATGTAAAAGCGAATGAAGGTCAAAGCAAAATCAAAAATGAAAATCTAAATATCAATTTTCACAACCATTGTATCATTTCCCCCATAACCTGTCAATCTGACTGTTGTAAATGTAGAGTACCGCTCAGGTTTTCATAATTAGGCTATTTTCTAGAGTTTATAATCGATGACCTAGATAAACGAGTTTCTACCACTATCATCTTTAATCTAGAATCTAAAACATAGTTCTGAAGTACTTTTCCATTCCACTCGTTTGGCCTCATTATCCGCCCGCCGAAGAAATTTAACGTAGTTTTCCACCAGACTTTGACAGCCCTGTCACCCTGCAATTGTAATTTCTGTACACAGCGCTACATCCGCGTATGTTTCGATCAAGTCGAAGTATAGTGACACCGCTTGCTTTACGATTGGTAACTAGGACTTTATCCTCAAAGCCTGGACCACGTACTGCATGGCTGTTGACCGATGGAACGCTTGAATCGCAGAAACAATGTACCTCAATGGCAGATCTCATACATGCCAAATTCAAAATTTTGCAAATAAAACCTAATGGAGGTAAAGCTCAACTATGTCTAATCGATGTAACATGGATCAAAAAGTCTCACTTGCCCATACAGTTTTCCAAGGTTTGCCGGTCATATTACAGAAATTGCTAGTGGAAACGTTTCCTGGGTCACGCAAACAAGGTACTAGTGCTATCGAAACTTTGCTAATTCGAACTCTTTTACTCATTTTTATTCCGCAATTTTAGGGCATTTACCTTCATATCTATCGAACAATGGAGAAAATGTAGACGGAACACAACCTGATATACTAATTACGGCTGGACGAGATGCTATTGCTGGAGCTTTGTCCATTAAAGCCAAGGATCGGCAGGGCATATTTTCAGGTATACTTACCTACTCAATATCACTACATATTGTATCGAACCCTAATTACGATGCGCAAAAAAAAAAAGTATACCTTGGATTCCCAGATATCCCTTTTATCAACTTTGACCATGTTATATTATCCAAGCACGAAGCTGCCACGAAATTAGGTAAGGCAATCGAAGGGACGAGGATGGGAGATGTTCAAGCACGACTAACACGTCTTTTATATCCAGCTAAACTTGGGCCTTTATCAAGTCAAAAGAATTATACGGCAATTGCGGTAAGAAATATAGCCATAGCTGTTTCTCATTTCGGAATCTGATCGGTATTAAATAGGCTCCTCCGTTGCATCTTGTTCAACAAGACGAGGCAAGCGTTAACCAACACTTAGCAGCACTTGCTTCACCCAAATTTCTAAACAACGAAACACCCCTTACCACATATATTGTTGGTAAGCATCATCATCATTGTCGCTGGTATCCAGAAGATGCTAGTCTTGTAGCAGATAACATTCAGGTTAGGACACCGTTTGACTCTATGCTTTCGAGTACCCTAGGTTGAAGTTAATGACTGACCGTAAAGAAAATTTAGAGGATTATAGACAACTTGGGTCATAGAGTTGTTTTAGTTTACACTGACAAAACGGAGCAAAAAGTATGTATCCTCCTTTTCAGCTACCATAAATGGTGTGCCTCCGATTGACATTCATTTGCGCACAAGGTAAAGGACAATATTGGCAATTCCCTGAAGAAATATCTAGACGAATCCTCCCAGCTTGCATCATGCGATTTATCAACTATCGAGAACACAAAAGAAAAGTGTGATACTTATGACGCTTTAGTGCAAGCAAGCAATCAGTCTATACTAACAGCAGATTTGGACTATCTCGTGTTGGAAGCAGTGGTCAGAAGGTGCATAATTTTTATTGATAATTATGGCATTATGGAAAGAGCTTTTATTGAAAATATCAAACATATTATAGGAAACCAGTATATATCGCATTTCAAGATCGTTGCTCGAGCCATCTATTACAAATTCATCGATGGCTCCGAAATTCACATCTGACAAGGAAACTTAGGCTGAACCGAAGTCGTGATACCTCGCCATTGGATGGCACCGATGCTTATAGCTATTTGGGTAATTACAAGCCTTGGGAGGATGGTAGAAAAGCTCTTAATGTTGATGCTGATTGGCGAAAAGCCCAAGAGATATTTGAGTAAATTATCAAAGAGATGAGCTGGAAATGAGAAATGAAATAGAATGCTGTAAAGCTGCTGCATATCCGTCGTTTTATCACATCCAATTAAAAAGCAAAGCTAAAGAAGATGCTAATTATGAAAATATATTTGTGGACAACAAAGAAGGTTGAGAAGCGCTACAATTACGTTAATCAAGCTTCAAATACGATGGACAATGTCCCAGTGCCATGCTACCAAAATCTCATTTACGCATTGCGCAGGTAATTCGGAGCTCAAAAACTTGGAAGGTTGAAAATGGGCTTGTGGAGTTGAGCTGAAGAATCGTCTTGCCACTTATCACCATGACTGAAGCTCCGGCGACAGATAAGTCAGCAGTATTGACGGTTGAAGCACCAGTAAATCTAGATCTTGAATCATACATAGCTAATTATCGAGGTTAGTACCTGTGCGTTATATTCATTTTGACAACATGGCCCTCATTGTCCGACAACGACATCCATTACTAGGCCATACCAAAGTCAGTCGAGCATGCTTTATTGCTGAGCGATGTCCAGCTCTTGAAGTTGAAGCTTACAAGATAGCTCTTGTTGAAACGCAAACAAACTCACTTGACACGCAAAAGTACGAACATATCATTACACGCTTAAATGCAGCATTGAAGGCTCGTAATGAACCTGAATTACCAGTCGACAAAGAATGGATACAAACTACGCAAAAGCAAGCGAAAGCGACGGCAGAAAAATTAGAGGCAGAGTTAAGGAATTATAAGAATAACATGATCAAGGAAAGCATACGGGTAAGTATTTGTTTTATCGCTTTTTGGAATATCTCGAATGCTGACTTATGACAACCTGGGTAGATGGGTCACAACGATCTTGGTGATCATTATTACAGCTGTGGAGAATTGGCCAATGCACAAAGGAGCTATACCTATACTAGGGACTATTGTGCCTCCTCTTCACACATAGTCGAAATGTGCCTTAACGTCATCAAGGTATGATGATTTGACATTTATACGGATATGCTGCAACGCGCTTTCAACCATACCGTTTATTTACAGTTCCTTTTTCTTTATATTCTTAAATCAGGTTGGGGTTGAACAAAGGGCATTCTCATACCTCCACAACTACATTGTTCGAGCTGAATCAGTGTCAGATATCCCCAACAAGACAAATACTATATCCAAATTAAAATGCTGTTCTGCCATTGCTCATTTGGAAAGCACCAATGCAAATAAGTATAAACATGCAGCAAAGCTTTTCATGGAAGTTGCATTTGGTATGGAGAATTCATTCAATGAGGTAAGGTGTCACTGACAAGATGATTTTAACGGGGACATTTTACTAAACGAAGTTGCTTTCATCACATGGTAGATTATTGCCGCTAACGATGTTGCTGTATATGGAGGTCTATGTGCACTGGCAACATTCGACCGTGAAGAGTTGAAAAGCAAAGTGATTGATAATGTCAATTTTCGAAATTATTTGGAGCTTGAACCGCATATCCGAGAACTGATCACATCGTTCTACAACTCCAAATACAACACCTGTCTTCAGATTTTGGAAGAATATAAGGCAAGTGATTTGAATGTTATATCATTTACATATTGGTAGCGCCGAAAAGGATGTCTTACATTATAATGACGACTTGTAGAATGATTTTCTTTTGGACATGTACCTGAGCGCCCACGTGGAGAACCTGTTCAACATGATTCGGAGAAAGGCACTTGTACAATACTTTACGCCGTTCTCTGCTATTGATCTCAACGTTATGGCCAAGTCCTTTAGCACCAACGTAAAAGATTTGGAAGATGAGTTGGCAAAATTGATTGCAGAAAATGAAATTCAAGCTAGGATCGACAGTAACAGAAAGATTCTCCGGGTTTCTGAACATCAACAAGATCAACGAAAACTTGTATTTGACAGAACCATTGCCACTGGAGAGGAATATCAGCGCGCATCTAGTGCACTGTTGCTTCGATTGAGCCTAATTAAAGCCGATATGATTGTGAAATGAACAAATTAATAAAAATGGACTTGTTATCTAAACATGCCAAGACTCCTTCTCTCAAATTTTTTATTACATATTCAGAGCTATTAGTGCGCCATAGACAACTTCCTTCCATAGATACATTTCCTCCAGCTATCTGATGCTGATCGTCCTACTGGGCATTTGGCTCTATTGCCTATGTGCGATTGTAGGGACTAATGGTAAGTTTCGTTATATACACAGATGTCCCGCTTCAGTAATTTGGTTTCAGAGAATTGACGCTTTCGTTATAAGCACACAATCTGCAGCCAGCTCGGTTAAAACGGGCAGTAGCTCTTGAGGAACCTTTATTAGAGATTGTTGATCGACCACTTCCAATGGATCGATTTCAGTCAAAGCGCGACCTTCGACCTTCATATAATGATTTGCGCCACGATGACAGTTTTCGCTTAACATTCAAAGCATTCAATGTCACATTTCACCTACACATGATGCCGAATAGAGACCTTTTCCACAATGAAGCATTTTCAGTTATAGATAATGATAATACAACACGCCAACCTCTACGACAAGAAGACTTCCGTATATACAAAGGCGTTGTAATCCCTTCTCACATCAGCGACAGACAGCTGGGACTGGCTGATATCGGCGTAGCCAACCACCTCTGGGAGGACGAACTGGTGTCTCTTGGATGGGCTCGAGTCGTGGTTAGAAATGACATAGAGTAAGAACTTGTGGCGATTGTCAGATTTAATATCCCCTGAACGAAGCAAATGAAGCTGACCCCTTTTCTGTTCCTAGGCATAGTCTTCCGCACCCCATATTCGAAGGTGTTTTCAGTAATAACGATGAATTATATCACATCAAATACCAGCAAAACTATCATAGATCAAAGAGAGCTGATGATCACTCGCCAGAAAATGCGGCATCAGACATGATAATATATAAGAGTAGTGATACTGACTCTATGGAGAAACGCCATTGGCGTCCACGAAACGGCGAGTGTGCAGCAGATGAATTAATATTCAATCAGATGCAAAGCCATCGACCAATACCCACAATATACAACAAGCGAGATTTACGTGGATTTATGCATTTGGGCCAAGCTGGGCTTGCCTCATTATCGAAAACAACATCACCTGGCGTAAATTCCAACATACGCCAACTTTTAGGCTGCCCATCATCAAGGCTCAGTAAGTATTTCACCCGGATTTTATTTCAGTGTGGTAGAATACTAATCATTATGTTTTGGCTTGCACCATTGTTTCTCATTTGTAGTTGCTTATATGGGTGCCGGTGAGTAGATTCTTCTGCAGAACACATAATGGAAGGGATTTCATTAATCTTTATTTGAAACATCCTCAGCGGCCGATTGTACATACACTAGATTCTATAATTCAATACCAAATGCAATGTATCAAATATTCAACGACTGGAACGCCGCATCGGCGGTATACGAAAGCACATTTAACATCTCACTCGGACTCATTGAATTGAAGATCATGTCCTCATCTTGTCCAACAACAACGCCAGCAAATGAGACATGGAATAGACCTTGCAATCCTAATTATCCTATCAACATGAGACTAAGCGACTTCTCTCAATGGCGTGGAAGCAAAGGTGATGATGGTGCAGGGCTATGGCATTTGCTCACGCAATGCTCGTAAGTGGATGTTTGATTGAGAAATAATTTGTGAGTTATACAAAAATTAATCCTGTTCTCTAGAACTGGCACTAAGGTTGGTATTGCGTGGCTGGGACAATTGTGCACTAGTGATGTAACCCTTCAACAACAAGGTCGGTATTCCAACGTTACTGTATATGTATATAACTCTAGCTTATACAGTTATGTATTGCAGACGGAGGAAGCGAATATGTTTCTGGAACTGGAGTGTCTTCAAGTATGTATAGTTCTTAGTCAGTGGCACTTACCCGTTTCTCAATCGCTGAATTGAAAATTTCTAAAAGTTACTAGAGAAGAATGGAAAGTTGTTGCACATGAGATTGGCCACGGATTTGGTACTTTTTTTTTTTTGTTTTGGACAGTAGCATCTCTGATTTCTTCTTTCTTACCGGTACTATATACACAGGAGCGATTCATGATTGTACTGCTGCGACATGTCCATGCCAAGGTGATTGTGGGTGCTGTCCGTTGAACTCAACTACCTGTAATGCAAACGGTCTTTACTTGATGAACCCAACGAGTAATGTAACAACGACACAGTTCAGTCCTTGCTCTCAATCATATATCTGTAATTCCATGTTTAGCATTGGTTACTGCCTGCACAGTAAGTGTTATTTACTCACCATTATATTTTACTGATACTCTTTCCAATCTAATTCATTTGTGACAACCCCTTAGCTCCTGGATTCGTCAACACCAAGTCAATGCCAATTTGTGGAAATGGCATTCTTGAACCAGGCGAAGACTGTGATTCCGGTAGGCGCAATCCAGCTTTTGAGATGTAAAAATGGTATATATACTAATATATGTATTTAAGGCGGTATTGATGATCGTTGTTGCATCGGAAAAACGTGCAAGTTCAAAGCCAATGCAACCTGCGAGTAAGATTTTGCTTTTACCAACTTTTTGTACCATGTCGTTGATATTGATCTACGCTATCACATATTCTAGTGATGCTAATGACGCATGCTGCTTCAATTGCAAGTTTAAGGCGTCAACAGAAATCTGTCGACCAGCTGCGTCAGTATGTGATGTTCCAGAATACTGCACTGGTAAGGGTCCTACCTGCCCTGCAGATGCATATTTGACAGACGGAATGCCGTGTGGTAATAGTACTACGCTTAGGTGTGCATCGGGTCAATGTACTTCTCGTGACAGCCAGTGTCAACTTCGAGGTGGAAGGATGAATATCTCGCAAGCTTGCAGCTACAATAGCAATACCTGCATGCTTAACTGTCTTGATCCAACCGACAGTACTCAATGTGTCATTTTGACTGGTAGATTCTTGAATGGTACTGATTGTGGATACGGTGGCTCTTGCCAAGGGGGAATATGTACAAACAGTAGTTTGAGTAAGTATCTCTAGATATCTGATATGGTATACAGAGATGAATACTGATAAGAACCACAGCGAACGCTGCAACAAATTGGGTGGATAGCCACAAAGCCATTGCGATTCCATTATTTATTATTATTGCCCTACTCGTTTTGTTTGTCCTGTTTCAATGCGGAGTATATCAAGCCAGAGCGTTTCAACGAAGAAGAATTCTTGCCAGAGCAAAACAGTTTTCTCCAAAATCTGCAGCAAGTCGAGCAACACAGAACTCTACAAAAGCTATAGACCAACAAGAATCGTTCTCACGTCCAGATCATAATGGTTTGAGCGGCAATAACTACGAAATGGATGATTGGAAATACAGCCCTAATGGTCCAAATAGATAACTATCCATGGTTATATGTTAATTTATTTCTGACGCTACATCCTGTCGTTATAGACGGAAAAGTCCTTAACAATAAATGTAGTTCATCCATCTGGAAATATGAAGGTTCGGGAGGGGGGAGGTTTACATTTATCGAGACTTTGTCAGATTTCCAAAGGAGCTGACATTGATTTGCTTTATTGCTTTTACAGCCATTTGTTTGTACGGTCCATACGAAAGATGCTACAGATATTGGCTCAACTGAGACAATGCTGATGCAAAATGTCACGACGGAAGGCTGTGGTCGTCAATGGGCTCGGCTCCCAAACTTGTATGGATAAAGGTTTATATCGTGATCAGTTCCAAGATTCTGAGCGTTCCAAACCGAAAGTCTACTACGAAAGCCTCCAAGCATTGAAAAATTATGCTAGTGGCTGAGAGAATGGATTCAATTTTTTTTTATGCAATTTGCTTCTTACCGTCGTTGTCAAACATTTTGATTCAAATGGTTCTGAAACTGTATCCCAATGAAACTAATCTTACAAATATTTTTATTACCATGGCATTTTGAAATCCAACTTTGATTTTTGATTTTGAAATAATTTGATATTCGATAATCTTCATAGTAATTGCTACGCTGAACGATGTGTATCCTTCATATTTATGACTTTAGATATCCTGTACCATCTTGATAGTGTACTCACCTTCATTTACATAATGAAAAGACATTTAAAAAGCATGACAAAGCAATGTTGCCATCAGAATTGCCCATATATGGATTATTAGTGGTCCAGAGTCCAAGGCGGCGTCACAGAGCCCATTCGTTACTAAACTATCATTTTCCAAGAAATATATAAACATGAATATTCGCCACCATCAAATCAGTTTGATATCCACTTCAAAAAAAAAAAATCATTCATAACATGGTCTCATCTATCCCGTCTGGTGCTCGTGTCCTGGTCACTGGTGTAACTGGTTACATAGGTACTCACGTAGCTGATCAATTTCTCAAGGCAGGATACACCGTAGTTGGTACATCAAGAACTGCTGCCAAGGCTCAAAAAGTGAAAAATTATTTTGACGAGAAATACGCTGGCAAATTCGAAGTTTATGAAACTGGCGATCTCGCAAAAGATGGTGTTTTCGATAATGCTGTCAAAGGTATGGAAAGTGCAACCAACATAAAATCACATCAATGCATTGGAAAGTAATATTAATTTGAATATATTATCTCACATAGATGTTGACGCTATTGCTCATGTAGCCTCTCCTGTTGTTTTCAACTCTGATGATCCCATTAGAGATGTCATCAACCTTGCCGTCAGTAGCACGTTGAGTCTTCTTAACTCAGCCTTAAGATATGGAAAGAATGTCAAACATGTTGTTGTAACATCCAGTGTAGCGGCTCTTCTCAATTCCAAAGTAGGACCGGACCATGTATACAGTGAAGCTGACTGGAACGATGCAGCTTTCCAAACCGTGCTTCAAGATAAAGAAAACGGTCGCCCTATAGATGGCTTTCTCGCATACGTTGCTAGCAAAAATGAAGCTGAGCGGGCTATTTGGCGGTTCAAGGAGGAACATAAGCCATCTTTCGCAATTTCTACCATTCTACCAGCTATGGTTTATGGCGCTATTTTACCTCCACCAAAGTCAGTGAAAGACATAGAAGCAAGTAGTACGGCTCAGCAAATCGTGCAATTGTATACTGGTGAAAACAAAGATCCGACACAGACTCTAGGCCCACCAATATTCGTTGATGTCGTTAATGTTGCTGCTGCCCATGTCCGTGCGGTTGAAAGACCAGACAAGTCAAATGGTCAGCGCTACATGCTGAGTGGTGGAACATATAATTTCCAGGCAGTCGCTGATATCTTACGCGAACAATTCCCAGAGAGACAGAACATAATTGCCAAAGGAGAACCTGGAAAGCCGGTTGTAGATAGCAAAAAATTTGATAGTAGCAAAGCGGTTCGGGAGCTTGGAATTGAATATACGGATTTGAAAACTGTAATTTCAAACACAGTGGATAGTTTTAAGCACTTTTATGCTTAAGTAGCTTAGGATGTAACTTTCATCAAAATCACTTTCCAATAAGCTTGCTATCAAAATCAATAAAATTGAATGACTGAGAAAAAAATTACAATATTTGCAGTTTTGGAGAAGTTAGATATTGCTGATTGCTTCACAAGCTAGAGAGCATGGGGAATCATTACATGAGAAATTGCCCTCCATCAGGCAAATGGAAATTTCATAGTATTTTTGAATAAATGGATATTGATTGATAAAGCTTTGATTTTAATTTTGAAAATATTGGGTATTTAGTGTCGTTGAGCAGCAATTGCTAAGGTAACAGAAGTGGAACAGATTTCTACAGTTGGGATTGATAAGCTGTGAGTACGGCAATTGCCCATATATAGAATATTAGTGATTAGCCACAGTTTTGACTTGTGCTTTGGTTCTCAGTCATCCCACCATAATTAATAACCCATCACTTTAGCTCGACTTTATATAAACTGGGTATTCTCGACTTCAAAATAATTCGATATTCAATATCAATAGCAAAAGCTCACACATAACATGGTCTCATCTATCCCGTCTGGTGCTCGTGTCCTGGTCACTGGTGCAACTGGTTACATAGGTACTCACGTAGCTGATCAATTTCTCAAGGCAGGATACACCGTAGTTGGTACATCAAGAACTGCTGCCAAGGCTCAAAAAGTGAAAATTTATTTTGACAAGAAATACGGAACTGGCAAATTCGAAGTTTATGAAACTGGCGATCTCGCAAAAGATGGCGTTTTCGATAATGCTGTGAAAGGTATGGAAAGTGCAACCAACATAAAATCACATCAATGCATTGGAAAGTAATATTAATTTGAATATATTATCTCACATAGATGTTGACGCTATTGCTCATGTAGCCTCTCCTGTTGTTTTCAACTCTGATGATCCCATTAGAGATGTCATCAACCTTGCCGTCAGTAGCACGTTGAGTCTTCTTAACTCAGCCTTAAGATATGGAAAGAATGTCAAACATGTTGTTGTAACATCCAGTGTAGCGGCTCTTCTCAATTCCAAAGTAGGACCGGACCATGTATACAGTGAAGCTGACTGGAACGATGCAGCTTTCCAAACCGTGCTTCAAGATAAAGAAAACGGTCGCCCTATAGATGGCTTTCTCGCATACGTTGCTAGCAAAAATGAAGCTGAGCGGGCTATTTGGCGGTTCAAGGAGGAACATAAGCCATCTTTCGCAATTACTACAATTCTACCTTCTTTCGTGTTTGGAGCTCTGCTACCCGCACCACAGACACTGGAAGAAGTCTATGCTAACTCCACTGCCAAGA
This sequence comes from Umbelopsis sp. PMI_123, assembly GCA_021235465.1. Taxonomy (NCBI): domain Eukaryota; kingdom Fungi; phylum Mucoromycota; class Umbelopsidomycetes; order Umbelopsidales; family Umbelopsidaceae; genus Umbelopsis; species Umbelopsis sp. PMI_123. The sequence continues at coordinate 257,834 of JAJSME010000018.1, read as the reverse complement.
ATATCGTATATTTTTATTCCGGCCAAAGTCAGGATACTTCCAAGACTTTACAACCACCAATATTCGTTGACGTCGGTGATGTCGCTGTTGCTCATGTTCGTGCAATCGAAAGACGTGATAAGTCTGATGGTCAGCGCTACTTTGTAAATTCTGGAACTTATAATTATCAGAGGGTTGTGGACATCTTGCGCGAAGCTTTCCCAGAGAGACAGAATATCATTGTCAAAGGAGAGCCTGGAAAGCATGAACCAGACACAAAAAGATACAATAGTAGCAAGGCGGTTCTAGAACTCGGAATTGAATATACAGATTTGAAGAATACAGTTTTAAATACTGTGAATAGTGTTAAGCACCTCTACAAGCTGTAAATGCGTTTAGCTACAACCTTTAATAATATGAATTCTTATAAACATGCTACCAACATCAATAAAATTGAATAAATTTCCAAAATATGCAGCGTTGACGTGTTTGAGAAAATGTGTATTGCTTGAAGCTATCACTTACTCGACACAAGGCAGAACAAGGAGTCAAACGTCATAACTGTGCGCTCTCATGGGTCAAAGCCTAATTTACACCCGCTAGGGCACAAGAGGCTGTAAGGTGCTATGTGTACCCCAAGGAGGAGTGATTTATAACAATACTGTTTTCTACTCAAGAAATAGTACTACACATGATACGCACACGACAAAGATTACATAACTCTACTTGAAGCTTATAAGTAGTCCAACTGCACGCAATTTGATAATTCAATTCACTTAACCTAGGTCACCTGACCGACGCGTTTGGAAATTGATTTTCGAAATGCGTCAACGTGAATTCCCGAGGTATCGTTTCCTGTGTCAAATCTATGCCAGCTTCACTCAAGCGCTCGCTAGAACAAGCAGACTTGCCGGGTGAAAGGCCAAGTGTTAATGCATCTTCTCCTGATCAGGCAAGTATTTTAATGCTTGAATTGGTGACCAGTTCTTAGAATTTATGTGACGCGTTCAAATGTTTCTAAGAGGCAGCTATCTACGACACCAGTGTAACTAATGTTTTCTTCATTTTGTAATGAATTAGGCACAGTACAAGAGGATTCTACGGAATATAATACCTGCGGAAGCAGAAAGCAGTAGTGAAGTTGAATCAACCGATGTTTCTCTTCATGACGACAATGACGAAGATGATAACGTGGAACACAACATCCGCCCTGCACGCCTCTCATTAGCAGGCAATGGCAATGCGCAATTGCTTGTAAGGATCGAATTACACTGTTTTGCTCGAGATGTAAACGATTGACTGACTTTTTAATACGTTTATCAGGATGTTTCTTACTCTGGAACGATTGAGTCAATGGAACTGGTCAATTTCATGTGCCATAAATATTTGAAAATGGATTTTGGCTCAAAGATCAACTTTGTCATTGGACATAATGGAAGTAAGTGATTGAATATTATAATAGAACGAAGATTGTTGACCGTCCTTTAATCCTCTTCCATTTCCTTCATTGCTTTTAGGTGGCAAGAGTGCCATCTTGACAGGTTTGACCGTCGCTCTCGGTGCCAAGGCTACTGTCACTAATCGCGCAGCTAATTTGGGTGCTCTGGTGAAGGCGGGAACAAGGTCAGTATTCATTTTAGTATCCAAATCTACATACAAAAAGTGCTATACCTAATAGCTGAGTGCATCCTACTTTACAGCGTCGGCCAAGTTATTGTAAAAATCTCGAATAGAGGATCAGATGCTTACAGGCCGGATTTATATGGCGACTCTATTATCATCGAGCGTAGAATATCAAAGGACGGTGCCAGTGGTTACAAAATTAAAACTGCTAGTGGGAAAACTGTGTCCACTAAAAGAGAGGAATTGACCTCAATCTGCGATCATATGTCAATTCAAGTCGATAACCCATTAACCATACTGAGTCAAGATAGTGCGCGCCAGTTCTTGAACTCTAGTACACCGGAAGATAAATACAAGGTTTGTATCGGATCGTGAAGTATTGATGTTTGGTGAATTCATACTCTAACCTTCTTTATAGTTTTTCATGAAAGGAACTCAGTTAACGCAGCTTTCATCCGATTATGAGCAGATTCGTGAATCAGTGGACGATACATTACATATTATTACGAAGAATAAAGCCGGACTAGAAGATTTGCACAAGAAGGCAAAAGAAGCAGAGCTCCGATACAGAGAAATGCTTGAAGCACAAGAACTAGAAGATCAAATCGATGACCTGAACAATGAACTAGTGTGGTTACAAATTATAACCAAGGAAAAAGATGTGGCAAAAGCTCAGCTGGATGCACGCAAAGCTACTGAAACACTTCAGGCAACTGAAGCAACATTTGAAAGGCAGCAGGTACGAAATATTGTTAAGTGGAAACGAACTGGTGTCTGTACTGACAGACAGTACTGTTTTGGATCAATAGGGAGAAATCGAACAAATGAAACAGGAGAAAGAGGCAATTGAAAAACAGATTACTGACAATCGTACAAGGTCCCAGCCCTATGCCGACGAGCGAAGGAAACTATCTGAAGAGGTGCGCGAGAAGGAAAGGAAACTACAGCATATTTTGGTAAGCTTAGCTTATGTAAATTAAACGTCATGAAATTATCTATTGACTGTGTCATAGGATCAAGGCAGAGAAATTAATAGTACAGTCAAAAGTTTACGGTCCCGAATCGCAACTTATGAAACACAAATCAAAGAAGAAACTGCAAAACTTGAATCTGCTAATCGTAGCCGGCGGGAAGAATACACAAACAAGATTGAAAATCTTCAATCTGATTTGGATGGTGCTCGGTCTAGATTTGATGCGGTTGAAAAGCAACAAATGGAACTTTCGAATCAGGAAGAAGAGAACAAACGGCGAAAAGATGAAATGGATATTGAGCTCCGAAGAAGTGAACGTGAGCGCAATGATATAGAAAAATCAATCAAGGAAATGCAATCACAGAAGGAAAATCGACTTCGAGCTTTCGGACAAAATATGCCTGAACTTGTGGAGCGCGTTAATCAAGAAAAACGCTGGCGTGGACGCACTCCTGTTGGCCCGTTTGGTCGGTATATCAAGTTAGAACGTCCCGAGTTCGCTAACGTATTGGAGTCCACCATCGGACGGTTACTGAATAACTTCGTTGTCGAAACTTTTGAAGACAAACGCCTCTTGTCTCAAATGCTTGATCGTCACGGACTGTAAGTTTATCTTTGAAAGTAATAGAAAACTGATTTGAAATAGGATGTACGCTTACAGACCTTCAATTTAGGAGCAATTGCCAAATCTTTGTTGCAAAATATGATATCTTTGATTACTCGTCTGGAGAGCCGGACCCAAAGTTCTTAACCATCTTGCGCGCATTGAAGGTATTTCGTCTACATTTTCAAATTAAGACGAACTAAACAACCAACTTATTCTTTCTACAAATTTCAGTTTGAAAATGAGTGGGTGAAGCGCCAAATGATAATCTCTACAAGTATTGAGAAGATCATTTTAATGACGGACCGTGCCGAAGCTGATCGTGTTATGTACAATAACGGACAACCACTTGATAATGTCAAGGGCTGTTTCACCTCTCAAGGTCATCGTGTAGGCGCAAATACGGGTATGCGCACAGAGTCTCTACCTATGTATCGCGGACCTCCTCGACTTAGTACTGACATAGACGGAAAATTGCGGTAATTTGAATTTGCTAATCTGTCGATTCGTGGGCTTGACACTTATCTGACTGACATGTTTATAGTGAAACCGAGCAGCGATTAGTGGCCATAAGGCAAGCGATTCAGCTTCAACGTAAAGATTCCAGTGACTTAGGGAAAGACATTGTGGACTTCCGTAAAAAGAATGCAGAGCTTGAGGTGAGAGTATGTTTTGACAAAGCACAACTATGGGCTACAGCTTAACCATCCGATACAGGGCGAGAAGAGGCAATTAAATGCACAAATTCGAAAATACCGTAGTTCACTAAGCGAATTGGAAGATAAAATGAAGGAGGATGAACCAGTTAATATTGCAGCCATTGAAGATGAGAAAAAGGTAGGTCACAATTTTATATATGACGACTAGATATATCTACATCTTTAACAAAATCAATGAGTAGGAGTTGGAAGACGAGATCGAAGTGTACCGTCGTCAATTTTCAGATATGCGTATACATCAGCTCAAGGCAAAAGAGGAAAAACTTCCATTCCAACAAAAACTCAAAGAAATAGAAGAAAAGATAGCTGAATCTGATGAGGAGCTTTCTAATCTAAGAGTGAGCAATTACATCTATGTTCAGAAGGAAAACATACCAGTACTAAACCAGAGATTAAATTTCTTCAGAGTCAATTGGTTGACAAGACCAATGATTGTGAAATCAAAATACGAGTACTCACTTCGCTACGAAACAAAGTTGAAAATGAACGTGTACGTGTTGAAGGACTCAAACGTTCTGCAGAGGAGCTTGAGAAGACATGCAAGGTATTTATGGCATTTGAATTTATTAGCCGGTCATGGTTGCTTATCATTTATTGCAGGAATGGATTACAGCAGCCGTTCAAGAATACCCGGATCGTGTCACACCATCAAAGACTCGGGAACAACTGGAGCGTGAGGTTCGCTATCTTGAAACCAGAAAAGCTCAACAAGAAAATTCGTAAGTGCATGCGGTGGTAGATAACGAGCGTAAATAAGAAAAGAGTCTGATTGTATGGTATTTCAGATGTGGTGCTAGTCTCGAAGAAATTCAGGAAGAAGCTCAGAAAGCACTACATGACTGGGATAAAGCCAGAAAAGCCATCGAAGAAATGGAAGTGTTTGTCAAGGTAAAATAATGGATCAATACCTCCATAATCATAGGGATAGCACAATACAATGAGAATATGTTGATTTAACCAAATGTTTGGCCACAGATCATGAGTAAGGCACTTCAAGAGCGTATGGAGAGGTGGCAGGCTTTCCTCATGTTTATCGCACTTCGGGCCAAGGTTCATTTTACGTACTATATGCATAAACGTGGTGATAGTGGCAAGTTGAATTTCAATCACAGGAAGCAAAGATTAGAAGTTCAGGTAAGTAAGCTAGAAAATACATTACTATGATTGCTCTTGGAGAGCCTAACATCCAGTGATAGGTGGCAACTGGCGACCAATTTCAAAAGGGAACAAGGCACAAAGATTCCAAGTCATTGTCAGGAGGTGAAAAATCCTTCTCGCAAATAAGCTTGCTATTGTCACTTTGGCAAGGTATCGCGTCACCCGTCTTTTGTCTTGATGAATTTGATGTTTACATGGATGCCGTCAACCGTAAGCAGAGTATGCGCATGATGGTAAGCAATGGTTTCATATCGATACATATGTATTTCTGTATCTAACCACTCTCCACTTATTTTAGATTGAAGCAGCTAGAGAAAATTCCTCTCAGTATATACTGATTACCCCACAAGATGCTAGCAGCATGTCTCCTGGTCCAGATGTAATGATTCATCGCCTTGCTGACCCTGAACGTGGCGATACACTGCAATAATGGTTAATAATGCTGCAGGTCATTACTGGCACAATGATACCCCTACCTGATTCTCCTCGTATAATTTGTATAAAAGTTTACATAGCATAAAGAGTGTATATGGCTAATAAAGAATACCGCTCCTCATCCTAAACTACGTTCAATGTATAGAAGTTTAAAGGTGTATTATGTGTAAAGGTTGATTTGCACTGCATCGAAAAGCTGCATCAATGAATTCAACACGTTTCAATATTGGAGATTGAGGGCAGTCACAAAGATTTTTTTGAAGAAAAAAAACCAAAACTAACAAGCGTCAGAACAACACCCTTCACCGTCATAGATACCGCCATGTCTGAACAAGCAAACGTCATTGGTATCAACTTTGGTACCTCGTACTCGTCCATCTCCTACATGTCAAAGGTACATTGATCGTTCGTGATGACCATATCATACAGCCTTATTTATCTCATGCATTCATTCAGGATGGACGCACTGACTGTATCGCCAACGAAGATGGCGACAGACAGATTGCTTCAGTTTTGGCATTCTCTGGAGAAGAAGAGGTAGATATTTACGTTGTGGTTAAAGGCTTTTGCTCGAATCGATTTCCCCTGTACTAAATAGATATCATCCTTCTCCCATGTCAGTCCGTTGGCTCTCAAGGCCAGGCTCAAATACCACGCAATCCTAACAGCACTGTTGCACACTTTAGAGCACAGCTTGGAAAGAGGTAGCTTTAATATTAGTACTTTGAACGAGATATTGGAAGAACTATATGTTGATTGTCTTTATCCAGTTTTGGAAGCGCTGAGGAATTGACTGGAGCTGCTTCTCCTATTGTTGACAAGGATGGCAAGGTTGGCTATAACATCACCCTCGACGAAGACAAGACTCAGGTCTTCACAGCAAAGGAGATCACTGCCAAGTATTTGAGACACCTGCGTGAATCTGCCGAGGCTTTCCTCGGTAATCCCATCACTGGTGCTATTGTCTCCGTCCCCTCCTACTTCACTGAGGAACAGCGTGACGAGCTTAAGCAAGCTGCTGCTGATGCTGGTATCAAGGTTATTCAAATGATTCACGAATCTTCTGCTGCTGCTCTCGCATACGGTATTGGTCACAACTCTTCCTCCAAGGATCCTCAGGACAAGACCGTCGTTGTTTGCGATATGGGAGCTCACTCCTTTGACGTCACTGTCCTCAATGTTCGCACTGGCATTTACTCCATCCTTGCAACCGCTCATGATACTAAGCTTGGAGGAGCTAGCTTTGACGAGAACTTGCTCAATCACTTTGCTGCTGAGTTCAAGAAGAAGAATAAGATTGATATCACTGGTAACAAGAAAGCTCTTGCTAAGCTCCGTGCTGCTTGCGAAGTTACGAAGAAGAGCTTATCTAGTGCCAACTCTGCACCATGCTTTGTTGAATCTCTTGCCGATGGCTATGATTTCCATACCACCATCAACCGTCTTAGATTCGAAATGCTCTCAAAGAATGTCTTCAACGACTCCTTGAAGGTCATTGAAGAAGTCTTGAGCAAGTCCGATTTGGATGCCTCAGAAGTCGATGAGGTTATCATGGTTGGTGGATCATCTCGTATCCCCAAACTCGCCAACAAGTTCCGCGAAATCTTCGTCAGTGATAACACCAAAATTAGAAGCGAACTTGAGCCCGATGAAGTTGTTGCTACTGGTTGTGCTATCCAAGGTTCTTTGATCGCAGACTTTGATCAAGAAACCATTGAATCTTGCGTCCACCCTGTAGTAACTTTGACGCCTCACACCACCAAGCATATTGGTACCCTCAACGCCAAGGGTGAATTCATCACCATTGTTCCACGATATACATCCCTCCCCACCCGCCGTATCTTTGAATTCGGTAATGCACAACAAGGACAGACCCAAGCTTACTTTGCCTTGTACGAAGGTGATCACGAAATCGTTACTGAGGAAATCCCTGCTCCTCCTCGTGAGCCTATTGAAGGTGAAGAGGATGAAGAACCCTATGAAGATGAACCCGAGATCATCAAGAAGGTTGTCATCAAGCCTTCCACCAAGTTGTTAGAGGCTGTCCTTGCATTGGAGCATGGCGTAGAACTCGGTGTTTCCAAGATTGAAGCTACTTTGACCATTGAGAGCAATAGCAAGATCAACCTTGTTCTCCGAGAAAAGAAGGGTAGCGCTGTCGTCAAGGTCCAACAATAATTAAAAACATAAAAATTTGAAAACATCCCCGCATAATAAAAACGATTGTACACGTTTCCATTTTTTTGTTTTTTTTAGAACCACCAGACTTTGTTGGTGTTGTGGAGCGCAGCAGCTATGATCATGCATACATGTTATCAAAAACTAGATACCAACTCAACTCCGAATCAGTCAGGGCAGGATACTTAAAGTCTTGGCTGTAATGTGATTTTGACTCCGTCAATTGCAGTACCCGTCATGATAAAAATACACATTACGTTGTTTGGCTTGGCGAAACGTAACATACTGGGTAAAAGAGTGTTTGGATGAAGCGCTTAAAGAAGTCTACACAGAAATGCAAAAGATATCTACTGACACCTCTTTGCCCAACCCCACAATGTCTTAGAACCAGCCTCGATTTCTTTAAATAAAACTAGTGAGAACAAAAAGAATCCCAGATAAAGAGTTTTTTTTTTTTTTTACCAACTGAACGAACGGTGTGGCGTGACATGGTGTGGCATGAGATGGTGATTTCATATTAGCGTTTCATTATAATAAATGCTTTATGAGTTCTCGGCGTGGCGTCCATTGATGGAAATAGAAAGTATGTGGAATACCCATTTTATATACTGGGTTTTTGAGCCTTCAATGTGTTAAGCATTAGCCAAGATAAATGCTGTAGAACCTTCAGCCTTAGCCACAGCCACAACAGGTCAGTCGCAAGTTGAAAAACCTAAATATAAAAACCTGGGAGTATGGCAAATATTCTTCGGCTACGTTTCCTTTCTTCCGCTTCTTTCGTGGTTGTTTAGCTTCTTATTATTACTATGCGTCAACTACATTTCTTGACCGCGTTACTAGCGTTGACCCTATCTCCACTAGCCTCCTTGGCTGCCCCTATTACCGACGACATCAACAACGCATTCACAGGTACCATCTCATTACCTTACATTCAAAAGGAATAGCAACCCACTGAACATGCTCCATTGCCATTTACAGATTTGGGTGCCACCAATGCTCATACTATTGCTCTTTCGGTGTTCTTTTTCTTGACTGGTCTTTATCTTTGTTTTGCCGGAGGTATGTAGCCGCTCCCCCTCACCAGGAACACTGAGAAAAAAAAAACTCTTAAAATAATTTATTATTTATACAACCCCGCTAATCTCGTTATTATTTCACGCTATGATTAGGTGTTCACCAACAGACTACTGTCTTTTTGGCCGGATTCTGGGTTGGAGCCAATATCACTTATATTATTCTCACCAACGCAAAACCCGATGGATATGGTACTAATACTGCTACCATATTGTTAGTTGTCTCTATCATCGTCGGTATTCTAGTCGGTGGTCTATTGGCGTGTTGTTTCTTCTTGGCTATTTACTTGCTGGGTGCTTTTGCTGGTTACTGTTTCGCCCTTTGGTTGCTGGCTTGGGCCTCCAATGGACTCATTCAAACTAGTTGGGGCCGAGCTATCCTGATCGTTGTGTGCTGCATTGTCGGTGCAATTCTTATCCACTTTTTGGAGAAGCCAGTGTTCATCATCGCCTCTGCCTTCATCGGTGCTTTCCTTATCATGGCTGGCATTGACGTCTATGTCAAAGCTGGTTTCTTGGAAGCTATTTCTTCCTTCATCCATGGTTCCACTACTGTTCAATCTCTTTGGGACGCCACTCCCAAACTCAGAGGTGAATTGGCTGGTGTTGCTGTCCTTGCTGTTGTCGGCGCCCTTGTGCAATTCTTCCATGGCCGTAGACGATCACCCCATATGCCCTGGCGCGAAAGATATCCTTATGGACAATATGGCTGGAAGCGTGTCTGATGCCCATAAACCACTATATTCCTTTCTAAAACAGGATTTTTTTTTGTCATATAGCATATCAACCCTCTTCTGCTTTACCCTCTAGCTTCTCTAGCTTTTGTATTTTGTTATTATTCCTTTTGTCTGTTCTTTTTTCCCTTTTTTTTTTTTTTTTTTTTTTTTGGTTTGTCACCCATTTACTTCATGAAAGTATTGTATACATTCTTCACATTGTTCGGCATTAAAGTCTGACAAAAAAACAAAGCAAAGAGAAAGAAATGGACAAATGGATTTATATACTGAAGGGACGGATGGTACAGTGGTTGTGGTGTGAGTTAAAATGGGAGGGTATATCAAGGGGAGGGGGTTGTGACAGAGGGTCAAGCAAAAAAGGTGGTATCAATGCCAAAACCAAAGTCGTATATTACAATCTTTGGGTTATTTGAGCAGCAGACAATCTTTGTATCATTGAATTGCAGTCGAAATACCCTAAATATATAAACAAGTATTCAGTTTCTGTACATGCAGTTAAATTTTTTTTCTCTTCTTTTTATGTAAACTTACTTGGACTGAAGGCTATCGCGTAGCGTATGCAAAGGTTGACCACGTTTCATGCTCCAGATTTTGATAGTTTCATCATAGCTTCCGCTTACGATTCGATCATTCCTGGTATCGAATTGAACAGTACGTACTAGATTGCTATGACCTGTCAAGGTCTGTGTGCATTCACCTGTAGCGACATCCCATATTTTGATAGTCTGATCACTGGATCCACTGGCGATAATCCTGCCATCGAATTGTACACAGGCGATACCGCGACTATGAGAATCAAAGGTTCGAAGACAAGCGCCGGTTTCCAAGTCCCAGAGCTTGATAGTTCGATCTCCCGATGCAGATACAATCAAATTGTCTTTAAACTGGCAGGCGTTGACAGCTGCGCGATGACCTACAAGACGTCGAAGAACTGATCCACTATGTACGCTCCACACTCGTACAGTTCTGTCTTTGGAACAGCTGACAATGTAATTCTTGTCAAACCGCAAGTTCAAGACAGATTCAGAGTGTCCATTCAAGCTCCTTATAAGTTCGCCAGTGTGGATATCCCATTGTTTGATGGTTTTGTCGCTACTGCCGCTGATGATGAATCGATCATCATATTGGAGACATAAGACACTAGCGGTATGTTGCCAAAGTGTTCGTATGCAAGTCCCTGTTTGCATGTCCCAAATCTTGACTGTATGGTCTCTGCTTCCACTAACAATTTTTTCGTCATCAAATTGAATACAGTAAATGCCTGCTGTGTGGGATTCTGGCCGATTTGGGTTGGAAGAAATCTCCCGCACTTGGAAATGACCAGTCTTCCACCTCTGTTCTAATAGATATCGTTGTTGATATAAGTATTTCCAATTGATTATGCGTGCTCCTGTTACTGGATGTTGGTGTATCGCGTAGATCGATTCTTCAGAGTCTTCGTGTTTATTGTTTACTATTTCCATATCATCGTTATCTTCATCTTTGGTGTCGAGGGTATCAACATTCATCCGAGTTGGCAATGAAGTAGACGAGCTCATGATTCGGGGAGCAGTAGGGATAACGGACGGGGTAAGGGGTGATGATCTGCGCTGTCTCAATCGTGTTAATAGTTCTCCTGGCCGTCGCAGCGATCGTAGTCTACTGGTTTGAGGCGCACCAGGCATGGTGGGAACGGCGGATGGATTGTACAATGGTGCCGTTGTACGTGCCAACGGGACGGTTGTCAACGCTCTGTTTCGAGTGGATGATTCCTGTATACAAATTTCATTCATTTCTTCTTCGTCCGCTTCCTTCGATCCTTGAGAATCAGCATTGTCCATGATTTCACCCTCAATATAGCGCTTAATGGCATCAAGATCAACTCCCCAGCCTTCTTGCAAATACATTTTTCGCCAGAGTAATTGATCCTGGCTGAGTTTCCTCCATTGGCGAGACACTCTACTGATGATTGCAAGTGTGTTGATGTCAGTAAAGCTGAGAATGTGGAGTGAAACTTCGTAAGGTAATAACTGATTCATAAATAAAACGGATTAGATAATAGTCCGATGGAGAAAAGCTTCGGACCATTTTGAAACATACCACAAGCAAATCTCTGTGTAGTAATGGAGTGAGTCGTTCAACTACAGCTAAAACGCCCGATGTTGGAACAGTGAGAAGTATTTGATAGGCGAACTCTGGATGGAGGCGGAGGGGAGAGTTGAGTTAAGCTTTAAATGGAATGCTCGAAGGAGGCGGTAACGTAAAATGCTACCTACCTGCTTTTTGCTCATTAGTCCAATACTGCATATAGGCTGGAGCCTCAAAACCTTGCTCTACAAAGCCTTCGTCGGCCGGATTATCGTCATGGTGTATAATTGTCATAAAGAAAAAAGGTGACAAACCAAGTCGGCTGGCGGTGGATTTGTCTTTGCTGTGACTGCGTATCGGGGATCAAACTTCTGCTCAGCTGTGGCTGCGGCAAAACTGCAATTGGCGCAATAGGCGCAAATAAAATCCATCATAATTGAAATGAAAATTTCCCAGTATGAATTTCCCAGTATGCAGGAAATTGCTAATGTTGAATAAAGCTTTTTTATATGATTGAAATTTCATATTTAAATAAAATTCAGGTAGATTCATTATGATGAGTATTGGAAGTATCCAGGCTAATACGTCGCTGTCTGGCTCTTTGTGCGAGAACAGACGCTCCTGGAAAAGTATAATCTGGAGGGACTTCTGAGCCACTGAGACCATGCCAAATTTCAGAATTGATCGTGTCTTCAAATGATCCTCTTCTAGATTCTCTACTGGATTGTTGAGTTTCCTCACTGGCTGTAGCTGTTCCGGCGTTTTCTCTTGGTTCGATTTCATTATTGTGGATCATGTCTTGTTGAAGTTTAGTGGGATCTACAAGACTAGAAACACCTATCATTGCCGGATCGGTGAAGCCCATTGGTTCAGCAGAAGACTGTAGAACGAATCCATTCGAGCTATCCGCAGTATCGCTGATATCTTCGGCGATTCCAGCGTACCGATCGAGCATTGAAAGCTCTTCCTTCAAGGTTTCGTAACGGAAAGCGAGTCGAATATTCGATACATTGGTCTTCTGCATATCGTTACCGGATGGTCCTGGTTGATACCACTTTTTGCCAATCCAATGCTGCTTAATCTTCATCTCCCAACCACTCTGAATAACCGAATTTCGTGCTAACTCACACATGTCGCTTGACGAAAGTTTCCAAATCTAGCACATGATAGATGGGATTTAGGAAAAGCTGGCTGTTACCAACAAATCATTAGATTGCTTCTCGAACGTCTTACCTGTGCAGCGACACTATATTCCTCAATTAACGGCTCTTTTGTGAAATGAAATTGTAGAGGATCATCCGTTGAGAGTGAGACGTTCAGTCCTCTACGGAAAAATTCGGGAAATGGGTTTCGCTCATACTTCAGGAAGAGGGCATTATTGGATAATGGCGACATGGCCAAGCCTACTTGTTTGAGGTAATACAAATATTGCAATGCTGGAACCTTACGCAGTAAAATGCCATGACTGATACCATATGAGGTCAGGAAAGCCGATGTCAGATTGTCTGTAAGGCCAGCCTCACCCGCATGTGGTCGTAGCACAAATGTATCTATCGAGCAAAGAAAACAATCAATGAACAAAAATAACTACAAGCAGAAAGTGTTGGTTACTGTATACTCACTGAAACCTCGAAGCTTTCGCCACTGATTCAGAGAGCACATGTTTGCATACATGTAGTACAGGTAGTAGGCGTAAGGAGGGTTCAGATTGTTATCCCACTCTTTCGCCAACGGATATTTGCGATAAATTCTTCTTTCAGGCTTGGATTCATCATCCACACTATCAAACCCTATGCATCTTTGCAAAAATATATGAAGATTAGGGTGTGAACTTGGGTCCTGGGTGACTTCATAAAGAGGTTGGAATATATCTTTTATGTGATGTTTTAGTAAATGAGTATTTTTGGATCTTCAGACAGGCCAATATACTTACTCCTAATCACATCTTCAAAGCAATTGATCTGTGAAGAAGCCTTATAGACGTCGTACAATCGAGGAACTTGAACCAACCATCGTACATTATACGAAAACAACTTATTGTCAACGATCCATTTGGCTAGATTATCCCATTCACCAATGGATCTGCCATATATGGATACTCGGTATTCAACCATTTGGTACTTGAAAGATTCCAGATCAGATATGATTTCTGTAATTTGAATGGTTATTTCCTATATAACGTTATGCATGGCATTTTGTTATTGTTACCTTTAGTAAGTTCAGCCAGGTACCGACCAGCTATATAATTGTCTGTTTTTAAAAAGATCTCACGCAATCTACTCTCTCCAATCTACATCATGCAATATTATTTTAGTAAATTGATGTCATTTGACCAAGTGTGCAGAATTTCGCCTAAAATTACTGGATTATACTTGAGATTGAACTTGTCAAAACGATGGAAAGAATCTTTGTGGGCCTATACGAGTGCAAGCGGTGAATATGTGGATTGCTCAAATGTAAGACGTTAATTACTAAACTTACATGCATATCCAAGGTGTCAATACTCAGGTCGTATGCTGTCAATCCCAAACTCTCAAATACTCCAGACAAAGTCAACAGCTTTCCATCTCTGAAAATGACTACATCCTAACGGGATAAAACATACATCAGTGACACACGGTATGATTTTGAAATTCGCAATCAGATTATTTACATTTGGCGACTTGCGCATTTTCGATTTGATAAATCTAAGCAAGTGCTTTTGATTCATACAGCTGGAATGGTGAACGTGAGTGTCGACCTTACGGACATTATAAAAATCTCTATGAGGTACTCTCTGTGAGATAATATTAGATTATGCATTTCAAAGTCTATGCCACAAGTTTACTTTGTACCTTTGTTTCAGCCATTTCTTGATATTCGTTGAGCAAAACGTATAAATTCCACTTGCTCTCGAGATATCGCAATCGTTTGAATGCAAAAGATTTCGCAGGACCGTCACTGATTATGCCTAATACAAAATCCAGATCACTGAAATACTCTCGAGGATCGGGGACCTTCACGAAAGGTTGGTTGTCTACCAAATCTGCGATAATGAAATGTTGGTTCTATGTAAGTGGCAAACAGGCTCGTTTCTATGGAGATTTACCTTGAGAGCTTTTGTACACCTGATACACTCCACTGCTATTCATTTGGAAGATATACTAAGCGATAGAAAAGGCATTAACGTTTACATTCTGATCCGCCAATCATAACTCAGATTCATACTTCGTGTCTAGCAGGAATCTCGCAGTTGTCCTTGTGGAAATCATTTCCCACACTACCAATTGGATCAGCAGCACGTTTAGCTTCTTGCTGTCTCCTCTTCTCCCATTCTTCTGGAGGCGGAAGTGGCCAAGACGGTGGAGGTGGCTCAGGATAAATCTTCCAATTATTATGGTCTTTAGGATTGTCAAACAAGCGCTGAGCTGAATATTCCATGTATTTATCTCTAAGGTCCATGCATTTCTTAAAGTTCATGTAGAGCTCTTTCAGATCAGAAGTAACAGCGCCTTCTGGTGTAGTAATAAATGTGTGTTAATGATAATGGGTAATATAAGGTGATTGAGGAAAATATATCTGTTACCTTCGGTTTCAAAACTTTCCACATCGTCATCTTTTCCCTCTTCTTTCTCTTCTGCTTCGGCTTTTGGATTTTGGTTGCCCTTTTCTAGCATAATTTCTGCTCCAGCAAGGTATGGATTGGTTGGCGATCCTTGACGCGGAATATGGCCAGCAATAGCGTTAGCACCGGACCATGTCCGCTGTAT
Organism: Umbelopsis sp. PMI_123; assembly: GCA_021235465.1. NCBI lineage: Eukaryota > Fungi > Mucoromycota > Umbelopsidomycetes > Umbelopsidales > Umbelopsidaceae > Umbelopsis > Umbelopsis sp. PMI_123. Next base: position 242,539 of record JAJSME010000018.1, on the reverse strand, counting down.
TGGACTTGGCTTTTTACTCTCCTTGGAATCATTCGGTACAAGTTGATGGCCAAAGTACTTGGAGTCATGCTACAACCATACGCGGTAAGTCACTATATACCTGGCACAAGCGGATCCGAACTTTTGTTACTCGTAACTCACATGTTCAATGGTCTTCTTGTGATGGTACTTCAAGAATGGTGTTATGTCATATGCCTCCTTCTTACTTTGGTCTTTATCATTTTGCGACGAATCGTCAGCCATCAATACTGTTGAGCGCAAAACAGAAGAATAAATGTATCAACTGACAGACAAAAGTCCTCAGCTCAGCACGTTTTCAATGATTAAGCAGTCTCATCTTTTCTTTGCCACAGTTCGCACACAAAAAGTTCGTTTTAAAATTATGCTTTACAATCTTTTTGTTTTTTTATTTAATATACATTAATGACTGTTAGTACAAAACGTTTTACAAAAGGTAGTTATAACCATCACCACCTTCGGGAAGCTTAACGTGTCGTCGAAGGCTGGCCTCCTCAGCTCTGCTCTTGCTGTTAGGATCATAGTAAGGAACTTCACCTTGAGGAGTGATTCTCCAGCCGTGTCTGAGACCGACATCGAAATAATCGAAGACAGCATTGTGGAAAGTGGTTCGGTTGTCCCAGACAGCCACAGTGTTTTCTTCCCATTTGAGGCGGACTTGGAAGTCCACACCACCAGCAATGTGGGCAAACAAGAAGTTCAAAATAGCTTCAGATTCTCTCTTGCTAACACCAACAATACGACGAGTGAATCCTGGTTGGACGAACAAACTCTTCCATCCAGTAACAGGGTGAGTACGAACGACGGGGTGAACGGTTTCGATGGGATTGCGGCGGACGGTGTGACCTGCTCTGATGGCAGCGTTGCTCTGGTCCAAACCAGAGTGGACAGCTTCCAAACCTTCAATAAACTTCTTGAAAGCTGGAGACAATCTATCGTATGCAGTATAGCCAGATGCCCATAGGGTGTCACCACCAACAGCTGGGAGGGTATCAATCTTCAAGAAGGTAAGACCGGCAGGGTTCTAAATATTGAAATCGTAATTTGATTAGACAGTTGAATTATATAGATTCTATGGGAGAAGTCAGTAAGGGAAGAAAACTAACCTTCTCGTATGTCACATCAGAGTGCCATCCGTCTTGCTGACTGAATGTCTTAAAGTGGGAGCGGTCGGAACTGCGAAAAGAAAAAGTCATTCAATACACACTTAAATTGCCGTGGAAGTAACACTTGCTTCAAAACTTACTTCTCGTCAAAGTGGATAACATGAACTTCAGGCAATCCTTCGGGATGGCCAAAGTTTTGATGGATGTGAAGAGGACCAAAGTGCTTTCCGAGTTCTCGGCCTTGGTAAACATCAATTTCTTGATTGCGGAAAAAAACGACACCTCGCTCTGCTACCAACAAGGCAAGATCATTCTTTTGTTGTTCGTTTAATTCGTGCAATTGGACACCACGGATTTCGGTACCAATGTTAGGAGTCAATTCAATGACAGAGGTGGCAGGCTCTAAGAGTGCCTTCTTTTCTGGATCTGCCTTGTGGCCGGGGTCGACATGTTCAAAAGGTTCATATTCTGGGTACTTGGTAGTGGGGTAAACCAAGTATCTTCCCTTATGCGCGAGCTCACGGAGGTTAAGCTTCTTGTCGACTTGCTCGGCAAGGACTTCAACAGATTCGGTGTTTGGTGGCATGTTTTTTGGTTATTGGGGGTGATGATTGAATAAGGGAAATTAACGTATAATAATTGCTGGTTTTTATATCTTTTTTGCAAGGAAAGTCCGTCAGTCATTTAGATGAAAAGTGGATTGCGCCACGAAACATAATCTGTAATAAGATCAAAAGAGTTTACCCCATTCTATATTTTATCAAAGCCAGCCTGAGCGTACAGAGGCTCAAGTAGTGTCGGACTTGCGAAAGGTCAAACAATGAGCCTGATAAGCCTAGCACGCCATCGATTGTTAATTTTGCTCGCCATCTGTCACTCCGATTACGCGATATGCAGACAAGTTATAGTGACGAAACATTCCCCAGCCGTACTACAAAGTTGATTATCAATATCACTCAAGTGCAAAGTTCAAGTATGAATACCTCGATGACTATTATTTCCTGTTCGTCATATAATGCATGTTTTTTAACCTTGTAGCGATTACAGTTATTCAAATTTTAGCTCCCATAATTAGAAATGTCTCAGTGGCAAACCCCCTCCATATAATTACTCAGTAATCCATGAGAAAGTTACTTTGTAAAAATGGCAAAAAAAATCTATCATACCTGGGCTTGATGGTGCAATAATGTTTAGCGAACTCAGTTCTCGATCGTATAACATAGCGCAAGCTTATGTCATAAGAAAGGTCTCACATCAATCTTGCCTTCGTCATCAAACGCGAGTGGATGCAATATTGCAACATTACATGATAAAAGAGATTTTCCATCTTATCAGTAAATTGAAGTTTATGCAAAGACATGTCTAAACTCTGTCAATGGCCATGTTGTTGCTATGGGATGGCTTAGTAGTTCCGATATTCTATAATGGTTGTATGAGGCATTGCTCTGGATACAATATTAATTGTTTATTGATGAAGTAGCATCAAATTCTTTATTCATAAAAGTAACGACAATAAGGATTGCTATTCAGCTTCACTACCAGGTGTAAGCAATACATATGATTATTCTGATTTCTCAAGATAGGGTTTTTCTGCCTGAGGAGTTACACGCAATCCGTGACGTCGACCATTTTCGCCTATGTCAATGATAGCTATGGGTAGAATGAATAAATAATCAGAATAAATCAACTTCCTCACGTCGCCAAGGTGACTTACCGTTATGAACCGTTACACGGTTATCCCATACAGCCACGCTGTTCTTCTGCCACTTGAAGCGAACTGTAAAGTCGTAGCCACCCTGGATATGCTCATATAAAAGCTTGAGGATGTATTCTATATGGTGGTTATATGTCAATTGAATAGTTTGAATTGCCTACTATACATTTCAATGAATACGTACGAGACTCGCGGTGGGTCAAACCAACAATACGACGAGTGAAGACAGGATTGACATAAAGGGCTTTTCGCTTGGTGACTGGGTGAGTGCGAACAATGGGATGAATGTTCTCAACTGGTTCACGTCGTACTGGACCGCCGTTCTTGGCAGAGTTCTCAGCTTGTTCCTTTGCGCTGTGAACAGCTTCCAATCCTTCCAACAATTTTTGGATAGCAGGTGACAGCTTTTCGTAGGCGACGTAGGCAGAAGCCCACAATGTATCTCCACCAACGGGAGGAAGGGTATCGATTTTCAGGGTGGTGGTACCTGGTGGTTGTCGTTCATAAGAAACATCAGTGTGCCACAAGTCGCCATTGCTGTGATGTACCATCCAAAAGTCAGATTGTTTTGCATCTGACGATAGCAGAATATAAATATGCGCATCTTACCTTCTACCCTCGACATATTCTCTTCTTCTTGACTTATCCTTATCGTAAAACACTACGTGTGCTTCGGGAATATCCTTTGGCTGTCCAGATGTAGGATGGATATGACTGATATGGAAATTAGATATTTTGGCGGTAGATATTCCACTGTATTCATCATTCTACTTACAGAGGTCCGTAGTAGCGACCAAGCTCAATCTGCTCATGGATGTTGATATCTTGGTCCCTAAAGAACACAACTCCACGCTCAGCGACAAGCAAAGCCAATTCATCCTTTTGTTGGTCTGTAAGTTGATTGAGCTGGATACCATGAATCTCGGTACCTAGAATGGTTGAAGAGGTAAATACTTGTAAAGTTGCATTTGCATTACCTGCATTAACTACGTACCGATATGTGGAGTCAATTCAATGATGTTGGTTGCAGCGTCAAGAAGAGCAGACTTCTTAGGATCAGCATTATGGGCCCGATCATGGTGCTCAAATGGTTCAATAGGGGGGTACTTGACATCGTCTTGATAGTAAGGGTATTGAGGATCGTCGATGTCAACAATTGGGACGGAGCTGGCAGGTTTAACAGGAGTAGACTTGTTAATAGTCTTGTCAGTAGTAGCGGTAACTGTGTCACTGTTGGCAACCATTGTGATTGATTTCTTTTTCTTTGACGCAAGAGGTTACTTCTAGTTATGACAAGGTAGGTTCCAACTATATATACTATCGATGCAATCTTTATTATTTGCACAGATATCGCAAGATGGTGCCCGTTTTCACAGCATTCGCCATAGCATTAGTCAATTTCGCAATAAAGGAGCAGCAAAGGCGGCAAAAACGGATCGTGCAATATTGGAGTAGAATCAGATGATGTGGCAAAGATGTGTACGTAACAGCAGCACACATGTAAACAGATAGGATGTGAGTTTCATGGGATCCTATATGTTCACAGATATACACCGAGTCACGCATGATGATGAAGACATGTAATATCATCGAGCATATCCATTAACATAGTATAACCGTTTATGTTCTGATCTAATTGCGACCAAGTTGATCTCCATATCCCAGGCTGATGTTCCCCATGTAGGTTAAGGACTTTCTTATTGATTTCCCGTATATTTACTATTTGTGGATGTCAAGAATATGCAGAATCGCGCTCGCAATAGATTGCTAATCAATCTACGGAAAGACTTTAACCCGAAGTAGTCCAAGGGAGATATCGTTCGTTTCTAGATGTGGTGACTTGGTTCTTTATGTGAGAAAGCTGACTGGTCATTTTAACGTATTTTACTCACAATAGAGACTGAAGCAGTGTAGTTATGCGATCAGGTCCTACTCCAGTGACAATCAGCTATAATCTGCCAGCTCAGTACATGAAACTAAGTTTTACCCATGATATAGATGATTTTAGTACATTTGTGCCGGTTTCCCGGAATACGCATGATAGAAAAGTTCGCCACTGAATCATTTCCAGCACGCCATCACCAAATTGAATTGCGAACAGGCTAGAATAAACCTTTTTCCAGCGTAGGTTTGTGCAAACGCCTCAAATGAACCAAAACATCTATCGAATATATTCATCTTTATTTTACGGTAATGGCTACCGCAGCTGATGTTGTAGCCATGGAATCAGATTGTGGAGTCCCAATTGTCACAAGCCTTGTGAGTCGCTCCGTCCGGAATATGCTGAACCACTTGTACTAAAAGACGACAGTGCAATATTGACTTGGAAAGTATTATCATCCATGGTAGTGGCTTACCTTTAAATATTTTACCATTTCTTTTTTTTGGTACAATTACTTACTGCTCCATATATACGTACTAAGCATGCCATTATCGACTATACCATTAATATAATTTGGCAGTAAATGTGGACTTCATGGTCATAAACCCTGATATGACCCATAACAGCATTGCAATTCTGCTGAGGAAAAATGGAGTCGAATAGTAGTATCAAGTGCTTTAGTGCTGCTTTAATGTTTGGACACAATATCGTCAAGAGCTTAACACCCATTTGTATATCTACTGCTGTGATAAAATTTCGGACTGGCAAAAGCCTGTCAATCTTCACTCTCAGAATGAGACCATTATCAAGTACATGGCTCACGGTCATCATTGGGGCATTAGCCGTTGCAAAAGCCGATGAAGCCACACATTGGGAACAAAATCCAATTGGCTCGGGAAGGTATGTGCTGTATTGCTTGAATATGACCTCCATTCTCTGACATGTTCCTGATCCGAAATTTCCACATTTGCCTCGCCATCGACAGCCATCAGGAATTGCGTTCAGTTGAGCCTTGTAACGACTTCCCTGAATATTGTGACCTACCTATTGACTGGTCTCTTTGGTTAGGAGCTGGTGGCTCGGGAAGTTCCACCCAAGAGGAGATATTGACATTGAAAAATGGAGAGTGGATAGCCTCTGGAGAAGGCACTGCAAGCTTTGCTAGAACTCAGACTCGTTCAGCCACTTCGATGTTGAATGATGGTACTCAGAATTTGTTAATCAAGCTCCCATATGTTTGAGCCTTGATATTGACTTTTGTACTCATCCCGTTAGGTATCCGATTACTGAGAACGGATCTTTGCTCCAAGTACGTTCGGAATTCATTATTTAAAAATGCCTTCGTCTATGCACTGACGGCTTTGTATTTATTCCCTACAGACCTGGAGAAGCGGCTCATGTGTGTTTCTCAAGTGACGAAAGCATTGGATATGGTGCAACACTGGAAAACTATCTTCGCGAATCATTCCAGTTCTTGATCGATCAACCTCATCAAGCAATTATTCTACATTTGGAAGAAAACCCCATGAATTCAGTTGACATTCGACAAGTAGAAAGAGTAATTGACGATGTGTGCGTCGAGTTTGCTAATAAGACAGCTGGAATTTATTGGTTTGATGCCGGTAACGTAAGTGTCATGGAATTCTATAGTCAGTTCGGCATGAACTACGCTCATTCTTTTCCATATGAAGTGTCCTTGGATATACACAAAGAAGGACATCTCCACTCCATTACCAACTATGGGAGAGCTTGTTGGCTATGATGTGGATATGCCACAGTGGGAAGGTGATGGTGAATTAGTTGGTGTACGCTCACATCTGATCGTGACACAGTCGGAGGACTTCGTCAGGCCATATGGATACAAGTCGAACTACATGTCCCAGGTAATATATCAGTGGCAGACGTGGTCGAATCCATTTATATACTATTTACTGACATACACTTATTAGCCTTTTTGGCAGTCCACACACGATTACTCGAAAGATGGTAATCAAGTCAAAGCTCAGTTAAAAAAGCTATGTACAAAGGCAACAGCTATTGAAGTTGAAAGTAGGTGTCTGAATTAATTGGGCACGTTGGATGAATGTGTAACGCATTGTGGATGCATTGTTCACCGCTAACGATATTTTTCTTTACTTCACACAGTTTCAAATGTTGAAGCACCAAATGAATGTGTTAATGGGCACGCCTGTGCGGATGCGAGCATCAGCGATACTCTGAACGATGCGTTGTATTCCAGACAAGGTTGCAATATAGACACCATGTCACAATATGCACGCATTGCCGCAATTTCAACCAGCTTTTACCATAAGAATTTGGAGTATCTCAAAGATATCCAGCGCAAGCTGCTGCAACTCAATGAGAAAAAGCTCAACATGATCAAGCAGAGCCATCAGCAAGCCGCAGATACAAGAACGAAAAGTCAGGCAGCGCACCATGATGAGTTGTAAGAAGGGAATACATAAATTTATAGCAGCAAATAAAACATTTATGTGCTGGTATATCATTTACGCAAGGCAATAGGTTTGGTCATGAGGGTGGAGCAGTGCGTGCTTATAAAAATGTTAGCATCAACTTTGTGTAATCTGCTCTGCTACATACTGACTTACCGCATACATGATTTCGCCGCATTGCATGACCTATTTGTGACATGGTGTAATGGTTACTTTCACATAACAATCTGGCAAGCTACTGAATTATTTCATCGGTAAAAACTTACCTGCATTGTGCCACTGTGTACGACACTCAGTACCATACCAACAATCCTCTCTTGATGTCATTAATTCTATCAATAGTGTTAACCGTGCCTTTGTCCTGTCTATTGTTTTCATGTTCATATCTCGACGTAATACCTGGTAAATTCGATCGTGGAATGCTTTGGATATATCCAAACATCTGGCCCCAAAAAACGTCAATTTTGCAAGAAGCACAAGCCAACAGAACTGAAGAAGGGCGCAATCTCGAGACTGTCGATGTGGTTGACGATGAAGAGTCTTCGCTAATTGCAAAAGGTTGAATACAAACAATATTTATGAATTTCAACAGTTGCAGCGAATTCCAAACCTTAAACTCGCGAGTGGTTGTCGATAGGCATCACAGTGATCTTTTGCAGCAGTGGTCATGTCCGAAGCAGCCGCTACAAATTAAAAATGTTAACCGTTCCATATATGCCAAGTGAGTATGTACAACACTACCTACTACACACGTAGTCGCCATTATCCAGTAAGCTCATGCATTTAGCCCACATCTGGTCTAGAGTCGCGCCTCCGCTAGCTAAATACTGACGAAGGAACTGACGCTCAACATCATTCAGGCACTCTGGGGCATTAAAATTTGATTCTGAAGCCGACAACTCGAATATCTGTGCTACTGGAACATCTTTTCGACAAAATTGTTAAATATTCATCGACGGAACACCACATACAAAATGTCCATGTGAATTATACCTGCCAGTTTTCCAAGATGGCTACGTTCCGGCTGCTCGCATCCCCAATATAAATGGCAGTAAGTTCGTTTACAAAATGAACCTAACAGAATAAGTCATATGGTTGAATGAACCAGGCCGGAAATAAAGTGTCAAAAAGGTTTCTTTTTTCCTTACATGCCTAAAACATAGCATGTTGATACCATAGTTAAATATATTTTTTCATTTGTGTACGGGGACTTGAATTGGAGATAGCATGCGTACCTGTAATAAGTTTGGCTCTCCATTCTCATATCTTGCAGGCATGAAACGTTCACAGTCATAGCATCGTAGATGGCCAGTAGGAATGGGAATATCCCAACTGGTGGGTAAGGATGGGGCTATGGAGGCATTATTGTTGACAGGTATGGGATGTGGGCAGGTATACCCGGTATCATTATCCTCATGGCAAGATCGACATGGGCTTATATAAATGTGAGACAAGATAAAAATAAAGCAGCTGATTCAAGACCAATATCTTACACTGGATACATCAAATATCTGCGATCTCGAACGGCCATTGATCTAGTTGATCCATCGCTAGAAAAGTCCTATACACAACACCTAAAGCTGAGCAGACTCGGTCGCTTCAAAATCGTACATAAAAACAACTTACAATACTTCCATTTATCACATTGATAAGATCGCATGCTTGTTTGTCAGACTGAGAGCGTTCCATTGAAGGATTTAGTCGCAAATAGACGTTGACTATTTTTGCCATGGTATGATTCCGACGGACACCAATCACCTCCTCCCGACAAATTGGGCAATCTCGCTGACTTTGATGAAATTCACTAATAAACTAAAACCGCAGCAAGCCAAAAAAAATAGTACGCTTATTTACACAGCTTACCGTGCTAAATGCTGCGAATAGCATGATGCACAAAATACATGCAGACACATAATCAAGGTTACTGGTTGATAGTACAATTCTTGGCATATTGCTTTTTGAACCCAAATCCAACCAAAAGTATAAGATAACGACGAAACAAATTGGGTTACAGACTCATTTAATGGATTCATATGTCTGAAAATCATAGGCAATTACCGCAAGTCAAGTCTGATATAAGATCATTCTACGAGCTCCATGTTAGTCCTTGATGATATGAGTTACAAATATTAGACTGGTAAAATTAAATTACATCATCATCTTGGTGCAGCTGAGCCATGGTCCGAGCCGCAGAGGGAATAGGGGAAGAAAAAAGATCGAAAAGAAAAAAGAGAGAAGGAGAAAAAAAGTGTGGGTGAGCCCAATATCACAAAATTCGGGATGACGCGTGAACTTCCATGACAGGTTTTAGCAGTAGGGCGGCGGACCTTCTGCCTGAAACATTAAAATTAGTGACAGAATTGGTTTGCACTATCAGTTTTTTCTTTCTTTCTTTCTGTTCTTCACTTCACACTTCCTTTCTAATGAACATTAGCCTGTCTAATGCAAGGCGACCACCTTTATATGTCTTGGCTTTCTGTTTGGCATTCGGCCTAATCGTACTCTCATTCAACATGTTTCGTGAGACCTTTACTTCCTATACTGTACCAACAAACAATATCACCGCCCAATATACATTGCCGCCACATATCTCACCTGACGATCCTGTCCGAGCATGTTTCGTTGTCTTGGTCAGAAATCAGGAATTGAACGGATTGCTATCGTCCATGCGACAGTTGGAGGACACCTTTAACCGCAAGTTCAATTATCCTTATGTTTTTCTCAATGACGATGATTTTACCCCCGAATTTAAAGAGATGACCTCAGCTGCCACACAGTCTGAAGTCAAGTACGGTAAACTTGATGCCCAAATGTGGGGCTACCCATCGTTCATCAATCAAACAATTGCTGCTGAAAACCGTGAGGCTATGGCTGCTACCGGCATTCCGTACGGTGGAAGTGAAAGCTATCGGCACATGTGCAGGTACCTACATGCAATATTGAATCCAAAAAAGAATTCCAAAAAAAAATTCAAAGACCACTTCCCGCTTACCAAAATTTCCCGATAGATTCCAAAGTGGCTATTTCTTTAGACACCCTCTTTTGGATGAATATGACTATTACTGGCGAGTCGAACCTGATGTTGACTTCAGTTGCCAAGTAGACTATGATGTCTTCAAGTACATGAGAAATCACGGAAAGAAATACGGTACGTATGCGATCGCCAAGCCTTTTTCCATTTTGAAGATATTCGTATAACCGCGGGATCAACTCAACTCATATTGTTGTCATTAGGGTTTACAATTGCCTTCAAGGAATTCATGGGTACAGTTCCCACTCTTTGGGATACCATTCGAAACTTTAAGCGTGATCACCCAGAAGTTGCCGACGGCTTGCCTGCTAAGCAAGATACATTGTTTAGCTTTATTACTGACAACGATGGCCAAACGTACAACGGTTGCCACTTTTGGACCAACTTCGAGGTTTGTACTCAGCAAATCCTCGTTTTCTTGTCTGGTCTGAAGTCAGTTTACTGACATACACATTCGTACATATGATTCTCTACTTAGATCGCATCGCTGGATTTGTGGCGATCCAATGATTACCTCAAACTCTTTGGTTACCTTGATAGAAGTGGAGGTTTCTACTATGAGCGGTAAGTTACGAGGCTAAGGGCTTAATTGTTTATTGTGAGCCACAGTTTAAATTATTGTCTTGGCAGGTGGGGCGATGCTCCGGTTCATTCAATCGCCGCTACCATGATGTTGCGCAAGGATCAATTCCACTTTTTCAATGACATTGGCTATAGGTGAGTAGCGTGGCCGGGCGTTTGCCACAAAATGTTATGAATCATTTCATTCTGACCACTCATAAGTGTATATTAGACATTCTGCCTATACTCATTGTCCTGTCGAACCTGAGTTCCGTGATCGTTGTACCTGCAATCCAGATGTTAACTTTGGTAATTGATGGTTTATTGTACTGTATTTGTCATTGTCATATGAACTAATGTATCGAGTCTTCCGTCTGCAGATTATGACCCTAATCTCAGTTGCTACAGCCATTTTGTGAATGCATTCTAACTGCTCTCCTTTCAGTTTTGTGTTGCTGTTCCTTGATTTTTTTTTTTTTTTTGCAACCCCTTCTTGCACCTGTACATATTGCCACAATTTCGCTGCACACAGACACAAAAATAAATTTGGCTCCATAGATCAGCTCCAAAAAAAATATGCCATTGATATCTCATCCGTAGGAACTGATCTCGTCAGTCAGAATCATCTGGAGAGCGAGGCTGGGACTTTTTTAAGTAGAACAATGCCCGAAACAATCAAAATATTTGCTCACAAATAGCTGTAAAATTTGCTGTTTTCGTGCATATGGTTTGTGTATGTATCACAAGAGATGCATGTCTTAATGCGTTTGTGCTGAGCCTTTAGCCAAAAGTGCCTCAACCCCTAGAGAATTGTGGGCTATAGTGATAGGAGTTTCACGTCATTAAAAGTTCGGGGTGACTTCGGGATAACGTTTGCTCCTTACGCTTAAACTAGTCACCTTTTCCTACCTGTCGCTGGCAAAGGCACTCTTAAGCTTAGCATTGGTATGCTTCAATTTATGGCGAGGAGTAGGTAACTAGCAACTGGATAGGACAGTCCAACGGACGTTAGATCTTGCCTCCTCCCAACATTAGGCCATCAGGGATTTAATTTATCAACAATTCGAAGCGCTCTTCATATCTCTTCACACACACGCAAATCGATTTGTAGAGAGTTCACTTATACCATAAACATTACTCTTTCAAGGTTCAAAATATGCTCTCTAACATATCAAATCAAACCTGAAGTTGGTGTGTAGTTTAGCCATAGGCAATGGTGGATGGTGCGGCAATTGGGTCATCTCTCCAGCGTAGAAAGGAGAGGGTAAACAATTAGATATTAATGCATTCTTCTACAAATAATTTAGCTGCCAAGAGTTCCAAGACAAGTCGTTGCATACCATGCGCAGCAGACTATGAAAACAAAGACAAACCCAGAAAGGCTCCCTACTGGCTGATGAAATGGCAGAGGGTGTGGCTTGTTGTCCAATTTTGGCAGCAACTCACCGATACAAGACTTGGTATTTCCTTATCAGGCGATAAACAACCGTCAATTCACTGTATATAACAAATTACATTTATTTAGGACATGCACTGAAATTCGTAGTATCAGATCCATCAAAATGTTTGCTCTCTATCAACTGTACAAGAAGAGCAAGGACAAAAAGGTGGCGGCTACTCAAGAAAGTCCTCGTTATGAAAGAAAGCTTACCGACGATTCATCAATCACAACACTTGACAACATACAGTCACGATCTGCTATTGCTATGCCACAAGAGGCTGCACCAACACAAGACATGCCTACGGCAACACAAAACTTGAGAGAGAAAAAGGAAGTTAGGAAGCAATGGATAGTACTAGCAATCACTCTCTTTGTGGATATTGCTCTTCCTATTATATTATATGTACGTTTTTATCATGATTGCCATGCAAGCAATTCAGGCGAAACATATCGACTAACCTCGCATCCATTTTAACAGTACGTTCTCAAAATCTATTTGTCGACTTTGGCATCACTGCTTATTTCAAGTGCTCCGCCCATTGTTATGGTGATCGGCAAGTTTATCATATATAGACAATTCGATCCACTGGGCTTAGTCATGATCTTTGGCTTTGTTTTATCGGCTGCTCTCTCAGTGATCGATGCAAACCCTCGCATTCTAATGCTCAAGGACTCTATCGTTTCCTCCGCTACCGGTTTAATATTTTTGTGTTCATTGATACCCATCAGCATTGGCAAGTATCAACTCCGGCCAATTACCTATGGCATTTCGGCGGAAATGATGTCGGCATCACCGAAGATTCATTATATAAAGAATGGTGAAGCCATAGAACAAACACCAACACAGTTCTCATGGGAACATATCCAGGGCTTTCGAAATGGCATGCGACTATTGACAGCCATGTGGGGCACTGTCCTTATGCTTGAATTTATCGCCAGACTTATCATGTATTTTAGCACTCTCACGATAGATCAACTGGTGCTATACAGCAATGTCGTCCTTGGCTGCCTTCTAGGATTAATGGGTGCGTTTACTCTGGTGTATAGCCAGTTTCTTCGAAGGAGAACCGCAAAGGCAGCCAGAGAATTGCTGGCTCGTTTTGAAGCGGAGGCGGCTCACAGCTCCAGCCCTGATTTTACAAATATGGCATGAATCCGCACGTTCCCTGGTTGTATTATAGACAGTGGGTGACCAATTTTCCTCCCAAGATATCGTATAAATTTTTATCTTTGTTGTATGCGATGTTTTTTTTTTTACTTCTCTGTATAATAAATGGAATAAGACCTACCTCCTCTATCGCAGTGATTGCATTATGCCGCAACTTCCTGTTTCTTTTATAGTGATAGTAAAGGCGAACTTAAACCATCACAAGGTATAAATCAAAGAACGTTGAACAAACTTTAGAAGTGGGGGGATCATGTGATGTTGACGAAATCGTTGTTTTTCCCAAAATGAAGCCAAAATAAAATACGTATTATTGAGAACATCTAATAGGAGGCAGTGAAATGACAAGTCGTAAAGATCACTCTATTTCAAGTTGGTGGTGATAAATTGAACGGTGAGGGAGAAAATCTCGTTTTTGAAGACAGGGAAGAATAAGCACAAAAAGGTTGTTTATTCCAAAGATGAAGACAAACCGTAAGAGCATTATAATTTTGGTCCCGAACAGACGCGGTGGCCATAAAGTTGGATTCAAAATTAAAAAAAAATAAGAGCTGGTGAGGCTCATTCCTTCAAATCAAAACTTTTTGGGTAGAGAGCCAGTCCAAAAGGGGAGCAAATTTACCGATATTCTTCCTAGTCAGGAAGGTGGCTGGCAGTTGATAGAGTGTGTATTGTGGCTATGTTGTTACGAATATGGCTCTAACCATTGCCAGTGGCCGACATGGCAACCTTCATGACAGTATAAAAAGTTGAATAGAATATTTTTCCAAATCATATCGCATCACTATACACATCTCTTTCTCATCCCTCAAAATATAATCAAATGTTCGCGTACGAAGCTTACAAGCATCACAAAGAAAGGCAAGAAAGGCAAGAGGGTATCAACTCCAATGCCGGCACTTTTCGAAAACTGTCCACGGAATCAGATACAACGCCACTAGGTATTGATATGGATCCAAATGGTTTGGAAAGACAACCAACATTTGTGGAAGTAAACGAAAAGGGTCAAACCAGGAAGCAATTGATTACACTTGCCATATCCTTGACCGTCGATGTAATCTTGCCTATTGTTCTATACGTAAGTGAAAGCAACAATGGTATTTTCGAAATGAATGCACTGTCAAAACTAATCCACATCTACGCCTTTTCGGTATCCAGTATGTCCTCAAGAACCATATGTCCATAATAGCAGCCTTGCTAATTTCAAGTGCTCCACCAGCTATCAGTGTTATTGTCAAGCTAATTATCTTCAGACGATTTGATCCACTTGGATGTATCATTATTTTTGGTTTCGCCATCTCTGCCATTATCTCTGTGATTGACGGAGATCCTCGCGTCCTCTTACTTAGAGAATCTATCGTCACAGCTGCAACAGGTGCCCTCTTTCTTCTCAGTCTTATCCCCATCAAGATCGGTCGATGGCGCAACAGGCCACTTACTTACGGAGTGACGGCTCAAATGCTGGCAGTTGCACCACCTGTTCGATATTTCAGATATGGAGAGATGGTGGAGAAGAGCCGAGCCGAGTTCAGTTGGGAGTTTAGCAAGGTATTCCGACGCGCGATGTATGTTGGAAGTTTCCTATGGGGTATTGCTCTCGAGTTAGAATTTGGCGGCAAGGTTATAATGTATTTCAGCTCTCTCACCATCGATCAATTTGTGCTTTATGGTAACATTGTAATGGCAGTCATCTTGGGCGGTATGACCGTATTCACCATCTTTCACGCTCGAAGGATGCGTAAGAAAGTTGGCGAGGAAATGGTAGACATCAAGAGGCGACTCGAAGCTGACGCCCGCGAATATCAAGCTGAGCGTCAGGCATACAACCATGATCTTGACATGGTTTAGCTTTAGAATAGTTCATGGGATGTATATGGTATTGTCATGCAGTTATAGTGATTTTATTTTTGTATCTTTTGTTCCTTCTTCCCCAATTTTATTGAACTACTTCCTTCTGCTGTATGGTCATTCCTACAACACACTTTTGTGTACAATACAATCTATATATAACTCGTACAAACGAAATTACGTTGGGCCATTTTTGATATGATTTGCTAGAGCCGACCACCCAGATTCTTTTGTGTACCCATCAACAATGTAAACAAAGTTCATGGCCGGAAAAAGTTTTTCTGTAATGTCCTCAGATAATATTTACACTGATGTCACTCACCTTTTAGCGAAAAAGATATTACACTGGTTTGCTATCGTTTGTTTGTTTTGCTTTGCTAAGCAAAATGAAATGAAATGTTCCAAAACGCTTACAATAACTGTGTAAGAATTTTGAGTTACAGCTCGAAATATCGTCATACCCGATATGGCACATTATGGGCATATATGCCACGTTACAGTGGTAAAAAGAGTTAATGTCCGACCTACCGACGACTGCGGTGAAGCTAAGAATTTAATTTGATTTTCTAGCATCAATTAGTTGCAGAGTGACCTCACCAGTTATTCTTAGAGTGTGTGAGTTCCTGAACGCCATATGGATATGGATTCCGAGGAAAGCCAGGCTTGAGATGAAAAATCCTCAACTTTGGCAAAGGAGATCAACTCTATGACCCACTTTGGCATGTGGTGCGACATGACATGCGTGCGGAGACCTGGGGGATCACGGTTCCGATATAAGCGAGAATGTCTTCAGAGATGTCGGTTGTCTTTCTTCCCTTTGCGACGCTTACTATAACCATAGTCAATATACGACAGAGGGCTTTGACCAACCATAAAGTTCGCTTATTTTCCAACCGTATGCCGTCCTTCCGTTCCGCAAAGTGGCTATGGCAATTTTCGCTGATATGACGTGTACATATTCTCCCAAGGTCCTAATAACCAAAGACCGATTCGTGTGGCTAGCTGACGTGCAAGCAATGAATGAGCGTGGATTGAAAATTTTTGGGGAAAGATCAGTGGAATGGTATGAGTCAAAGAAGTATGTGAATAAAAAAGCTGCAGGAACACTATAAAGAAAAAATGCAGTGAATGGAATTCTTTTTTGGTCACCAATGCTGCGGGCTGCGCAGGTGTAAAAAACAAGAAAGGAACTGCTTCATTTTAACAATAAGCCATTTCGATCAAAAATATAAGGCTGGACAGATCGGTATTTTGTTATTAAATTTATTCGCCTTCTGTTTCTTGCTTACCCAATTCTCGTGGTTACTGATCTGACCCACCAGTCATCCATATCAAAACATGCTTGCTTATGCACTCTACAAAAAGAATAAAGAGAAGAAGGCAAACAATGCTACGGCTGTTGCCTCTAAGGATTCAATTGGTGAAAATGCAGATACATTGGCGCCATATGACAAGTTTACATCAGAAGCGTCTCGAGAAGCGGACGGTGAGGATGGCGTAATGCTTCGAACAAACACCCAGAAATCGTTTACCACCATCACTGACAAGAATGCACGGAGACGACAATGGTTATCTTTGGCACTTACTCTCTTTGTTGACGTAATCATGCCCATTATCTTATACGTAAGTCTACATGCAGCAGATATTGATTTTGACAAAACATGCATAAACTCTTAAGAGAGTCTTTTATTAATTCGATGAATCTTTTTCTAGTATTCTCTTCGTAACACTGTTTCGCAACTAGCTGCATTGCTCATCTCTAGTATTCCACCCGCTGTTATGTCCATTTTCAAAATGATATGGTACCGTACATTCGATGCCCTTGGTGTGGTCATCATTCTTGGATTCGTCCTCTCAGCTGTGATCTCTGTCATTGATGGCGATCCCCGCGTACTTTTACTCAGAGAATCCATTGTCACATGTGCAACTGGTGTAGTATTCCTTGTTACCATGATCCCAATACGCATAGGACAGTGGGTTAATAAGCCGCTGATCTATGGAGTTACCAAGCAGATGATGTCGGTGCTTCCGCCTGTAAAGTATGTCTACAACGGACAAGTCATTGAAGAGACAAGGATAGAATTCAGCTGGAAATGGAGCCGAGAATTCAAGAAGGGTATGCTCATTATGAATGCAGCTTGGGGCGTGATTCTAATCCTAGAGTTTGTGGCCAAGCTCATCATGTATTTTAGTTCCCTAACGGTGGATCAAATGGTTCTGTACGGTAACATTGTTCTTGGCGTTACACTTGGTTCCATGGGCATATTCAACGTGTTTTACGGCAGAAGGATCAGACTACGCACCATCGAGGAGTGTAAATTGGTTCAGAAGCGGCTGGAAGAGGAAGCTGAGCTCCAGAATGTATATGTTGACGAGGCTTAGTTATGATCCGTCACACATGTAAAACTTTATTCAGTACTTAAACTCTTAGTAAGTAAACTTGGTTATACCTTTGCAGTTTCCCCGCAGCCATGTTCATTTTGTAACTTCATATTAACTCGCCTACGCATTAACATTAACAGTCAAGTTGTACGAGCAATGACATAACTTTATTATTGATGAACCCTCCTTGACCGATCTCTATACATAAATGTGGCGCAGAATAATGAACATACAGCATTGTTATTAAAGCAACATGTCCTATTTCGCTTAAAACGCTCCGAGCTTCGAGTAAAGAATTCTAAATTGTAACAGAGATCCTATTTAGGATTCGTTTGGACAGTTTGGTATAAAGATGTCACAAGGTATTCATAGTATCATCCATTGACATCGCTAACAGCTCGGTGATAAGGTGCAGCTTATCAACGGTGCGGAGATAATAATGTTTTGCTAGGATAGACGTTGTAAGTAGAACTTTGGTATATACCGCATTCCGGATACTCATCTTGATTTTGATAATTGATGCTGCTTCTTCCTGAGATTCCGCTGACGCGTACCAAATTAAATCATCATGAAGACTTACCATGCTTTTTTACAAATTGTACCGAATGGACCCGGAGATACACAGATCACTTGTTTCGGAAAGTACTGCAATTTACTAAGGAGTTGCCTGAAAAGGTGTACTGAGCCAACTGCTTTTGGGTGAGTTGCGTAATTTGAATGTGGCGATTGAAGTCGAGATCGGCAAAACGGCAGGTGGTCACGATGAATAGACAAAAGATGACGCGCAATAACAATAGTAAGAAAAGTTAATGGTAAACCTCGAGGATCATTGGACCACGATCTCTCGTTGCAATGGAATAAATTTGGACTCCACACGCCTGTTGTCAGGAAAAAGGAGAGAATTTCTCCCGTCCGCTATCTGTCCACGATAAATGGCAGTTGCTTTGGCGAGCAAATTGTTTTTTTTTGGAAATAACGCCTCTCTGGGGTATTGGATTGAATGAAACAAATACTTCAAAGCAACCATTCTATTTTATAAATCAAAGAGCCTTTTTTCTTTCAAATACTACAAAACCTATGTAGAGTACTCCTCAACATCGCTACCTGCGTCGTTCGGATTGCACACCTATAGCCACGCTTAGTGTATACACTCGCCCACTGACCTCATCTGACCTCACCCTAGTAACAATTTTGCCTCTTAGAAAATGATCTCCCTATGCACGAACGTGTTATTTGACAAGTACATGGCACATAAAGTGTTTTTCCCCTGTAATATTCTCGTCTGCTAGACGGAGTTGGTAGGAGACAAAACCTGAGAGTCTCCTTAACTGCAAGAAAGGGTCACCATACTCTGACATGATATTTATGAGTGCGCACTGATATCACGTATCTTGCCATTGGATTTCTCTACTTTTTTGTATCCATCGCACCATGCAAGAGTTAAAAAAAGACTCATATCTAGCGGATTCTTCATCGCTTTTCGGATCCACCAACCTCGATGACAGCTCTATTAAGACTGGGCTACAGCTGGATCAGTCTAAAACCGTCAAGCAGAACGTAGCAAATGGTACTATACGATTCTTAACGATTGTCCTACTTTGTATAATCGTACCTGTGGCTCTTTATTTCACGCTTCGACGCGATCACTTCAATGTATATGTTGCATTGCATCTATCAGGTCTGGTACCTGTTATGGCCATTCTACATCGAATCATATTTGACCGAACCGTGGATATTATGGGAGTATTTATATTTGCAGAATTTGTATCCTCGATGGTTGTGCTACTACTTCCTGGTAAGAACCAAAAGGGAATTTCATAGAGGATATAATGTCCGTTTTGTGTGGTCGAACCTGGACTTACCGATATATTTTTCTACAAAGGTGATGAAATGGAAATTATGACTCGCAAAGCATGGTTAGCCATAGGAAATGCCATTGTGTTCTTATTGAGCATGATACCAAGTCGTCATCTGCGACCTCTTCTGTACTATGCTTTTCGAGATGTCATGCGTGTTATCAGACATTTTGTCCCTTCTGACGGATCCTCTCCGGCTGACAGAATCGCATGGGCCTGGAGCAATCTAGAGTGTTACCGCAATACCATACGGTCACTGACTATTATGTGGATGCTCATCTACCTAGTGACAGGCTCAGTCCGCCTTGGACTCATATACAAATCCAATCTCCCGCAGGCGGAACTGCTCAATATTGTCACGCTCTTGTCCGAGCTTCCCCTGGGTGTCGCCTTGCTGGTGACTATTCTAGTTGGAGGTGTTGGCATGCGCCTGCTTGTGAGTAAGCGGCTTTCAGAGCACAATATTGTGCGAAATACCTCGGATGCTTGATAATATGATACAATAAGAAAAAACAATCCAAGATTATATTAGTTATAGCTGTGAAGTAGTTTTTGTACAAGTTCATATATATTTATTTACTTTTCCGCAATAATTTGACACAAAAAAAAGTAAAAAACACTTCGTAATGGTTAAAAAAACAAGATACAACTAAAGAGGATGGATATTCTCTGGAATGGACGAAAAAGCGAATTAACATGCAGTATGCTGGCTGTACAGATTTAAACAAGTGGAGTGATAAAGGAGTTTTAGGGCTGATGGGGGCCATTTATGCAACATCCACTTCCTCTACATAATTACTAGGCACTGTGCCTGTGGCAATACAACTGTTGGTATTTGTATCCCATAATTCACCGTGCCACCAGTCGCCATCACCTGTATCGATAATAGCAATCAAGTCTCCATTGCTAAATGCAAGTTCTTCGTCGTCCTCCGCCTCATAGTCAAACAGCGCTTGCACTACACAGCGAGTGACGGTAGATGATATTGGTTAGCAAATAAAAATAAAATTAAAAAGAAGAAGGAGAAAAAACTGTTCTACAGGATAAAAAAGTACTCACCCCACATTATGGCTCGGTTGTTTTGGATGGAAGGCTGTACACTTGGAGAAAGCTCAGGTGAGTCTTCCTTTGCCAGTTCAAGCTGATAATCTATGCCATCGTTCAATAAAGATATCATATCATCCAATTGAGATTCAAGGTCTGCATGGGGATTATCGTCTTCGTCAGAAGCGGTGGCTTGCTTGGCTGGTTGGCTTTCATCCGCTTGTGATGAACGACCAACACCTGTGATGGCTCCGTAAGGGTCATTCACTTCATATTGTGGTTCTTCAATAATTTTCTGCTGAGGTATCATCTTTGGCGTGCCATGTCGACTATATCTACCATTGTAATCATCCATGGATGCCATGGTATCGATTGTGGAAGCAGAAAAAGTTGGTGATTGTATAGACCTTGAGGTGATTTCTCGTAGAGATACACGTCGATCTACTTGCTCGGCTCCACTCATGCGAGACTGCCAGGTTCCAAGAGCTGATCGTCTGTTGGCAGCTCGATCTTTGAGCGTATCCCGTATTCTGTTTGTACCACGTCCAATTTGACCAGTTTCGAATCGTTGCAATATATTTTCCAAAGAACTGTGCGCTGTGCCTGACTTGCTATTATTTGAGTTCATGGATGCAAATGAGCTGGTTATGTTAAGTGAACCTCGAACATCCTTCAAATCAACCTTGATAGGTCTGCTGCTGGACACCCTGACTAACGAGCTACGTTCTTCTTGCTGACGACGTCCATCCTGTTGAGTATATTCCTTTTGCTGGTCAAGTTGTTTTTGCTGACCAATATCCTGCTGCTGGATTTTTATGTCTTGTGAATTCCTGCCATTTGTGGGCTGAGTTTTGATATTGTTATCTGTTGTGCTGGCTGTTACGGTGTGGTGATGTTCCAGTGCCGAGATACGTCTACTAACACTAGTGTGATGACTCTGTTGGAATGGCCCTTGCGGTTTATCAACAGTGGCCACAGCTATAGAATTGCGAAGGGAGCCGCGCTTTCCCTCAAGTTCTCTGTCAGAAACTGAGTCGCGAATATGCTTGTTATTGACGACAGTATTACTGACTGATTGAGTGGGAACAACTTTCGGCGAAGTAGTTTGGCGTGGTTCATGGACCTCTTTCAATTGTACATTGTTCTCTTTTGGTGGCTGTTCAGTCTTCGCAGCAACTGGAATAATCTTTGAGCGCATTGAACGATCTGATATTGATTCCTGCCGTGATAATATTGGCGAAGGCGGGATAGCGTCTTTCTCAGTTGAATTTGAAGCCAACGACTTATCGCTCTCCTGTTGCTCATACATTATCATATAATCCGTGACCTCTGACAACATGAAATTGTACAATAAGCAATTGATAACAATATATAAAAGCGGATTTTCAAAACCTTCGTTTCTTACCTGGTATATCTCGTCCAGTACCATAATCAGTCACATATGTATTGAGCTCTTCTCTGCAATCCCAGCTATTGACAGATGCCAAAAGGCCTTCCCACCGAACAACTTGGCCTTGTGCATAGGTCAATTGAAGGTATGCAAATTGTGAAAGACTCTCCCGTAAGAAGTTGATTCGCTCTTCTTCCAAGTTTTGAAATTTCTGATAAACGATATGATGAGGTGTTAACATAAAGGGAGCGAAAGATTTGGGCTAACGCTAGAGTTATTTGAATTACCTCGCAGCTAGATGGCCATTCTTGATTCCATGCTTGTATACTCTCTTGAGCTGCAGCTAGAGATGATTCGTACTCTGCGTCTATACCGGAGGATACGTTGATTTAAATTTTGGATAGTCAGTATAGAGAAGAATGGATGTAACTTGTTGATTGGCACTTACAGAGTGATTTGGCGGAAGCAGCAGCACGAGCTAGAGCGGTTTTTTGGTTTTCTTTGTCTTCCCTTAGAGTTTTAATACGCATACATTCGTTATTGTATTTGTCTCTCGCCTGAAAATGAATGAGATAGAAGAAAAAACAATGCGAAAGAGTTAAAAGAGTACATCCGACCAGTCAGTCAGTCTCATTTTCATCAGAATATATTATTGAGACTGAATGTTTATTTCACTCGTTTCACTCACCCGCAAGACATAATGTATCTAGGCACAGAAAAATATTGTTTTAGTAATAATGTTATTTATCTGCTTACCACGTTGCGTTCAGTAAAACATACCTGAAGTTGTCGCTGATTGTAAACATCCTGGACAGATTTCTGAATCTAATGAATGTAGGGTACAATGGGGACATTTGAAACTGTTTGCTGGATCTCGAAACAACCGGACGTGAAATATTTACCAGTTTGCGAGCTTCACGTTGCTTAGTGACAAACTCGGCTAGTGGTGCTCCTAGTTCAACTCGTATGGTTTGAGCCAGCTGTTGAAAGTGTTGAGCTTCGATCTGAGTGTCTTCCTGAGCGGATTGTAATGAACTTTTGACTTTTCCAGTATCGTCTTTTGCCAGTTTGCTTTTTTGGATTCGCTGGAGTTTTCGGCTATACTCTTCCGCAGCAAGCGCTCTATGCCATGGAAAGACATTACCAAAGTCAGTTCAGTGGGACGTTTCTATTGTGCTGTGGTGATGGGAAATTTCATGATGATATCGTTTACCTTGCTTCATACATGTGACGAACGTCTTCACAGGTTTCTTTTGCATGTCTCATTCGTGCGAGTAGCGTTTTTACTCCTTTCTGTTCTCGTCCCTGTTGAACATTTGGGTCAGTGGGGAAAATTGGAATGTGTGGAGCTGTGTTTGGTTTCATACAAACCCAAAAGTTATCGGCAAAATTCATTGAACACAACACGGGTAGTATCTCATGTGGTGGCATAGTTAGTGAATTGTTGTGTGAAAGAAAGTAACCCAAAGTTTAAGGCAAAAGGAAAACAAAAAAATATATAAAAACTGGGAGTTTCCAACGAAGCTTGGAAACGTTTTTGTTTTATCCCCAAATTTGGGCATGGAATCAAAACACACAATGTATACGCAAAAAGCTCAGAACTATATTATTTATTTTTTCTTGCCCTTAGTATCGTCGAGATAGCCATATGTTTCAAGCACCTGTCTTGCCGAGTTGTTGATATCCTTGAACCGATCAGCATGGAGTAGGACACCTTGAAGATTGTGTAAGCTGAATATGTTCAGTTGGCTGAGTTCATTAAAGATAATTCTGACTTTACCTCCATACCACCTTGATACGATGACCACCACATTCGTAACCTCCAGGATTTGCAAAAGATGTAATAAACGACCTAGTGGAGCAAACCGCGTCAACAAACAAAAATGACAGCCTGAATCAAACAAAGTTTACAACATTTTTTTTTTTTTTTTTTTTTACTAACCTCCAGCTGCCGTTTCACCATCTTCATCGTGATCCTGTGCCATGACGCCAGACTCTAGTTCAATGCGATAAGCAAGAATATTGTGTGTGGCTTTAGCAATCTTCTTGTTCTGTAATAGCTTCCTTCGAACAGCTTGGACTTGCTCCACACTAGTGACTGTCGCCACGTGGCCGACAAAGACTGACTTGCGATCAATAATAGCTTCTCCACTTTTGATATCCGGACACTCCCCATCCTGGATGGATGATGAGTCGATTTCAATAGAAGTAGTAGGAACGTCTATATCATTTAACGGCTCATTAGCTTCTGCTTGTAGTTCTTCCGGCTGTTCCGCCTTGGTATAGGTGGTATCTAGATATTCCTTGAGCCAATTGATCCATTCAAACAGGACCACCTCTCCAGGCACAAACATGGACTTCAAGGTATCATCAATCTCTTGTCGCACACTGGGTTCAATCTTTTGCGTTCCACAGTAGACTGAGGTGATCTCATAGACTGGCATGGCGGAACTTGGGTAGGCTTCAGGTATGTGAAAGTCAATGACAACCAATCTCGGTGATCTTAGATTTTCGGTTTCTTCGTCTATCCGTAGTGTGAAATGGTAGGTACTTGGGCTGGTTTCGTCAATTATAAAGTCCTTGTCATATATAGACTGGAGAACGAGGGCTTCCTCTTCCTGAGCCTCGCGATCATTAGACATTGAAAGGTGTCTGGTAAGGGAAGGAATTATGTCGGTCTGCCCAAGGTTCGTAAATCGTCACTTAGGAGGTAAAAATTGGCCAACCTTAAATTTGCCTTATCGCCGTCGCCATGAGACTAATGGCGAACACCAACCGATAGTGAATGGCTATTTGTTAAATTGTGTTTATACCCTTTCCCCACTGTATCTTGAGGATTTAGTACCTTGTTTTATGTATATATTGGGTTTATATACTAGAATTTTTTTTTTCTTTTACACTGAAAAGAACTTCTAACAATCATATGGCGACGTATTTTACATATGGAAGGAAACTGAATATAATATAAAAAAAAAGAGAGAGAGAAGAAAAAAAAGAACAAAAAGATGCGGTTAGAACACAATGGAAGTGATAATATGGTTAAAATGATATGAACAAAAAGGAGGAGCGGCCGTTATTGCTTGTTTCGCTTGTGCTGCTCAACTTGTTCGGCACCGCCTTCGTCTTCCCGCAATCGCTTACTAGGGTCTCCTTGCTTGCCAGTACTATGTCAAAAAAAGTTACCATTTAGTTTATGGCATGCGTATATATTCCTTCACCATCCGTTACTCTTACCTGTCAAGTTTCGCTAACGGAGACGGTTTATAGTTATAGTCCCTGGTTCCCGGAGCAGGCCAATGGAAAGCCCGTCCGCTTTCACGAGGAGTGGCAGAGAAATTTAAAGGACTCGGTAATTCGCTTTGCTGATAAAATTCAGGATAAAACGTCGATGGTGATGGTAGGTTTTGGGCAAATTCAGAAGGTAAAGCAGAAGGAGGACCAGGCTCACTTGAAGAAGTGCCTGTAGCTTTCATGACATTGGCAGATGGAGGCTGAATATAATTGTAACAAAGAAATTCCAATATTAGTATCGCTAATTATAGGGAGGGAGGCGGAGCATCAGCTACTCTTGGCAAAACAACAATTTACCTGGGTACTCATAGGCAGCATGTCGTCGGTTCCTTTTCTTGTTATTCCTTCTTCACTTTCTTGTTTTGTAACTGGCTTATCTGAAGTCTCGGATGGAATCTGTACTCGTAGCTTTGGCCGTTTCTGTGTGCCGTTTGGACTCTCGATCTTGGGAGAAGCAATACCTGGAGAACCAGGTCCACCGTCACTGGATGAAGGAGTTCTACTGGAGGGGACCGGTGTTCCATTATGTGGTGGAGGAGGAGGAGGAGGAACAGGTGAGATCATACGTTGTTGTTGTTGTTGTTGTTGTTGTTGTTGTTGCTGATGTACAGGTTGCGGCGAACCTTGATATTGAGGTGGTATCGGCAAAGGAGGATGTGACGGCGGCGTATGGTGCTGTTGCGGTTGGGAATATGACGGATACGACTGACTATAATGTCCTGGATGCGGTGGATACAAAGAGTGTTGAGACGACGGTGCCATTGCATGTTGTTGATACTGTGGATGAACATTATGCGACATGGGCGGAGTCGGCGCAGGCTGCTATAGCCACGAAACAGCAAAAATAATAATAATTAATTCTCAATAACCGAACTCGCGGCATTCAATCCAACAACAACTCAGCTCAGCCCAGCCTCATTAACTTTACCTGCATCATATACATGTGAGGATGTGGCGGCACAGAATACATATCGTAACCTGGACTCGTTGACATAGACGTAGGAGGAAACGGTGGCGGTAATGATGACTGATATACAGAAGGAGGTTGAACAGGACGATTATACGGAGATATAGCAGCAGGGTGAGTAGGCATCGGAGAGTGACCAGGATGAGCAGGTGACGGCTGTGGAGGCGGTTGTTGCGGTTGTTGAGACGTTTTCCTTTGACGATTGTTCAAAGCCGTGGACGGTGTTAGTTGATCAAAATCAGCATCTGGTGGTGGAGTCGCATCGTCGTCGTCTTTGGATGTACCAGCCTCAGACGATAAATTAGCAAACTGTTTGGGAAAAAGGTATGTGGTTAGAACATATTGCTGCGGTACTGCTGAGGGTGAAAGAAGTGAAGGGGGGGGGTTGGGTGGGGTGACGTACATCTTGGTTACTTCGGCTTTCATGCGGCTCACTGTACTATAGTAGGTTGTTTTACTAAATGTTAATGAAAATCACAATGGAAGTGCAAAGACGACAAACCACCAGATTTTACATACTTCAGTGTATTTCATCAAGATTTTATCAATTTCAGTGCTTGCATATTGCACCAACTTGTTATTTGAGTTGAAGATGATAAGGGCAATCTCACAGTCGCAGAGCACACTCAATTCATAAGCCTTCTTCATTAGACCATATTTGCGTTTCAAAAAGGTAACCTGTGTGGAGGAGGAGGAGTGAGTGAGTGAGTGGTAAGGGGAAGAATATTGAAGGCGGGTTGATAAATTTTGCTACCTGCTTGTTACGGTCATCTTTGATAGGTTGAATCTTGATCTTTTTCCTTCCCATATTACAATTATATTATTTTTGGAGATACAGTACAACGACGAGCTCAAACGACGATTGTTATTTCAGACGAATAAAATTTGTGTGTGTGTGTTTGTGTGTGTGTGTACTAATGATAGCAACATCATATAAAAAGCGCAGAAAAGGTATTTTAAATAGCGTAAGTTAATACCGAGATAATGAAAGAGCATTTTGCATGTGGGTGGGGGGGAGGAAGATGCAATGAGAGATTCTTTTCAAACATGACATGGTTGAAATGAATTCATGGCATTGGCAATAGAGAAATGGAGGTCTGTGTGGCAACTTAACGGATAGAGGCTAGGACTAAAGAAACTCACCTAAAGGTATTCTAGCGTCAGAGTTGACGAGAATAGAGCGAAAAGAGTCTGAAAATAAAAAAACCAAAAACAAACTGAGGCTTATTCTTGGCAAAACAGGTCAAGTGATTGGTTCCTATTTTTGGCCATCAGAAAAACTAGACGTTTCAAATGGAGTTTGAAATGGAAATAATGATTTTTGGAACAAAAACTATTCTACGTGTTGAAAAACATAACATTTCATTTCTCTATCGTCGTCTTCTGGAGTCCCTATCATCATCATCTCTTGATCGTCTATAGCGATCATTAGAACGACTTCGTTCCCTTCTTGAGCGTTTTGGGGATCGATCCCGAGAGTCACGTTGTCCAGATATCGTTTGTGGTGAACGAGATCTATGACGGGATGACGAAGTTCTTTGTGAAGGTGACCTTGAACGTGTTCGATGCCGTCGTCTATCATCTACTGGTGTGCTTGAACGACTTGATCCTCGGCTAGATTCCTTAAGCCTTGGCACTAATAAATTGGTGTCTGAGAATTCATACGCTCTTCTACGGTTTTGTCGGTCACTCTCTGGTAAATCTTCAGGTTTGGCGCCGAGGCCAAGGAGGGCATCTCGTCGTACAAAGTTCTTTGCAGCCAAAGGTCTAAATGATTATTTGTTATGTGTTAAATGAGATAGGGTAATAGGGGCGAGGCGATATAGGAAAGCGTCGCTAGAATACTTACTCGGATGCACCAGCTTTTCCGCCACCAAGAGACTGGCCTTCTTTCCATCCCATTCCTCGCAACAGAGCTGCTCCAAATTGTTCCACAGGTACTTCATCATACTCTTCCAAAGTCGTCTCTTCCGGTCGATTTTGAACGTCGTGACGAAATACATCCAATTCCGATGGAATCACCAAATTTGAAGTTGGTTCCTCCTCCTCGTCTGAATTTGCCTCTAAAATAAACATTAATACGTTAGTACTTGAGTCAGACCCCATACCTAACCGTAACCTTTGTCTCGATACTTACCTCGAACAAGTGCAGCCACCGCAGCTTCTTCAAGAGTGTGTGTCGGTGCTGTAACAGTGTCTGTCGTCGTTTCTTCAACTTGCATTTCAGAGCTTCCATTCTCGTCCACTTTAACCGTTTCCTTGGTCTTTTTGGTGACTTGCAAACCATACTGTGCCACCTGTTGTCCAAGCACCTCAGGCTGAGAAGGTCCAGCATTCTTTTCACCATTGACACCAGATTCAGGTACATATATGGACCGTTTCGCTGCGGCTTCCTTTCTGAAATCTTTGTTGGGTAATGAGGGTATGACGATTTCTTTCGGCTTTGCTTTTTCGTGCAAACTGCGGAACAAATAGAAAAACAAGAGACATTAGGATTAAAGACAGATACTGGGATTGTTAAAATTTGTAGACATGCCATAAAGGAAATTCGTACGTACTGTTGTATTTTATTGTCTTCAAATCCAGTGACGGCTTCGGCGATAGGCTCGTCGTCTACATCTTCGTCATCGCCAAAGTTGATTCGTTTAGAAGCGGTTACATTTGCTTTTCCTTTTGGTGCGAATTTCGGCGTAGCTGTACGTTGACCGCCAAAACTCATGGAAAACCCCATTTTCTTGCCTTGATCAACCATGGATCCAAGTACTCAGAGGCTGAAATCGAAGAAAGTCAAAGCTAAAACTTGCTTTGAATCACCCTTTTAAAAAAACGCAGTCAAAAAATTCCAACTTTCGGTATTCTGCCTTTGGCTGGTGGAACCACCTTCGATTCACTGATCCTCAACCTCATTCCCTCAATGTCAGGCAAACACTTCGCTAAAGCTATAGCTAGTAAAGGCGTTACGTTTATACACGGATCACATAATGATACTATAAAGCATCTAGTTAAATTAAGAGAGAAAAAGTCATATCGCTATGAACAGGGCAGCGTGCTTGTACAAGGTAAAACAACCATTCAAGAACTTCTGGATAGAGACATAAAATTACGGTCAATAGGATTGACTGTAACCGAGGACGTGGACCGGTTTGAATTGGATCGAAATAAATTTCCAGCTGAGCGCTATTATATGTGTGATATCAATAACTCTCGCAGAATATTAGGAACAGCGTCACGGCCCTCTGGTAATGAAATGTTTGCAGAAGTCGAATTACCTAGTGTAGAATTTTCAACGGCTATTGACAGATTGATTGTATTCAACAAGATTTCCGACCCAGGTAACTTGGGAACACTAGTGCGAACGGCCAAAGCTTTGGGCTGGTCCTCAGCATTGCTGACCGATAACACATGCGATATCAACAACGACAAAACAATTCGAGCATCCAAAGGGACTGTCATTGGTTATCCTCATAAAACTATTCCATCCAGTCAGTTGATTGATTACATTGTTGAAACTATGCATATGACACCCGTCGTAGCTGATATCCCACCTTGTGACGTAATGGACACTTCATCATCCAACATGGGACTTTTCATATGGAATAACACCGGTGGTCAAATTTTAGACAAACTACCTAATCGCATTGCCTTGATTCTGAGTTCAGAACATCATGGACCTAGCCATATTGACTCTGATATTCTAAGGGTATCTATACCAATGCATTCAAATGTGGAATCTTTAAACGTTGCCAGCGCCGGATCCATCCTTTTGTTCCAATTGAATCGATTACTGGGACTCTCGGAAAAGGCATGAAGGTATCCACTGGCTTCTACCAAATATTAGATCATTTCCATTCCACCCATTAGATTACTGTATTTAACCAAAAAAGCCTGTATTTATTTGCTTTTGTTATCTAGTAAACATACCCGTCGCTCACCTATTGGTCAACTAGGCTTTGTTTAATTGAGCTAATGTGATGTGCTGTAGTGCCGCAACAACCTCCAATGATGAAATCTGGTCCAAATTGATTAACCCAGGATTTGCACATTGTACCAAACTCATGCGGATCGGTTTCTGTTCCCTCTTTCCAAGTACGAGCTTCAGCATCCCATTCTTCACCGCCATCAGGGTATAACAATAGAGTCTTATTTTGGGTAGCATCCTTTATATCCTGTAATAATGAAGCTATAAATTTTGGTTTGGTGCAGTTGACGCCGACAGCCGTAACATGCTTCAAGTCGTTAAACAAGGATACACATTGAGCGATAGGCTCACCGTGGCACACCGTATGTGCAGAATTGCATGAGAAGGACACCATACTAGGAATTGTATAAGGCGTTTCCTGTAACAAATAGTGGATGGCTCGCGCTTCCAAATAGGAAGGCACGGTTTCAAATAAGATAAAGTCGATTCCGCAGTATGGAATTCCATCTTTAGTTGTTTGAGGCAAGTCCAATATGGAGACAAGTCAGATGAGGTGGAAAAAATCGAGTTGAATTGTCTTGGCGTGACGTTTAAGGCACGATTCAGTGCAGCCTTAAGTCAATCCAAGGCCCAAGTTATATCCATAAGCACTCACCATCAAAAAATATGTCCAAGCGACGTCTATGAAAATCCACTAATGATTGTAAGGTTATGTCGCCGTAGTCACCTATGATTGTTTTCAAGTTACATTAAGGTTATGCCATATGACATTTTGGGTAATGCTATAGTGTTCATGAATGTACCGGAATATTCAGCTCCATTGGCAAGTATAGCGCCGTAACAACCGATTGATAAAGCTACTTTGATAGATTTACCGGATTTTTCCTGGTATTCTTTTCTTGCTTCATCAGCCAGTTCAACACCTCTCCGCATTAATTCAATGGCTTCCTTCTCGCTATAACCGGCACGCTGGAAGCCTTCATACGAAGCTTGATATGTACACGTGGTGATGATTTCAGCACCGGCCTCCAAGTGAGCGGTGTGCGCTCCCTAAAACCATTACTGTATGAATCGGACAATGTCGATACAAGGTGGACCACCTGACAGTGTGTGATAAGCCGTTTACTTACTTTGATGGCTTCTGGACTATCTTTTAAGCAGACAGCTGACCACAGATACCCTGTAAAAAATAAACCCATTTGGTTTAAGTCCCCAATTTTGCTGCATATGGGCCTAGTTTCTAAGGCGTTGTTACCTGTTAGGTCTTTATGAAAGGTCCGTTCTAATGTGGTGGCCATTCCACCGTCAAGAATGGTGATTGTCATGTAGGCAGAGAGCGAGGATGGAATGAAGTATAAGGGCTCCTACGGTATTTTCCGTAAAACTTCGCGTTGTCTTTTTTAACTGTTAGCTTTGTCTTTGTCACAGATTTGCTGTGTTTGTTTTGTTATCGGTGCTTTGTACTGAGAGGCGAAATCCAATCGTTTAGGAGACAAATCACATTGAGATCATGGTACTGAAGACTTTCCTGTATTTCTTCGAGGCTGTCGGTGTTTGAATTCAAGCAAAGTCAAAATTGAAAACCTGAGCTGGCATTTTAGTAATTGACACTGCTCCTATATACAATCCAGTCAACGTACATGGTTTTATGGAAAGCCGAGGCTCCAACATTATACTTTCCTCAACCCAATTGAAAAATTTTGGTCAAAGGGAAAGGCTGGTGTAAAGCGGACTGCATTGACTGTGACCGATCGACTGAGTGACCGTATCTGTGAGTCTGTCCGATGGATACCCAAGCGGACTGTCAAGCATGGATTCGCGATGCGGTATCATTCTTTCCAAGGTGTAAGCGAGAAGACATCGATCTTTGAGAAAAGGGCTATGGCAGATTTCAGGACGGGGCTAGGTTCATCAGGGAAACTTGTTGATGATACATGTGGATTATAGCGTCAGTTAAAAGGAAAGAAAATAATCGGATGGGCCGGAAGACTGACGACTGTTCTGATTCGAAAAAATGAAGAGAATATAATTGAGTAAATGTAATTGAGCGAATAAAATTGGACGCTAACATTATGTAGTGCTTTGCGGTCAGTAGCTTCAAGTCTATTGAGACATCATCTAACAAGCCTGATTCAGCCATATTTATTTGCATTCGGAGAGCGCAACGACACATCAAACAACATAAACGTTTATGACAAAAGATGCTATGCCAGAAGTTCACTCTCAGTTTTCAGTGGATTTCATGAGCTTATCCATCCACTATAGTCAATCGCATTAGAAAAACTCTGTATCACAGTATCCAGAACTGCAAATCCCGTATCTCTTACTTCTGAGAATTGAGTGCGAAAGTGTGATATCATTCTGAGCGACTAGATGCTGTTAGCTTGCAAAAAATAGTGCGACCAGTTACTCAAGGCTCAAAATGACAAACGCCACGAGTGGAAGTATATCCAAGCAAATAGTGAAGAACTACAATCACAGGGTTGGATGGCGTGTCCCAAGCGAGGCCAGTATATGTCTGGCTGAAGAATGCACAGAACGAAACAATTTTATTTTCCTACGACTCGCCTTATACGAGGCTCATCAATGGTTGGGCAACGATAGCTTGGTCGGCGAAAATGTGTAAGTTGATTTCCAATGATTCTGGCAGTATTGTGAGCTGCCTGATCATCTCTGTGGATTGTCTTTCTACAAGTCTGGCAATAAAGGCTCCGCAGCGTCACAGCTCCTACGAAGGACTCGCAAGATGGACATTTCTTGAAAGTATAGAATTCGTTTACGCCGACGACCAGATACCCTAGGTTTCGCACCTTTGGAGACGACCGAATCAGATATTTTGACCCTCACATAGTAAAAGCGTCATTGACATATCTTTGTTGACGAAATATTTCCCAAAAGGCGTGTGCAAGCTGCTCAGGTTCCTTTTAGTATTAAAGTCACCGAGACCGATTGCAATCACCACTTCTTCCTGTGGCTTTCTTCTACGTCCAACATGACCACCAACCATTCTCAGAATTCCGTCCACCGCCTTGTCATATTCTGCCCTCTTTGCCTTTTTCTTGCAGTGGTAGCCACTTCTTTCAACGCGCTTTGATTGGTAGAACGGAGAAGTGGCTATCCGTGCTGCGAGGGCCTTGGCAACATGCTTCTGAGTGTCTGCATATTCATCACTATGCTGCTGGAACTCGCTTAGAGCGCATTAGTTCGCTGGCAGATTCCTCCTTATTTAATTGATTTTATAAAATCCAAGAGCCGTGTCATTCTACGGCAGCAAAGGGGACAATGTCTGCCTCTATCTCCCTTGTTATAGATTCCTATCAGTATTTGGTTCGCAGGCTTGAACAGCGGTGTTATATGCGAATGTCACGAACGGAAGTTTGTCATCCATGTCTGGGGTTGGTCCTCGACATAAGCCGCTAAAGATGTCTTTAGCGTTCGGCGGTTACTGCCCATCTTGTTAAGTATTCCATGACTACTAGTATGCACCTGTTAAACTTTCTGTGTTTCAGGTAGAATTGCGAGATGTGCGGCTCAAATCTCCCCCACAAAAGATGGTTGGATTGATTGATTGAAGCTGTCCCGTCTTGGTGTTGGAAGCAACATTATTGTGCTCCAAGTTGTACACACTCATTACACACGAGTTAGTGTAAGGTCAGGTAGATTGAGGCAAAAATATAGCAGCGAAATTTCGACTTGTTGTTAGAGATTACAAATACTGTTGTCACCGGAAGGAATTTTGATAATCGCCAATAGTATTGGGACCGGAAAACACTCTCCTCGTGATTTACCAATTTGGGACAACTAGACCTTCTTTTCGGTTCTAAATTGCGATGTCAAGATTGCACAATGCGCAGTGAATGACATGCGCAAAATTTTCACTTTCCCATGTTTTTAAAATTGGTTTTTCTCCCATTATTATATATCGGGTAACTTGAAATAGACTTCACTTATACTGAGTTTCAGAGCAAAATCATGAGGACAGGGGAAAAAAAATATAGAATGTATTTAAATATCATGCATAATGGAAATATATGTGAATGAAAAAACGGCAACAAATATATACAAGAGAATACTGGGTGAAGGGGAGCGGAGGGGAGGGTGGGGGGGAAGGGAATAATATCTGCTTTTTGCCTGCTTCGTATTTATATGTTGTATAGCTCCTTCTCCCCCAGGCCAGCCGAGTGAATAAAGGGCTATGGCAAGAATTATGCCGGACCGGACGATATATATAAAATTTTTAGTTACGTTTGGGGCTCAACCCATTAGGAGGCGGTGTCGGTAAGATGCTGTCGCACGGATGAGCTGCGCAACAGGTAGTCAGTCAAAAAAAAAAATCTATCGTCTGGTTTGGAAGTATTTGCAATATGATTCATGGCTGCAACAGTCATCATGAGTGAAATGGTCAACGAATTAGACATAATTGAATGCAGTGCATTTACCTGTATCGTGATATGTCAACTCCACAGAACTTGCAAAAGTTACTATAATAGCTTACAACAGGAGTTGAAACACATGGGTGCTGATGTGTTATGTGCTTGTTCATGGTTGTAATACGTTGTTTAGATATCTTGTTAAGAAATATATCCTTTAAAAGTTTGGTTTCGTAAGGCTTAAAAGATGCGGTTTTGAAGAAAGAAGGTGAAAATGCTAAAATTCAGTGGAGAAACGGACATCATTTTTATAGAGAATACCGCAAAATGTGTGACCTCATTGAAAATTGGCATTACGCGTGTGCCCGATATAGGAATCGCTTCCAGCATTATGATGACATATTGAAACTCCGGTTTGGGTCAAGGTGACAGAGTTTATGGCATGGCACTTTACCCAAAATGTATTTGCTTAGTAGGAGAGGTCCATCCATTTTTACGATGCCAAGAGAGATGTCACACATCGAGATTTATTAAGGGTATTAGCTAGTGAGTTTCTTATTGACATGGTTTAGAAAGCTTGGCCTACTAGGAACCGAAGGAAAGCCAGGACTATTTTCCGCATAAACCGTTTGTATCTTCTTCTATTTCATACTGTGTCTGAGGTGCAATATTCCTCATTCATAAAAATGCCAGTGCTAGTATGCCCAATATTTTTATTTTAGCATACGCAAATAGGCCGACAGTTATCCAAAAGGTTTACCCTTTCCTATTCCAAAACGCAAATGACCATCCAAAATAAAGCGGCTTTACCTTTATTTCCACCTGTTACTGATACCTGTAAATTACCTGAATTTTATGTCATCACCCGTCTATATCTCTTCCGGCATGCGCCAAACTTATGTATACCTTTTACTTTTCATAATGACTTCACGCTCCTCATTAAATGTTTATCACATGCTGTTCAGTTGCGGTTGACTCACAGTGCAAGATACCTTACCTACCCAGCCAGGTCAATTCAAGATGTGGCTTTCCTGCAAGGCAAAAATAGACAGATTTATGAAATATGCCGTCGCCTACTTATCTTGCTGATAGGTCTTGTCAAAGTCAGGCTGATACATATATACGCTATTAAAAGAAGGGTGCATATAACTTGTATTGGGAGGGGTGTATGTGATCTAATATGTTGCTAACATGGAACGCTATAGAATACTGGACAATAGTTTGTCGTTTACCAACCAGTGTCATAATATTTCTAAGCCTTGGTGTCAGCTGATAGAATTGGAAACAGTTGTAGAAAACAAAAGAAAAGAAACTGTAGTAATAGTAATCGCCTGTCCGTCATCTTTACATTCACAATTTCATTCCCTCTCGACAACATGTCAACCACATATCAACTATGCCAAGAAGTTGGAAATTTCTGCATTGCCGGTATGTTTGGGAGTCAGTCTCATGACAGCCAGGTATAACATTCTGAGGAAAATTAGAAGCACAAGGTGAGGGTAGAATATATCGTTGCGATTGAATCGACAATGGTTTTTGCTCTACTCCTGATGCTTGGTTGTTTTTCAATCTCTTTCCGTCATCTTATTTGCATAGCTCGATGATTGCGTAACACTCTTGTTTACGAGGCTCCAGCAGGAGGAATGCTAATATGATTTCCGGAATTGCCGGAAGATAACCCGTGAGCCTATGCAGATACAAATGCAATGAACCAACAGGATAAATATGCATCCGTACCTCACAGGGTCTACAAGATACAGAAAGCGAGAGAGTCTAAATATGCGAAATAGGGAGTGCGGTTACAATTCCATCTGGGACCACGGCCACCACCCCAGCTACCACATGCTGCAAGCTGGCGTCATACTTGACAGGTTTGGTGCTGGAAATAGCAATTTTGATTACAGACAGTAACGTAAGCAAAAAAGCTGTACACCCAAGTGTCCAGAGCAGAGTTATGGGACGTCGGCTGAATCTTGGTACTACCGTGGGCTAAGCATGTCATTGGGAAATGTTGTATGAAACAGGCATTGGGTGAAGGAGATTGCTAGAAACCCCTTGGAAATATTATGTGTCCATAATATGAGATTCTTGTGAAGGTGACGAACAGTAGGTGGTTGAATAGGTAATTACAACGTTAATATAACGTTGACCGTCCCTGCCCTCTTGGTAACCATGTGGTTTATAAAGTTGGGTATGATGTCATAGCCAAGAGTTCGTGGTATCGATGTGCGTTAGACAAAGTTAAAAACAGAAGAAAACCAAAAAAAAATATAAGCTATTCGATTAATTTTGGCAGCATGCGCCTCAAAAAAAAATCTAATAGGAACGGCAATGGAAAACCCGAAAGGCGCGTTCGGTAATCAAACAGAAGGGATGCTTCCCAATATTGTAGCAAATATTTGAATAGCCTATTTGTTATGCCGGATGGGTCATCTTGCAAACCTCATACCTGCGATATTGACGGATGCTCATATCATGGGCCGTGACCCTTCTGCGAACAATCCGTCGATATTGCGAGTCGAGTAAATTTCGCAAGATATGTATATATATATATATATTGGATATGTTATTTATTTGACGTTCACTCAGACGACTGCTCGTTGAAAGGTCAAAACCTGATATTACAAATTTTGTCGTTTATTGCATTTCCCTGGCACACCGTTGTTCCAGAAGGCTGTGTCTTGTGAAGCCGCTGACCCAATGGCAATTTTCGAATTTAAATGTCCGAGTAGTGAATCAAGCTGACTGTAGATTTTTCATCCACTTACAGTATAATGTGGGACAGAGGGGGGGGGTATGCCTGAAACCACTACGGTCAATTTATTATGATTATGGTATGTATATCATTAAAATAAATGGGTTTACTCGTCAAAACGAGAATTCCATTGAGGATCAATACACCATGCGTATTGCTATTGGTATTACTTGTTACTTTTCTATTTGGACATTGCACAGCTTAGATCGCCCGTGAAAATTGCGGAGTACGCCGTTTCAGAGATCCAAATTGGTCCCCAAAAAAAATCACGCATATAAGTACGCTCTTGGAATCAATGAGACTTTCTCTTCAATCATACGTTATGGCCGACTCAACTGCTAAAATCCCAGAATCCCCTATTATCGTGCATCATTTGAATAACTCCCGCTCCCAGCGCATTATTTGGCTGTTGGAAGAGCTCAACGTTAACTATGAAATCAAATATTACCAGAGAAATCCTGACATGTCGGCTCCAGCCGAACTGAAGGAGGTCCATCCCCTTGGCAAATCACCTGTCATTACTGATGGCAAGTACACCATTGCAGAATC
The DNA here is from genome assembly GCA_021235465.1 of Umbelopsis sp. PMI_123. Taxonomy (NCBI): domain Eukaryota; kingdom Fungi; phylum Mucoromycota; class Umbelopsidomycetes; order Umbelopsidales; family Umbelopsidaceae; genus Umbelopsis; species Umbelopsis sp. PMI_123. Next base: position 204,797 of record JAJSME010000018.1, on the reverse strand, counting down.
TGGGGCTATTATCGAGTATTTAGTGTCTAGGTAGGGTAAACGCTTATAGTGTTCGGTTGCAGATGGAGAAATAGTCGGCTACTGATTTGACATATGATTATTCTTTTGGGAACAAATCAAAGATATGGTAACGGAAAATGGAAACCAGCTGATGGTACTGATGAACAACTTCAGTATACCTATTGGCTTCACACCGCTGAAGGTAAGAGAATATTATTCTGTGCCGCTGCCTTCATTAAAGCCTAATTCTCAATTTAACTCTAGGTTCTCTCATGTTTCCAATGTTGCTGACCTTGATCATGGGCACGGTCATTAAGGAAACACCTATCATTGTCAGACCTGTTCCATACATTATCAGACGGGAGCTCAATTCAAGACTTATCAATCATACTCTGAAAGACAACTTTGATCTGATTGAAGCGCACTTGTCCAAGAACGAATGGTTTGCCGGACCTCAGATCTCTGGAGCTGACATACAAATGAGCTTCCCAGTTGAAGCGGCATCGGAACGAATGAGCGAGTATATTGGAGAGAAAACTCGTGCCTGGCTGGACAAAGTTCACAGCCGAGCTGCTTACGCCAAGGCATTGGAAAAGGGAGGAGAATTTGAAATTTCGAAATTATGAGTGACCATGTGTGATAGTGGAATATTGATAGGTTTAGGTGTTATCATCTTATGGACTTACTCATTGCAAAATCTGAAGTAAATCTGTTCTATGTACAAAATGGGAAAATAAACATTATATTAGTAACATCAACATCCACTTTTCGTCCATGTCTTGTCTTAAACACATAAATAAATTCATAATCATGGATCATTGCTATCTTATTAAGTTTATACTATTAATGGTTACATAATTACTCTAGCTTTCTTTCGTATACACCAATCCATTCTCCCCATGCCAAGACATCATCTTGCTTTAGAATCTTGAGGAAATCTGCTTTGGTGGCGTAGGGTGGAAGGCTTTCCAGAGACTGCTTTAGAGCTACCACAGTGAACATATACCGATGTGGGCCATGGTTGAGAACGGGCCGAGGTCCTTCATAGACAGTTCTTCTTAAAGTCTTTCCATACTTGATGGACCCATTCTTGATGGTATGATTATTAACGTTGGGGTCCTTGAGATCGGCGTGACTGATGCTGGTGATGTCGGGTGAGATACCATAGAGCAAACCATGGACAATGGGGACAGGCAAAGGAGCGTCGGGATCTTCAATCATCACAATGTATTCCTTTGCGTCCTGGACTATCTCCCATGACAAAGGAGGCAACTCATTTTCACCATCCTGAGAATATTGCTTTGGCAATGTGCTATTGGACGGTCCAACCTCAGATGTGACCTTCAGGGTAGGTTCGATCTTATCGAAAGGAGGCAGACGAGTGAATAAACCATCATCACGTTCCTTTTTGGAGATTAAAAGGTTTCCGAGGAAGGCTTCGAAACGTTGACCAAAAGATGGCATGACTGAAAGGAAGCTTGATGAAACAAGTGGTGTAAATGATCCAGAAAAACAAAAAAAGAAGATATGAGAAGTAATACAGGATTTTTAAATAGTTTGCCGATCAATCGCATCAGTAGCCGAAACTTTTGTATTTTGAATATCAGACGCGCCTGAGTGTAAATTTCAGGTCAGAACAACAATGTTTGAATTACGATATGTTTTCGACAGATGTGATGGAAGGATAGTACACAGGTTAAAAGGATAGTCCTTATTCAAGTCGATGTTCCTCTGATAATATTATTAATCTCGGTGAAATTACTGACCTGCCGCAGCATTCAACAGAGAAGCAGACGGCTTCAAGTATAGCCAACCGTTTTGTAGTCAGCAAAACGGTCACATATTAACCCGATTCCCGAAGCTGGAACTGCGGTCCTTGGACAGTGCGTAAATAGTTCGCATGGTAGTAACGAGAGCCTATGGCTGTACATACGCCGCTTTTCACAAGTTTCTTTGGAAAGTTGAGATAATATGGGAACAAGAGAATGAGTTCACTACAGGACACTGCCAAAAAAAAAGCATTGGCGCCATGGATTCCAACAAACAAGCGGCCACAAAGATTTCAGTGCATACATATGCATAAGCCGTACTATACGACGTACGGGTTACCATCAACGCAAGTAATAACGTATGAGAGCGTATTTGGACTAATGATATCTCGTTGCAAAAATATATGTAAATATAGCAACGGAGTATGCTAAAGGTGGACTTGGATATCGTCTATGGCCAGTGAAATATTGGACTGGGAAGATCAAATGGATTCCGAGTAGACGGAAAGGTGGCTATAGATGTGAATGTGGATGAAACATCAGTAGAGAATTTGCAGTGCTTCTGGATACCCTTTACACAAACTGGAAGACTTGATGTGGCGTCTGTTACTGAACAATCTGGCTGAAATGTGGATGACCCTATTCAACATTATTACCATTAGAAACACCTTACTTTGGCTTCCAGTTCCAATCCACTGGAGGCTCAAGGTAAGTTTTACGGTGCTTTCCATCGTATATCTTCCAGCTTTAGCTCAGTTTGTTGTTTTGGGAGGGGGGGGTTTTTTTTGGCAGGCGGACGGCTTCATGTTGACAATGCGATACATGTGTTCAATTTTAATAACATCACAGTCGTTGTTAACGCCATCATATGGTAATATAGTACATGTCATTGACCAGCCAACTGCATTCTATCATTGATTTGCAAGTGGAGATCCGGCTGACCTATTCTGGATGTTGGATATTATACCATTGTAAAGCTATGGCTTAAAGGCGACTATTCGAGCAGGGAATGACAAGTCAGGAAGCAGCTGATGGCTCTCACATCCAAAATTGTTGTACGCTTTACAGCTATCAGTGTAATTCGCAATGGTAGCATGCAGCCATGGTTTATGCTGCGGATAGACCAGCTATTCTTGCTCACAGATTGACACTGTGCGTATGGAATGACGTGGGAACCTTACCTTTTATTTAGTCTAGTGAGCTAGAGGCATGCCAAACATTTCTAGCTCCAGGTCGAAGGTAAGGCTTAGCGGAACTGAAAGAGCCCTATAGTTTGTGCACGTTGTAAAAATCATTGGTCAGCCATCACAGAGCTGCCCATTTGGTAATGCATTTAATTACCTGGTATTCAACTACCGCGTCAAAACTTTCAATGCAAACCCCTTCACATTTCTTTAATCTCATTGCTTTATGGTTTGAAAAATTCAGCAAATAACTCCATACAGTATTGTCAACAAGATAATATGTTAAAAAAAGGAAATACCATAAGACATTATTTTACAAGCTAGCTGTACGATGTTAAAATTAGACAATTTTGCCCTTTGTGGTGTAGAAATGCACGTAACAAACGTTCCCATTTTATCTCGCGCGCAGATTATGATTTTCTGTAGAACCCGGCATTCATGGTTTGAAACATCCCTTTTCAGTAAGCGCCCAGGCACACTTATTCCGCAATTGGTAGAAAAGTGCAGTTCGCAATCAAGCCTCTTCTTGTATGACGGACGGTCTGGCTAAACGGAAAGCACGCAATAAAAGACTCATCTGTCTGAGCATGTGTAGTACTGAAGATAGAGGACTGAGCGCCCATATCTATTTCAACTGTTTTTGCCTTCAGTAGCTCGATATAGGATGTTCGCAAAATGTGGGCTTGTTTGGTCATGGATCCTCCTGTCTAGTGTTTAGTTTCTGGTGTTGGGATGTGGCGTGCACTCTGAGACCAAAATAGATGTCGCTGCTGAGGTGGGGTGGTGCACACGTGTGGTCATGTTCCTGCAGCTGTAGCACACAGCCATACCATTATCAAGTATCCCAGTTTGCTTGAACTGACCACTTTACTACGGACTACGAACCAATATGAATATCCACTGTCATCAAAGATTTGGTAGAAGATGAATATTGAGTGATATATTTTTGGAACATAGTCCTAAAACGACCACGGTACCATCAGCCTCACACATTTTGTCATACGATGGCCCGTCCTTTGTCAGGATACTAACGATAACGAACACGGAAGTCGGTGAATGGATAATAAACTATTGGGAATCTCTCAGACTAAAAATCCCTCTCATGTCGTACCAGATCATCAATCCTCCGGGAATATGGTCGCACGTATCGAGAACTCCAGTGGTTTCTGGGATGGCAGAAACAATTAGAGTCAGACCCAAAAGTTGATATCCTGCTCACCCATAAAACTGTCAAATCCAATCAGACAGAGGATTACTTCTATGTGAATTCATTCAAGCTAGTATGTATTACTTGATGGAAGCGTATTCTATTGTTGGCCACCGCTAATTCTGCGCATTGCCATAAATTGCAAGGAGTCAGCCACCGCTCTGCTAAAATGGTCTCTATTTTGAGATCTCTTTATGAGACTTGTTGTTTGCACGCATTTTATTATTGTCAACAATATATTGCCCCTTGAAATATTTTTGAGAAACACCTGTGTGGGTAGTTCTCCTCAATACAGAACTATTGTAGAGTTCGCAATCGGAGTCGTACCATAACCCGATTGCGACCTTGACCTGAGCTCACTTTAAGCACGGTTACCCAAACAAATCTCTATCTTCGGCTTTTGTTGTTGTGATAACTGCCTTACAAAACTGATGGGGCTTTGATGTTACATCCCACCCTTAAGACATTCTGAGTATAATACGGTTTGACAAACCGCTCAAAAAAAAAAAAAGGAGTGATGGTAGCTGAATGCGCTCACTTATAAATGAAATAGTTTCATCCGTTCAATTTCCACACTTTTTTTTTTTTCAAAAATCCTCTCTTCATTTATTCTCTCAATTAATCTCGTACGCTTTCCCAATGGTTTCCTCAAAACTTGGTTACATTGCTCTTGCTCTGCTCTTACAATCCACTCTGTCCCAAGCAAAGGTCAAAGGTAAATGGTTTGATTCCATTGGTATCATCATGTCTGAAAACGAAGACTTCCTTGTCACCATGGCCCAACCACCCTTCATCGAACTTGCCAATAATGGTACCTTGGCTACCAACTACTTTGGATTATCGCATGTGTCTGAACAAAATTACGTTGCTATTCTCGCTGGATGGCTGGATGCCAATATCTATCGTGGTGATGCTACTACGGTAGCCAACCTCAATGTTACCTATCCTACTATCTTGGATCAGCTGCTTGCTCAAGGCTACACTGTCAAGCAGTACACCGAGTCGTACCCTGGAAATTGCTACCAGGCCGACATGTACCCAGATGATCCCAATACTGCCTTATATTACAAGAGACACTCGCCATTCAACATGATTAGCAAGTGGCGTAATACTTCTCTTTGTGATACTCTCATTGGTACCTACGATGACTTTGCGACGGATGTTGCAAACAACAACCTGCCAAACTACTTTTGGATCATTCCTAATGATTTACACAACACACACTCCGCAGACACCTTTGTGGACGCTAACCCGTGGACTACTACGGAAGGTCCCAAGTGGCTCGCAGCTGCTAAACAAGCTGATGCTCTATTCATTAATACCTGGGATGAGTCTAGATGCGATAACCAAAAGTACCCATGCGATAACGGTAAAATTGATCAACTGGTTGCTACAATTCTTTGGGGTCCTATGGTTCCAAAGGGTCAAAACAGCACTAAGCGATGGGATCATTTCTCCATTGCTCGTACTGTTGAGGAGAACTGGGGGTTGACTCCATTGAATTCTACCGGTGACGGAAATGCAACTGCCTTTGACTTCTTATTGCCTAATCCTTCCACAAATTCCACCACCACCAGTGGTACCCCCTCAGCTGGTTCCAATTCAGGCAGCTCACCTTCCGCTTCCGGTGCTTCTTCCACTACCAAGAGCTCATCCGCGGTAGTCAAGGCAACCGTGTCTAGCGCTGTTATCGCCATGTCACTTCTTTCCATTTCTGCTATGTTCCTGTAGTTTCCTTACTCTAACCGCCATAAAATATATCCGCAAACTCATGCCCCAAGTAAATACAAAATGCACCTATTTGTATCCCTAGTAAACGCCTTCGTTATTCAAAAGAAATTACTTCACCACCTTCCACTTTTGTGAATTGTTTTCGTCTTTGACGTTATAAAGTAAGATATGCAGTTTCGTGACGATAAGATCTATGATGTGCGTTGATTTTGTTTGTCAAAATCGGGTAAAAATAAGTACGGTTTTTCTTATATGAGCCATGAGGTTTTCATTCCCCTATGGCCCGGTGGTTTTTTTCTCCGTTCACGAAGTATAGATCGTTTATCATTACGAACGCCATTTCTCATAGACCACCTTCATCCCGTTATAACCGAGTCCTCGCATAATACTCGCTTTGTTTGTTTCCAGCTGATTCTAATAATTTTCACCAAATTTGGGTCTTTTCGATGTCAGGCTAAAAGATGTTTGACCTTGTCATGTCAACTTCAAAATTTATTGCCCAAATCGTGCTGCAATATTTATTTTTGCCTTTCTTTTTACATGTTAAGGTACTAGCATACTTTATACTATGCATAGCATAGCATGACCACATCTTGGTAGATTGTGGTTATATCTCTACAAGCTGTCAAATACCTTGACAGCTTTAGCAGCAGTAGAGTGGGCACTGGCAGGATTGGCGCCAGTGACGACACGGCCATCAACTTGAGAAAAATCGTCAAAAGGTTGAGCCGGGGAAACATACTTTGCTCCAACAGAAGCAGCGCCATCTTCAATTGTTTGCACTCCGGCAGCCTTTATGCGATCCAAGACATTCATTTCAATTTCTCCCTTGGTTGTGAATCCTGTGACGGTCTTGCCTTTGATGATCGATTCGCCATTGGAATCCTTAATTGGAGGCAAAATAGCTGGACCATGGCAAACAGCTGCAACCACACCACCGCGCTTGTAGATATCTTGTGCGATTGCGATCAACGACTTGGCAGTGGGATAGTCCCACAACGTGGCGTGGCCAGCCGACGCGAAGAACAAACCGTAGTCAGAGGGTTTTAAATCCGAAGCCTTGTGAAGATTCTTTAGTTTAACGTTAAACTCGTGGTTTGGATCATTTAGGATTTTTTCGTCTTCGTCTGACAAAAACATTTTGGCAGTTGAGTGTTCGTCAATTCCATACGTTCCGGTTTCAGACGCAAGGTCAACTTGAAAACCAGCTTTGGTCAATGTAAGATAAGGGTGAAGAGCCTCAGTGTAGAAAAGACCAGTGCGAGCACCATCTTCATAGAAGACACCATTGTAGCTGGTGATAGAAATCAAAGCTTTACGAGGAAGTGACATGCTAGAGAAACTAGGATGAAAGCAAAAGTGCAATTGGCGTCTTTTTTGGATCTATTAATTGCTAAACGTCAGTGATCGGAGTTGAATAACCATGCAAGCATGACAAATTTGTCCCACTTTCACCAAACCCGACGGAAAATTCCTGTAAGTGGGAATGGGCTGTATACCCTCTTCTGTAATATACATTCACTCGAAAGAGCTCTCTCAAACCACTGACTGCTGATTATACACAGTATCATTCGAAGGCAGAAGCCGGTTTAAATTGATGGTGGGTCGATATTGTTTAAAACACTTTTACAGGGTTTTGAAGTTGACTTTAAAGGGACATGTTATAGGGACTGTTATGGTATGATACAAAATTATTTAAAATTCCATGGAAAGGGATGCCTCGGCTATGGGAGGACAAACGTTAGATAATAAGACAGGTGGCTAGCTCTCAATGTCCGTAGTCTTACCTCGCTTGCGTTCTAACGTTTCCTTCAACAAACCATCTACAAACTTTTCAAATATTCCAATGTATTCCTTGAGCGTAGTTTTATCGTAATCTAATGCCTGTGTTAGTCATCACACTTACGTTATGAATAAATATTAATGCACACCTACCGGCCATTCGTTTGTCGGTGTCATTTGGGTTTGCAGAATTATAGCTATCCAATTCTTTGGTCAAGGTCTGCAACGTGGGTGCGGAAAATGGATCGAATTGGTCACAATTTTCGGGATCAATTGGTACGCACACTCGTTCTTTAAACAGCTGTTAGTGAAGGGTATATGGTAATGATGACGGTTTGGCAGCCTATACTTACGGGTTTTGGGATGCACACAAAAAGGACTTTTCAGCAAATGGTTAATGTTGGTGGATACCTTGTCGTCCAACCGTGGATAAGTATATTGAAAGATGATATCTCTTGGTATTAAATTTAATTTGTCACCCTAAATGAGCAAAGTATTAGCACCACACAACGCCACTGTATGTTTCCAAAATGCATCATACCGTCTTTCTTTTGGCATATTCGTTCTTTTCCAGTTCGGTTCTGAGATCATCCCATCGGTTTATTCCAGATGCATCTGTGCTTTCCCAATGTTCAGCAAGTTTTGTTTGGACAGCTGCGAGTTTATGTTTTAATGGAATCAACCAATCAGACTTCGATTTTAACCACGGTATATCAAATATACAATACTTACCTTTGTCAGGAATTATATTTAAAATTTTTTTCCAGCTCTCTTCATTGTTAAATACTCCTTGGTCCGTCACTACAAGTGGCAAAAAGTATTGTCTAAGAATATCGAGAGAACGGCTGTACAAAGTAAAGCAAGTCAATAAAAAATAAAGGTAAACAAGTAGAGGTTCACGAAGGTCAACAATGCTTACGTCAACGATGGGTGGAGTGTAGCAGGTAGCCTGACCTTTCGAGACATCTCAGCACCTCCCTAAATTGAAGCTAGTGTAAATACCGACCCTGTATACCGCAGAGTATATCAAATTCACTATACCAACCTTGACAACTTCCAGGTAAGATACAATAGCAGTACGAGCCTCGTTGTTTAATTTTCGAGCTCTTTCATCGCATACCCAACAGTGGACACCTCTTCTTCCAGAGTACACCCAAAGAATATGTTTGAAGCCAAAATCCTCTAATTATAGAGAAAAATTTACACAACGAATGTTAGGTTTATGAAAGTAAACCTCTTTCGCTACATTCCAACGTACCTTTCAGAGCCGCATGAATGACCTTGATAGCAATGGTCATAAAGCCCCAGCACTTGTGACATATATCACCACCACTGTAGTAAATGCAGACGATAATATTAGAGATGACAACTTGGAGATAGATTGGGCACACCTCCTGCTCTGTTGTCTTACCTGCAGCAAGTACGGATCTCATCATAGTCAGTCATATCAATATCAAACACTAATTCCTTTTCAACGGGTTGAAATGCTTTTGGGTTGATGGTCTTCTTGTCTTTTGGCTTCGCAGTGTAAATAGCACCAATATCAATTTTGACAGGCTGTAATCGTTCAATTTCATTTCGAAGTTCTTCAGCGTCCGAGAACGAGTTATATCGCAAATAGGTATCCGATGCCAAGGTAAAACTAAACTCCCTTTGGATGAAGTTCTTGTTAGGTGTGGTATCATAGTTAAGCCAATTAAAATACGTCTTGTAAGGAAAGAAACGGTTGTAAAATGTTCGTAGGAGAATGACTGGGTCGTTCTCCATGGACTGCATTCTGTCCATCACTCAATTGTCAGATTGCAGCTGGGAAGTGGTGGAGGATTGGCAAAAGGCAAAGCACTTACGAAGCCAATTTGGAATTGAAATTAGATGCAGCCATGGGTAATATTTTGGTAGCGAATCGGTCTGGCGTCGCTTGATTAAGATGAACATTGGACATGTCTCGATCAACCTCAGTCATGTCATCGTCAGAAAAAAAGTCCTGTTCAGCGGCATCCATTGCCATGATATCGTTGATTTCTTCATGAGCTGGAAGAAGATAATGTAAGCGTTGGTTTGCATCACGATTAGGTGCGGGAATGGAGCATGCGACGTTATTACCTTGCACATTCAACATTGCAAATTTTTTTTTGTTTGAAAACCAACAAGTCGCGTCGCGTCTGGCGACTTTCAGTCGCGCCTGAAAAAACAGTCTGTGGCTGAATTTTTTCTGACTCCATTGTGAAGTTTCTTTTGATGATACTGGCAGTTGAATTTCGCCAGCGGTGGTCAAAACAAATACTCCATAAACACTCTCATTAAATCAATGTTATATAACTTCACTATTTCAGTTATGTCTATCATTACCGCTGATATGAGGTTATGCTCTCATCTATCAAAGCTCGTAACTCAAGCGACCAGAAAATCATTGGCATACGTCCTTTATAGCCAACGTCCCGATAGTGGGTTTTGTTTGGATGGGATAATACTTTTTATGTGAAGAGACAGCTTTAAGATGGTCTTGTTAGCCTTTGATAACGAATAGAATAATTTTGATAGGGATCCAGTACTTTCTATTGTATCAGCAAGCATGTGACCTAAAGTGCCTGTTTGGTCCGCCGCTCGGCAAAAGGATCCTGCGTCTGTGTTCTGGACTAACGGTGCTTTTCTCCTCTTGTAAATTATCACTCCATATGGTAGAAACCGATAACAAGATAGGGATCAGCGACACTAGCGAAACCCATATGATTTATCCATGGGATGAGGCGCAACAGGCACAAAATGCTACGGCTCCCCAAACAGAAGCTACACCGCTGCTGCCAAAGAGCACAGCCGCAAAGAAAACGGTAAAGTGTGCTTTTTCTGAGGGAATGAAGGGTTTAAAACGGGGATTACTTGCTGGGATATTTGTGTTCTCCATCCAAGCCATGTTCAAGTATATGACTTCTCGGTATGGTCGTCCACGTAAGTCTGCAAACGTATGTGTTCGTGGTTTATGCTTGTTCTCACGACATGCTCTCGAAGATTTTTCAATGGATGTTGCCACGAGCATCATCATCGATACACCCAATAGTTTCAAACTTCGCGAATACCTTGTAAACTACACTTCAGTGGCTCATGTTGCTGGTACAGAATCTGATCGCTTGCAAGCCGAGTGGACTCGCGATAAATTTGTAGAGTTTGGCATTCCGAACGTAAAGATAGAGACTTACTGGCCATTGCTCAACTATCCAAAATATCACCGGGTTGCTATCGTATCCGGCCCAGAACACCTACGTTATGAAGCTAAGCTTCGAGAAGATGTTGCTCCTGGTGATGACACTAGCAAACGACAGGATGATGTTCCAACTTTTCATGGTATGTTGCGGTAATTATACTTACTAATATGACATGCCTAGTTATTTATATGGTGGGTATCTTGAACTACAGGTTACAGCAAGGGAGGAAATGTTACTGCTCCAATTATTTATGTAAATTATGGTCGTATTGAAGACTTCAGGCTGTTGGCATCAAAAGGAGTGGAAATGAATGGAACAATTGCACTTGTACGTTATGGAGAAAACTTTCGCGGTCTCAAAGTGACTGCAGCAGAGCAATTTGGATGTGTGGGAGTTTTGATTTATTCTGACCCAATCGATGATGGTCCTGTGTCCAAGCCTGGTATAGAAAATCCTGCCAAACCGTATCCTGAAGGACCATGGTACGTGTAGGTTTAAATTTGTACTAATATTTACACTAGCTAACCACTTAGTACAGGAGATCACCATCATCAGTCCAACGTGGATCGGTACAACCGTTTTCACTTATGGCAGGAGATCCGTTGACACCTGGGTATGCTGCCAAGGAAAATGTCACTCGACTTGCAATCAATGAAACCATCGGTATTGCAAAAATACCATCTATGCCAATATCCTGGGAGGATGCAGTGCCACTTTTCAAAGCGCTGGTTGGCCATGGCCGAGTCATTGATAGCTGGAAAGGAGGACTGGACAATATACAATATTTTTATGGTCCCTCTGTAGCCGAAGTGAACCTAGTCAATGAAATAGAAAACAAAATCACACCCATTTGGAATGTCATTGGAAGGATTGAAGGTCATGAGGAACGTGGTAAAGCAATTGTACTTGGTAAGTTGTAATGCAGATAGTATGATTTGGTTTGAGCTACTTGTTAATTCTGTTACAGGCAATCATCGTGACGCATGGGTTTATGGCGCTATAGACCCGTCCTCTGGCTCAGCAATCATGGTAAGATTTATACGATAAGCCAAAAAATGAATTCAAGGGATATTTAGCATTAACTTTCCGTAGCTCGAGCTTGCAAGAACATTTGGTATCCTATTAAAGCATGGATGGCGACCAAGGCGGACAATTATCTTTGCTTCCTGGGATGCAGAAGAATATGGTATGGTTGGTTCAACCGAATGGGTAGAGGACCACAATGAATGGCTCGATAGAGGAGCTATTTCCTACTTGAATGTAGACATGGCGGTTTCTGGACCACATTTTGCCGCAACTGGTTCACCATCCTTGAACCAACTTTTGTACGAGGTTACAAAGCAAGTTCCTGATCCTAAGACCCATTTGTCTGTGTACGATACCTGGTTGAACGATTCCGGACACAATGTAACTGCTCCTTATGTCGGTACGCTCGGTTCTGGGTCTGACTATGTTGCATTTATCGACCATGTTGGTATAGCATCGGTAGATATAAGATTCACCGGAGAATATGGCGTATACCACTCCAATTACGATAGGTAAGGGTTAAAGAGCCGTCCGTATGCTATGGCATTGTCACTGATGTTCTATTCTAGTTTGTATTGGATGGATCATTTCGGGGACCCGACTTATCAGTACCACGTTGCGCTCACACAAATATGGGGCCTACTGGCACTTCATCTATCTAGCGACCGGTTACTCAACATGAATGCCAAACCGTACGCTGATTTCATTGCTACACAGTACCGTGAACTCCAGAGTTTAGCCTCACCACGAGACTTTACAAGTTTGGAATCGGCTATTCGCAAGTTTTCGGAGGCTGCTGATATCCTAGACGCTGAATTACTTATATACAAGAAGAAAAAGCACAGAAAGGCACCCGTTAGGGACATAAACTCTAGGGCTAGCTTCTTTGAACGTCAATTCATCGACCCAGAAGGAATCAATGGCCGCGATTGGTTTAAACATGTTATCATAGGTCAGTGGTCGTAAAGTAATGGTTGCCAGTGATAATCTTCCGTCTCATTATATCCTACTTTTAGCTCCAGGATTGTGGACCGGCTATGCAGCTCAGACATTCCCGGCCATTGTCGAAGCAATCGAGTCTGGGAATGAAACAGCGGTTTTGCACACTGTGAATAGGACTGCATTGCATATTGAAAACGCTGCCAAGTTCGTAGCAGGCGGACGATCTTTACAACAACTAGGCTTGTAGTGTGACTGTATCAAACAACATTTATTTATGGGGTTTGCCAATTCTAATATCTCGTTCACTTTATGAATTGTACATGCGATCCCGTTAATAAGTAATGAAACCAACATATGACGGTGATAAGAAAAAAATGGCTGAGGGGAGACGACGGTAGAGGGGAATATTGATCGATCTATTTCTTCTTTGCGGGGGCAGTGACATTGAACTATTTGGAAAAGGTGTTAGATTATAACCTTAGTACATAATACGTCGAGCACTTATTGCACAAAAACTTTACCTTGAAGTAAATGATATCACCATCTTCAACAACATATTCTTTGCCCTTTTGCATGTACTTGCCAGCAGCTTTGACAGCAGCATCTGTTCCTAATTCGTTAAGATCATCGTATTTCATAACTTCAGCCATGATGAAACCACGCTCGAAATCAGTGCTAGAGGATGGGGTTAAGCGCAACAATTTAGCATTGTGGTCAAATCATTCTCACTCTCGCAAAGTTTATTGTGTACTTACTGGATAACACCAGCAGCTTGAGGAGCCTTGGTACTCTTGCGAATAGTCCATGCTCGGACTTCATCAGGACCACCAGTGAAGTAGTAAATAAGTTGCAAAGCACTGTAACCAGCAACAATGATCTTTGGGAGCATAGATGGGACACCAGCTTCCTTCAAAATGTTTGCCTTCTCTTCAGGAGACTCGAGAGACAACTATAATTGATATGCCCGTGTGAGTATAAACTTTAAATGTGTGAGAGATGCCATAGATAGAACTTACTCGGTATTCAAAGGCGACAGAGAAAGGAATCATCAAGTCACCAGGAGTGTTCTCATCAATCCATGCCTTGATCTTAGGCAACCTGTAGTAATACATGTTACATGGCCGTTTCATACGACTCCGATATCTCTTGAAAAATACATACCACTTGTTCTTCTTGCGAAGATAATCCTTCTCACTCAAGTTGGCAAGGTATATGACTGGCTTGGCTGTGATAAGGTGCATAGCGTTGATGACTTCAACTTCCTTGTTGGACCAAACACCATGACGAACATCCTTCTTGTCTTCGCTGACCCACTTGTAGACCTTGTTGATGATTTCCTAAAACACAGAACCATTAGGGATATGAAGCTAATGTTGGTTTGAAGTAAATACGCCAATCTTACATATTCTTCCTTCTTAGCCTTGTCAGCAGCGTTACCACCAGTTCCGAGACGTTTGACATCTCTCTCTTTCTCAGTGACTTGCTTGAGCAAGAACTCCTCATCCTTCAAACGAAGCTCTTCACGGATGATCTCAACGTCACGCAAAGGATCCAGTTCACCTTCAACGTGAATGACATCAGGTTCATCGAAAGCACGAATAACGTGATAGATAGCATCAACAGCCTTGACGTGGGACAAGAAAGCATTTCCCAAACCAGCGCCAGAAGCAGCACCCTTGACCAAACCTGCAATATCGATGACGGTCAACTGCGAAGAGAAGGAGAGGAATAGGATATATGGATTAGATCAGATTAAAAATAACAGCCAAGCATTCATGACAATAACTCACGTAAGCAGGAATCTCCTTGGCGGGCTTGTAGTGCTTGCAAAGCCAGTCGAAACGAGCGTCGGGAACAGCGACTCGAGATTCCTCGGGATCTGGTAATTGGAGATTAATACAAGTGTTTGACAGGGGCTATCGATGCGGTGACATTACATACCGATGGTACAGAAAGGATAGTTTTCAGCAGAAGCAGCAGAGTTTGTGATGGCATTGAAGAAAGTGGATTTGCCGACGTTGGGAAGACCAACAACACCAATCTTAAGATTGTTGGATGGACGACCTAACAAAGCCTTTTCTTCCTTGACTGCTTTCTTTGGTGGCATGTTTCTGGCGAAGCAGAGCTGTTAGCGAATGCTGCATTATACGTCCAATTCCAATTCTTATGGTAGGTTTAGGTACGCACCAGCTGTTGAAATGATTGAGAGACCGTTCTATGTTTCTGGAGTGCCTTCATTTTTTAACCAGTCTGTTTTTTTTTTCAAAGTCACATCTTTCGAAAGAAGGCAAAGCCTATTGCTCTTCAGCCAATCATCTTCAGATTCTTCAGCGTAACTTTGGTTGGGTCAACCAACAATACTGGAGAACGATTGGAAGGTTACTGGCCAATAGAAGTCTTAACACGGGACCTGGATTTTTTTTGGAACTTTATATAAAAAACAAAAATTTGATATTCTTTTCTAAGGCCATATTATCCCCCTGTCTCTAGCATGCTCTTTAAACATATTAATCAGGTCCAAGTGGCCATGTCACCATTCAATGTGTCTTCACGATCAGCAAGGTATTGATTTGCATACGCCAAATAGTCTCCACGCATTTGACTTGGGACTCATTTCCTCTGTTCCCAACCTTTTGCCCCACAGACTCTTCTTGAATCGAGTGCAAACTGATGCTGCAAGGAAAGCTAGTCCAGGGCTCAAAATCAACACACAAGTGCTTTCTGACCCGCAAGCAAAGTCAGTGATTGACATTGCATACCGTAAGTTGATGAATGTGAACAATATCGAAATGTAAAGTGGGGAAAGCTGACAGTAGCAATTAGGTGATGGCAAAAAGTTAAGCTTCCAAGCTGATGAATACAACATTGATCACATTATGAACATGGTTAACAAGCATGCGAAAAAGCTGGAAGAAATCGAGCAAGCCAACGCATAGACCAAGTAGAAGGAGTAGACATGAACAGCAATGAAGAGAAATGTAAATAATCTACAAGTGTATGTTAACTGCAATAGTGGAAAAAAAAAGAATAGCAACACACAGAAAAAGAGAAAATATAGAAAGAAGGTTGGCGAAAAAAAAGCAAAAAGTAGCCAATTGGTATCATCATTCATGCAACCTCAGCCAACTTTTCCAGAAGGGCCTTTTCTAATATGAATTTGCCTTCCTTGTATTTTTGACTTTCTTCGACCGCTTTTACCTATCAGGATGTAAAGCAAACGGGAAATGAGAAATAGCCAACTTTGAATTTTGGTTTTTTCCAATCATATTCTGGCACATGAAGCGGCATAAAACACCTACATAAGTCCAGCCAACAATGGTTTTACATTTTGAACATGAGATGTCTCGGACGGTATGTAATCCGGTAATCATAGTTCTATCTTCGGGGTCACCATGGTCGATATTTACTCTAAAGGTAAGGTGGTGTTAACGGGGCGGCATATACAACAGCAGTTCACGAAGCCCCAGTAAACGACGAAGGAAAAATTTACACATATTTTATCAAGTAAGCCTGACCATGTTGCCCTTGAAATTGCTGAGAGAGTGGCGGAGTCATAAATAGTGTGCGAATGACAATATAAGAAAGAGGAAGAGAAAAGGGAATAGAAATCAAAAAAGAGGACGTCAACCTACTCGAGATATAATGGCGTCAGTTGATGAGAGATGAGTTTTACACTTTTTGCAACAGAATATCCCTGTCCCGTTGAGATAGGTTCGATATTTGAGTCCCATAGAACAGGAAAAAGATTGATAACGGGGATATAGAAGGGGATGGGGAGAGGAGGTGAGAGGAGGAAATGAGAACAAAGTGTGGAGGATGTATTGATAGAGCAAGAAGATATTGTGAGCAGATAGGATAAACACTTGGAAGTTAAGAAGAAGGAAAAGGTGGAAAAAAATAAACCGGTATATTGAGCTTGTCAAGTGATCCAATTTGAACGGAGAGGATGAGCAGTCCAATGCAGACGCTGTCAGGCTAAGCAAGGCTGACTGACTGAGTAAAGGATGCTGCTAAAGGGAGCGAGCGGGACGTCATCCAAAAAGCCGACACACAGTATTTTTCTGTCTCCCCCACCCCTTTTTTCTTTTTCTTTTCTTTCTTTTTTTCCTTTGAAATCTTGGCTGGCTTGGCTTGGCTGTGATTTGATGTCGGACGACTCGTCTTTGCCTTCTGCTGCAAGAGGCTATTCGTTGACAAGGTAAAAAAACAAAACAAAACATTTTTGTATTAATGGGCGAGAGGGAGTTTCCTTTTTTTTTTTTTTCTTCTGCCAAAAAAATTTGTCAGGGTTCTCGTACGCGTTACGGTTGTTCGGGGGAAGACAAAGAAAGTAAAAGTAAGAACGAGATGGTATTTTAATAAGTTATTTTTATGAACGTTTAACCTGCTGAAATGGATGAACCAATTTATATTTTTCATTTTCACCTCTCCCCCCCCCCTCCTCCCTTTCTCTCAACTCCTCTCCCCCGAAACATAATCAGCCAAAGCTTACTCACTTTTGAATCAATCTTTGCTTTTATTGACAGAATGCTAGACACAGCAGCTGACGATGGTGGGAATGGCACAAAACCAAAAGGAATTTTCGCGTCTTCCACTCACAAAAGTTCGGCATTGCAATTTTTGAAACGATCCGTAGAGAATGCCAAATCAGCAAAGTCCAATATACCGGTATACCCTTCAACTATATCATACGAAGACGACGAAACTCCGTTGGATGATGACCTCGAAACTAGTTCAACTGCCCGTAGACCACGGGCAGATACCATGCCGTCCCTTTCTACTGAGTTTCCTTATACCGACCGCCAACCGCCGTCCCTTTCGTTGTCGTTATTACCTTCATCCACACCATCACCTATTCCACCGAGAAATCGATCAGGTTCTGCTACGTTACCCCCTCCTGAGTCCTCTCAAGCTTTTCACTCGGGTATTTTCAGTTCTCCCTCATGGATGGCTCAAAATCAATATGTTACTCCTCCTACGCCTACTACAGATCAAATGATGAAGGAAGAATGTGCTGCTGATACTATCGCTAGTACCATGGCATCTCTCGGCTTAGACGATGAAAGAAGGAGGGCTACATCAACTTTGCATCGATCAGGATCTTCGCCTGCCTTGAGGAACCAGCCACAAACCATGATGCATCATTATCCCTTGTTTCCTCCTGTTTCTGTGGAACCATCGGTTCATTCATCCACCAATTTGTCATCTTCTCAACATCATCGTTCCATTTCTGGTTCATCTAATCAATCCTTGTCAGAATCAGAAGCTTTTTATCTCAAGTCGACCTCTGCTACTTTGCGTACTTCAGCTGTACCTCAATACCTTACCCAACCTGGTGGAAGTCGCCCTAGAGCTATCAGTCTAGGCATGGCTGAAACGAAATCGTTCCAGGAGGAAAGTTCTTTGGCTCCTTCGTTGTCTCCTTCACACCGTTATCATCGACATCCGGTGTGGCAAGCAGAATCTTCCCGTATGCAGACTCGTCGTCAGCATGGATTGAGAAATTCTTGCAGCAACTTGGATTTGCAAAACATGGTGGGAGAATCTTCATTTCCCAGCTTTGCGCCGTCCCCTATTCTCAGTGAGCATAACATCGTTTATGATGAATGGGAACAAGTAAGTTATTGCCCTAAGTTTGGGGTACATCATTCCTCACAACTTTCTAACTCCTCTCTCAACTTATCCTCTTTCTAATGGTGTATATAGCATCTCTCCTCCGATCATAGTCAATCCCTTTCCACATCACCTTCAAGTTCGCAAGCACAGCAGCCTACACGATCCTTATGGCTGGGGAACATTGACTCGTCCTTGACTGTTAACGATTTGACTCACTTGTTTGGTATCTATGGTCCCATAGAGAGTGCACGTGTCTTACTAGAGAAGGAGTGTGCCTTTGTCAATTTTTTGCGACTGGAAGATGCCTTGGCCGCCAAGGACGATCTTGTCAACAAGCTAAATTGTCGTATAGCTGGTCATACCGTCAAGGTTGGTTTTGGAAAGCCTGAGGCTATTGCTCAAATTGGCTGTAATGACATGGGCGCTAATTCCCAAGGTCCTACTCGAGCATTATGTAAGTGACAAAAAAAAGCAAACAGTAAAAACGCTGTCCTGGATTTGATAAGAGATCACCAGCTTATCATACTTTGAATTACCAGGGATCGGAAACTTGCCAAATGGTACAACATCAGGAGCTTTAATGGCTGCCTTCTCTCCCTTTGGTACTATCGAATCAGCTAGAGTGCTCACGCATAAGAACTGTGGCTTCGTCAACTTTGAACAGCAAGAGGATGCTATGCTTGCCAAAAAGTCACTTCAGAATAAGGACATTCCTGGCCTTGGACCAGCTGCCCGTATTGGTTATGCCAAAGTACCGGGTAATTCGGCGACATCTGCTATCGACATCGACGCAAATCCCAACCCTAGTAGAACACCACAATCGTCATTCACATCGCACTCAGGACCACCTTCCTTGACTCAGTCTACACCACCTATGGATGCATATCAAACTCGCATGATGATGATGCTCATGGCTGAAATGGCGGGCGGTAACACTTCTAGCCTAGCCCAAGCGACTATCCTTGAAAGGCAATACATCATGAATGAATTTGGCGATGACCCGAGTGATGGTCCGCTATTCGATAGTAAGTCGCATACATTTGGAAAATTTGTTACAAGTACCTCCTTTCTGACTTTCCTCTTACTCGTGTAGCTACTCCAAGTCCCGTCACTTATTACCCAACTATTCCACCGGTAGTTGAATCAGGTGTTGGACGCAAAATTGATCCTGTGCGACTTCGTGAGTTCCGCAAGCGACTTGATGGTGGCAACATCACCTTTAAGGAAGTCGAAGATATCGCGGTAGAATGTATGGATGATATTGTTGACCTTTGTAGTGGTAAGACTCCTCCCTCCCCTCCCCTCTTTTAGTCATCACAAGGGTCAGACAACAAGTGATATCTAATCCAATGGACTTGTACGTTTGTAGATTATCTTGGCAATACTGTGGTGCAAAGGCTCTTTGAGTATTGCTGCGATGCCACCAAAACTGCCATGTTAGAGCAAATCGCTCCATACCTTGGATCTATTGGTATTCATAAAAATGGAACTTGGGCAGCTCAAAAGGTTGTCGACACCTCTAGAACGCCTGGTCAGGTACACATTTTGATCTGGCTTTCATCATGTTTACCAATACAGTCTGCACGATGCTAATGCCGCTACTCCCAGATCCATCTTATATGCTTCCATTTGAGACCTTATATCCCTGCACTGTTGCTGGACCAATTTGGCAACTATGTCGTTCAATGTTGTCTGGGACTTGGGCCCGATTTGAACCAGTTCATTTTTGACGCTGTGGTTGAAAAATGCTTGGAGATAGCTCAAGGTCGTTTCGGTGCTAGAGCTATGCGTGCTACACTAGAAAGTCCGCATGTCACTAAAAGGCAACAGGTAAGAATTAATTCAACTGGCTTTCTGTAAGCCAAGTTCGTGGTTCTAGAATCTTATCGCTCATTACCCTCACTTTTAGAAATATGTTGCGTCTGCCATTGTCCAGAACGTAATCCTTCTTTCTACCAATCCCAATGGAGCGCTATTGTTGACTTGGTTGTTGGATACATCCGGATTGAAGGATCGTTATAGTATTCTAGTTCCTAGAGTTATACCACACCTCGCTCATCTTTGTACACACAAGTTGGCTTCATTGACGGTGTTGAAGCTTATCAACCAAAGACTGGAACCAAAAGCTAGGGACGAAATCATCCAGCACTTGTTCTTTTCCGACAATGACAGTGTCATTGACGAAGTACTCTTGGATCAAGTCCATGGTGTTGCCCTTGTTCAGAAAATCCTGTCCACCTCGTACATTGAGCTTCACGAAAGGCAACATATAGCTGAAAGATGTAAGCAGACCCTGTCCAAGCTCAAAATTCAACATGTGCAAGGATATAAACGACTGGTTGAGGAGATCAATATGGTCATGGGGGATTCGACTGGCGCTGGACTTGCTGGAGTACCTGGGTTTGCCGCTCCATTTGCCTTGACACCAGAGTTTGCTGCCGCTCTTCAGGCAAAATATCTTGCTGCCCAACAAAATCCGGAAAATCGATCAAGCCTATCCGAACAAGCGGAACCCAATAGCCAGTACCCCAACCTTGATGCAAATGTGCTGAAATTGATGATGACCAATATCTTCCAGCAAGCCGGTTACCTTGGAGATCCTTCATCGTCTTCCACCAACAACATTCCATCTAGTGATACGGAACAAGACAAGGCATCCGAGGACAACGAAGCGTCAAAATAACGTAACCTGGCTTCGTGATTTATCTACGGTCTTTACAAAAGCTACATGCATCTCTTACGCACGCACATCTTTTGTTTGCTTTTTTCATTCTTTATATATTCACCATTTTGAACACACAGGCTAGTTGTATTTCATTCTCTCTTTTTTTTCCCATTCTTTCTGCTCAGACCTGTGAGATGCATATACACTCTCAAAACACAACAACCAATCTTTATACCAAGGCATGATCCTTCTCTCTTTCACTAACAAGTGAATACCCTCCCCCGCGTTGTTATTGTTGTTGTTGTTGTTGTTTTTTTTTTTTTTTTTTTTTTTTTGCACATTTCATTTCTTTGCTCATACTCTTTGTTACTAGACGTACCATGCCGCTTTTGTTCCTGTAGGGGGATTTTCCTTTCATGTAGATGTTGATTCGTTTTGTGCAAATCTGTTTCCCGACTTGATATTTCATCATTCCACTTTTCTGTTGCTTTGCTTTGCTTTGTTTCTTCATTGCACTTTGGCATTCCAATGTACTTTCTATGGAAAGTCGATTTGTTGTCAATACCAAAATAAAAAACAACCGTCATTTTGTCATCCACATGGTTCAAGTCGGTGGTGTTTTATTTCTAACTAACTGACACCTCATGGCAACCGCCATCTTTTTGTACAGACCAATCAAACTGGGGAAAGTGTTGGGTGGTGTTTCTCATTGTAAAGAGCATGAACGATGAGGAATAATAATAATAAAAAAAATAGAAGAGAGAGGAAAGGGGTGGTGTGGTGTTCTCTAGTACTCGATAACTCGGAGTAATTACTCTACCCATTACTCATTATAGAGGAAAAACAAAAAAAAAAAAAAAAAACATCAAAACAAAACAAAAAACAGGGACGACGAACGTTAGGTTGGAGGGGAGGGACGTGAATGTATCTTACACAGGTTGGCAAGGCAAACCAAAAAGGTGGTATCAATGCGAGGACTCTGAAAGAGGGTATTTTGGCGGATTCCTTCAACAAGTTTGTGTTTCACCATGCAGCCCTCAACCTTGCTTCGACCGAATTTCGATGGGACCTACAAACAAAAAGTCAGCATACGATCATTTATGGCAAAGATTTGTGTTGGCCTTTCAAACAAAACTCACCTGTTTCTCAAATGCACTTCAAAGTTCTTCAGCGTCTCATTAGGACCAATAGTATACAACTTGTTGGGACAATCATAGCAAAAGACTTTGTAGTCGCCATTATCTAACTGCACAATATCGAACACATCGTGAGGATTTCGTGTTTGCAATATCCGCTTTTTAGATGGCATCCAATCCAGTAAATGCTGCACAAATCATTTAATTAATACCTTTCATATTATACATGTCGGCGTTTGATATCATCCATGCTTACCTTGGCAATGGTAGCTCCTTCTGGCAACTCAGCCTCTGGTTTCGGAACATTGTGCGGGGTAGGCGTAGGATATAGATTGGTAGGATCCATATTGGAAGCAGCGTATGAGCTGGGTCCATTGATATCGTTTCCATGACCATCACGTAGTGAATCTCGCATACCAGAGGATTGGTATAGGCCTCCACTGTTGGTTGAATAACGACCTACAGAATAAGATCCAAGTCCATCGTTCATGGGAAGGCCGTTTTCCAATTGTGCGTTAGTGGGAACGGGGCTTAGAGAGTCGCGATAACCAGACATACGGGCTTCTGCAGCAATATTCATACGAGCTTTGATAGCACTCTTTCGTCCATACCAGCTGCTTTCTCCACCTCGTCCATTCTCCGCACCAGTTCCTAAACCACTATCGTCATTATTGTCTGTGGTTTGTGGTATAGCCACCCCAGTACGGTGTGTTCGTAGAGATTCTCTTTCGGGGAGATTAATGCCACGACGACTACTTCGGTTTTGCCTCCTCTTCCGTCTATAATGTATGGCAATAATTAATATTAATGATATCGTGAGATGCGCGCCGGGAAAGCCCGTCACTTTTTACTATCGTCAGTGCCAGTAAACGCGTTGAGACATACCGAAATTCACGAAGCTTTTCACGTTCAATTCTATCCAGCTCAAGATCACTGATTTCCAAAAGCACTGGGGTGAATTTTTCAGCCATAAGAGGGTCCCGTAGCAGACTCTTGAAATTAGGCAGAAGTTGGTTTTTGACGCGTTCGCTTAAATAGTTTCCATCGTCATCCTGGCCAATCAAGAGTGATTTAAAGTGTACATAAACTTGTTCTCTTATGGAATGGGAGATAGCAGATCTAATAGAATAAACAACGTATTAGAGGCATATGGACGGCGACATAGTAGAATGGCTATAATTAAAGGATACTTGCTTGAATTCACCACCCAATCCAAGTTCAGTAACGAGTTTTTCAGCGAATAGCTCGGGACTGTCGCTAGAATTTTCAATACTCCATTCGAATTGATCGACCAACGATATATTTCCAACCGTGATATCCAGCTACAAATGCGGGGAGAGGCGTTCAAAAGATTAGTGGACACCTCTCATACTTTAAAAAAATAATCTGATGCGTGTTGACTGACCTTGATTATAATTCGTAGTTCCTCTTCGAGTGAAGTACTCTGACTGGGTTCAGCTTGCGTCAAACTTTCGCTATTAGCGGTTTCGGTCATAACATGATCGTTATCAGCGGCAACACCATTAGGCTGTTTAACTGTTTCAGTGGACTTGTCTTCTTCTGGGTGTTTCATATGAGCGCTTGGTGCATATAGGTGGTACTCCTCCAACTGTTCCCGAATGGACGCGACAATGGCATCAGCAAATTGTGCAGGGGGTAAATGAAGATCTTCACAAAGAATGTCAGCAAATCGCTCAGGTGTGAGCAATTTCTCTAATTGAAAATGAAGGATATTAGTTGGGGATTAGCGTTGGAGGTTTCTCCAATCAAAGGAAGCAAGCAAGCGGTACATACCATTCAGGTTCCATGTGAACGTATCACGTAGCTGATAGCCATTGGACTCCATGTCTATTCGAACAGGCACGAGTACGTCTTCTTGATCCGCCTGGGCAGAAATCGCGCGCATATTTCTATTTATAATAGCTATTTGGTCAGGAACACGGTAAATCACAAGAAAATAAGATTCAGTATTTGCCTTACACTGTATAGTTCGTCATTCTCCGATGTTTCCTTTTCTCTCGAGGATAGAGAATAGAATTTTGTATAGGGAACTTGCTGTTACCATAGCCTTTGTAACCAGGGCCAAAAACATTCAATCCTTGATGCCTTGCTTTTTTTTCCATGGAAGCAGCTTCTAACTGGGCTTTCTTTGAATGAGCTAGCCGCATATGTCGTCTATGTTGCACTTCTAATGACGTTTGATACACTTTATCACGGTGCAAATATTGCTGTAAGTTTTTCTCCTGGATTTCATTGGTGACATTGGTAACAGGCAACTTTTTGTATGGATCAGGTCGCGTAGAAGACTGTCCTTGAAAAGGTTTGTTAAATGCTGCTTTGTCTGAAGCGGGTTGACCAACACGATGTAGATCGGATTGTGGTGGAGTATTTATACCAAGATCGGATGAAGACATGGCGTCTGGAAATTGATGCTGCGGTGGGATATGACCAGCGGCTGTTATAGAGATGAAACAAAGAAATAGAGATTAATGGTTGGAAACTATATGCAATATTTTTTGTCAATGGAAGGGACCATCACCTCTTTGCTGAAACTGCATTGCCATGGTTGGGTCCATAATATTTGCAAGGTACTGGGATGCGTGGATGAACGGGGGATAATGTGCACAGTAGTAGTCGAATTGGAATAGCGTTAAGATATTTCAATTATGTACAATGGGACCAACGTGTCGAGCCTTTAACGTACGTGAAAGGGTCAAAGGACCTTTTGGAAATGCAAAAAGTAAAGTCAAAGCCAGGACTTTGTTGAAAAGCAAAAGCAAATTGGAACTGAAGACCAATTGTCACGTGAACCAACCTCTAATCAAAAACAGGTAGTGACTGCTAAAAGCGGCCATTGAAATAATTTGGTTGCAAAGGCACAAATTTTTCCAAACGTATTACTGATCACCACAGTTCTTTGTCGAAGAAATGGAGTATAATCCAGTAGTAACTGAACAAT
Source organism: Umbelopsis sp. PMI_123 (assembly GCA_021235465.1). Lineage (NCBI taxonomy): Eukaryota > Fungi > Mucoromycota > Umbelopsidomycetes > Umbelopsidales > Umbelopsidaceae > Umbelopsis > Umbelopsis sp. PMI_123. Next base: position 179,580 of record JAJSME010000018.1, on the reverse strand, counting down.
TAATGTAAGCATGTGCTATAGGATAATTTGTATTATATCAATTTGCTAACAAACCTTTTTCTCTTGCAGTTTGGTACATATTCTTTGCTATGCCACTCACGTTTGCCAAACCCTCCAGCTCTAACCACCTTATCTTATTAATCTTTCATAGTGTCCAGGATGTGGTGCTCCCACCCCTCCCAATGCCGCAAACATGTGTGTCAACTGTATTCGTAATGAAGTCGACATTACAGAAGGCATTCCCAAACAAGTCACACTTCACTTTTGCCGAAACTGTGAACGTTACTTGCAGCCTCCTCAAATCTGGGTTAAGGCAGACCTTGAATCAAGAGAACTGCTGGCTTTATGTTTGAAAAAACTGAAAGGTCTCGGAAAAGTTAGATTAGTCGATGCTGGTTTTATATGGACTGAACCACACAGTCGAAGAGTCCGAGTTAAATTGACAATTCAAAAGGAGGTATGTTGATGTCCGCTTTTTTATTTTGGTTACCAGACCTGGTTGCAAGGATGCTAATACAAAATCGCTATTAGGTCTTTGCAAACACTATTTTGCAGCAAATCTTTGAAGTAGAGTATGTTGTGTCTTATCAGCAGTGTGAGGAATGTACACGATTAGCTGCTCAGAACACTTGGAAGGCTATTGTACAAGTCCGTCAAAAGGTCGAACACAAGCGAACATTCTTATACCTCGAACAACTTATTTTGAAGCATAATGCATACAAGGACACAACCAACATCAAAGAAGTCCGCGATGGTATTGATTTCTACTACGGCCAACGTGCTCATGCCGTAAAGATGGTGGAGTTCCTTGCCGCTGTTGTACCTATCAAGTATAAGACAAGTGAACAGTTGATCTCCACTGATATCCACAGTGGTTCAAGCAATTACAAATTCACGTATTCAGGTAATGCCCGATAGATAATGGATATAATGTTTTTGATGACAAATTCAACTGACACGGTCGTATCTCTCTAGTCGAACTTTCTCCTATTTGTAAAGACGATCTTATATGCTTGCCACGGAAACTTGCACAAAGTCTTGGAAACATAACACAATTAGTGACCTGTACTCGAGTTGGAAACTCTATTCACGTCTTGGATCCAAACTCATTACAAACCGCTGATATATCATCTAATGTTTATTGGAGAGCACCATTTATGAGCTTAGCATCCAGCAAGAATATGATAGAATACTACGTCCTTGATGTGGAGCCTCTTGGTCCTGTCCGTGGAAAGAACGTTTTAGCAGATGTCCATGTCGCCCGTATGTCAGATTTCGGACGCAACGATACAGCTTTCATTGCTAGATCTCATCTCGGTTCTCTTTTGAATCCTGGTGACACTGTTATGGGATATGATCTTTCCCGTAGCAACTTCAACGATGACAACTTCAACGCCCTCAATCAAAATGCTTTAGCCGATGTCGTGCTCATCCGCAAATCGTATCCCAATCGCCGCAAGAAGACAAAGCAAAGAAACTGGAAGTTGCAGCAACTCGGCAAAGAAGAAGAAGAGATGCTTCCTCGTAAGCAGGATCAAGCACGCATTGAGAACGATCTTGAAATGTTCATGCGTGATCTTGAAGAAGATCCTGAAATGCGCTCAACCATCAATATCTTCAAGAACCAAGTTGTACAAGAGAACAAGGATATTAACATGGATGACGAAAGCGAGTTTGAAGAGGAAGACTTCCCTGAAGTGTCCCTGGAAGAAATGTTGGATGAAATGAAAATTCAGGATGGAGAACCAGACGAGGAATTTGTAGACGATGATATCATGATGTAGAATTGATGTCCATTTACTGTAAATTACTTGTGCTTTTTTATAATCTTGCATTTTTGTTCCATCAATGAAACTCATAAAACATTTTGTCAATCATTATCTAAAACTGTGCCTCTAGCGATGAATAATTTAAGCATTGCGTTAACCCACTTGATAACAACGTAAATGTAGTATAAACATGCCCTTATCGCCATGCACTAAGCTGAACAGATGGATATTGAGCCTGATAGGGCCATGTTGGTAGGAAACATAAGAGAAAAACAAATCGGAGGGAATGTTTTGATGGATAGTCAAGATCATTTATAATAAACAGCTAAATATACTTTGCTTGCATGGAACGCAAGCTACTGATAAAGAGCGCATCAGGAGATTGCAAGTAACAAATTACAGGGATTGTGGTTATTTTAACATGTCATACTGACGATGTTTCATTCGGTGGTGGTATTCCCCACTGCTTATTTTTTAGCTTTTATCTTGACACCACTATCCGAACCCTTCAATAGACCGAACCCGACAGCTTCTTTTTCAGAATCAAATACTGAGTAAAAAGCGTGCGTAAAGGTTGTACCTAAGACCCAGTCATGTTCAGAACTGCCTCGACGAATTTTGGTATGGCAACAATTTCGATCAGCATCGGTGACACCTGTCCAGACATCAGCGGGGAGTTCGGTAGTAATGGAATCAAATTCGAGACGTAGCGGTGGAAGACTTTTCAATTTGCTGCACTTTATGGTGTAAGTACCAGTAGATTGTTCGTAGACTGCTCCAAATTTTTCATGAAAGCAATCAGCTACAAATGCAATAGAAAGTGAGTGGATTTATTTTGATGAAAGTTGAAACTGTATTCGTCTTTTGACTTGCAAAAGCTTACCTTGGGACGCTGGCATAGTAATGTAAGGGCTTGAAGAGCTGATGGAGGCTATGGCATACTCGTGCTGATGTAGTTTCAGTTTGTTACCAAACTCTGCCTTTCGAATGCAAATGTTCCATCCCTTGACTTCGTTTTTCCTTGGAGATGATAGACGTGAATAATGAATATCTCCATCAATTTTACTTTCATCAACCCCTCCTGTGGCATGATTTAATTGGAATTATAATTAAAAAATGTTATTTTGAAGCTATCCATCTTACAACTAGACTCACCAAAGATGATTTGACCAACGGGTTTTTGATCATACAAATGTTGTCCACGCTTGGTAAACCCAGTTGCTGTTTGATACGGCTGCTGCTGTGGCGGAGGGTTGGTAGTAGTGTTACTGTTCTGCGCTGGTGGTTGTTGCTGTGGTATAGGTCCAGCTGGCTGTGTCGGTGCAGCAGGCTGTCCAGGTGGAGTTCCTGAAACGACTCCTCCGACCGATATGTATATAGAAAACTGTGGGCTGCTAATAAGGCCTAGTTGGAACGCTGCGCTAATGAAGGTTGATGGTGCTCCATTGTCTCGTTTCTGTAAACCTTTAAAGAAACAGTTATATAGAGTACTCGGTTAAATGAGTCCAAAATGTATCTTTCAAACTACACTTACTGGAAGAAGCGGTAGTATGGTACTTGCCATGACCAAACTTGACGGCAGGACCGAGACCGAAATACCCATCTTTTTTTTTGTTGGATATGGTGTTAATGTAAAGAATTAAGGAGACAAAGTTCGCCAGATCAGGAGCAGTTTCCTCTCCTCAAAGTGCTTTTTCCAATTTCACTTACCAAATCCGTGGTCAAACCCACTCATACGATTGGCTACACCGAAATAGGAGTGTGGTACTTGAGCACCTGCAAATTCAACGGTATCCTTCCACACCTTGGTGTCAACACATGCATCTCCATAGGAAACACTATGGTGAAGTCCAGTATATTCAATTGATCTAGATCGTCTTGTATAAAATGTGCATCGGTCAAGGCAATTTTCGGATTTACACTATTTGTGGAATAAACATGTTCTTGTTACTGATGGAAAAAACAAACTTGTAAACAACCAAGGGATATTTCTACCTGATTTCCTCGTGCCCAAGTATATCCTGACGCTACAATAAAAGCGTGTTAATTTACCCTTTGTTTTTTTTTTTTTTTTATGTATTATTTCATTAAAAGTCTAAAACTTACTAGTATCAAAGACGAGTTTCATTTTTTGTGGAGGATTGCCAATGCTCAATTCACCGGCAAGCTACCAGTCATTTGTTAACGGGTTGTTTCACCAGATAAAAAGTAGACACTTAATACATACTAATCCATCATTAAGCTGTTCTCCATTCGCAGCATAAAATGGTGGTATCGCTCGTTTATAGAGAGGGAGTGTAATATTTCTGGCGATGGCAGGTGAGACGATAAAATGAACGACAGTTGCTAGATAGACAATAGATCGCCACATTGCGAGAGGTTGCGTTGGTTTGATCTATCGTTTTCGCTAGAGGTACGCTATATGTACTATAATGAGAGGCAAGGGAAGATGAAATCAGGTTAAGCACACGCCAGAAATACCTCTTTTTAATACTCTTGCGATATTCGTGAGGAGATAGGGGGTTTTGTTTCATTTCAAGGAGAAGCCTACCAAAAGTCAATTAGTCCGTCAATGTTAATCTTATTTTTCGATGAATATTGGAAGGATCAACTAGGAGTCAACAAGAAAAAAACATTATCCCAGCAGCATGTCTGGTTCAACATAAACGAAAGCGGGTCAATTATAATTGGTATACTGTGTAGGCAAGACACATCAGAGAAAGCTCGTAGTATAAAGAGTATATATACTGATATGATTATCGCGCTAGAAGTGTGCTAATAGTGCACTTTCTTCTTGGATTGGTCTTGACAATTTGTTCTGTTCGCTAACTTGAATACTTTTAAGCAGTACCTTGTAGTGTGTGCTAAAACATGTTGTAATCGACAAATATAATCTTATAATCCTACTATTTTTATGACAGTTTAGCCTTCGGCCGTAAATATTAGCATTGTTCCAGGTGTGTAACTTGAGACTTTCAAAGGATGCGCTTGGAAATCGATACTATATATCAGGTTCGTTACTTCAACAAATAAGAAGTTAGCATTAAGGCTTGGTATTTAATTAAAAATACAAGGCTTAATAATTAATTATTTTCTTGGACGAGGTTTACTCTTACTGCGTGTTGCCTACGACCAAACGAAATACGTTAATCCCGGCATTCTTTTTGATGAGCAATTTGTGCTGCCTTAGGCAGTGCGGTGCCCACGTGAGGCTGCCCAGATATTTTTTTGTCAGCCGGAACAGTTGTCTTAACAACGCATTCTTACTTCATTCCAACAAATGTAAAACATGGTGGTCGTTGTTGATGGCATCAAGTACGCATGGTGAGGGATACATTGCGTTCAGCTCAAAGTCGATCATAGTACAGTAATACTAACTAAACATTTAGCCAATCATGTATTAAAGGTCACAGAGTGGCTCAATGTCAGCACAGAGACCGACCTTTACAGCCATTACAACGTAAAGGACGGCCGATCAGCCAGTGCAACCACTGCCGAGGAAGCCGGTTAAAAAACAAATCGCATGTCAAATGTACATGTGCAATATCTGCAGGTATGCTGAGTGGCCTACTCCGCCGTCCTTCACACATTGGTACTAACTTCTGTGTTAATAGTTCCCAATCCCATAAATGGGTGTATGTGTCATATCATTGATCAGTGCACATGTGTCTCGTTTGGCTTACAAGATACGTCTGATACCTCCATTTCCGCCTTGACTACAGGGCACCAGTTAGGAAGTGATGATGTAAAGGCGGTGTTCGACCCATCACGGGTTGACACAGATAATCAATTCATGAACATCCAACACAATGTACTGCCGCCCGTGGTGGATCAAGACATTTGGAAAGTAGTGATGGGCGATATTGATACAATTTGCGGAGGCCGTTCCCAATTATCGTGATTCCCAATGTAACGTCAGCTTCATTTGAAAACAATACATGACAAAAAAAAATGTAAAAAAAAATTGTACATTAGAAGAAAAGTTGATAAGAAAGAGGATGGAGGCGGGTAGTAGTAATGAATAACTAATAAAGATCGGTTTCCATGTAATCCACACTGAATCCTCGATCATGCAACGTTTGGTTTTTGATCTTTTCCCGCTTCTGTTTTGATTCTAGTTCTTCACGCTGTGCAACAAGAATATCCTCGACTGGCACTTGCTGCAAGTTTGTGTATTCTTCTCTTTCGGGGTCCTATACAAGTAATAAAGCTTTAGTGAAGGCTGAATCTTTAGTGCGAAATAAGATATTAAATGAATGTCTTACAATTTCTCCCAAAAGAACAACGTTCTCTCCTCGAATTAAAAATATACCACGAGGTATATCACCATAGCAGTTACCGACGAATATTCTTTCAATAGTATCTTGTAAAACCAAGTTTGCTAAACAGACCAATAAATATGATTGCAGAAGGAAAACAATGTCGTAAGTAATGTGTAAAAAATGTTATACCGAATTGGTCGAAAGATCGAAGGATTCCGATTAACTTGCGGCCATCACGTAAAACTACCACAAGTTTTTCTGAACATTGAGTGGATTAGCAATGAATTCTTGATGCATAAAAATAGCATTGAAGCTGAGTAACCTACTGTCAACACTATCTACAAGGCCCGTTGAGGTTGTGAAAAATGGGCCACTAGCTCCTGAATTCATTTGCGGTATATGGCTTGCCACCTCCAGTTGGAAGACATGGATTGAGACGCTGGAATCTCAAAAGTCACGTGCTCTGTTCAAAAATGGAGGGACTGCTAAAAATTCACCTCAAACTACCTTTTTTTTTTTTTTTTTCTCTGAGGAAACTTTGCTGTGCTCGATCAAGATAATCTACTTGTCGTAAATGCCGCAAAAGAGAGACAAAAAGTCGTCCAAAGGTACATTACAACATTTCCGGAACCATAGACTGAAGGAATTGAAACAACTTTTACTTACATTATTCCACAGGACGTTTGGACAAGTACTACTACTTGGCCAAGGAACAGGGCTATCGTGCTCGTTCCGCTTTCAAGCTTGTGCAATTGAACAAGAAGTATGGATTCTTGGAAAAATCTCGAGTTCTTATTGATCTTTGCGCGGCACCTGGTGGCTGGTTAGTCTTCTTGATTACTTTATCTAATATTATACCTTGCAAACTAATATGTTCCTTTCCTTCGACTTAGGCTCCAAGTCGCAAGCAAGTATATGCCACAATCCAGTTTGATTATCGGTGTTGATTTGGCTCCCATCAAACCTATACCCAATATTATCACATTCCAAGATGATATTACTACCGAAAAATGTCGACAGAATTTGCGTCAAGAAATGAAGACATGGAAAGCAGATGTTGTACTTCACGATGGTGCTCCAAACGTTGGTACAGCATGGACACAAGACGCTTTCAGTCAATCTGAGCTGGTATTGATGTCATTGAAGCTTGCTACAGAGTTTTTGATCAAAGGAGGTATGTTTTGCCTGCGTAGTTGGAGACGACCGTTCTAGAGATCCGTAAACTTAATCGTTTTCTTCCCATGATAGGCACTTTCGTTACCAAGGTTTTCAGATCAAAAGATTACAACAATTTGATCTGGGTTTTCCAACAATTGTTCAGAAAAGTAGAAGCCACAAAGCCTCCTTCTTCACGTAACGTATCTGCCGAAATTTTCGTTGTCTGTCAGGATTTCATTGCACCAAAGAAGTTGGACCCACGATTCTTGGACCCCAAAGCAGTCTTCGCCGAGTTAGAACAAGAAGAAAAGTCAAAACAAGCCGATATCTTCCATCCAGAGGTATTATTACATGGGCGTTTGATTATTAGCTGTCGAGATATGCGGGTACTGACATAGCGCTGTCTTTCAATAGAAACATAAACGTCAAAGAGAAGGTTATGAAGATGGAAACTATACCTTGCACAAGAAGGTTGATGTTATGGAATTCATCAAAGCTCAGGATCCTATTGCTATACTAGGCTCATACAATCAATTTGTCTTTGAGTCAGATGAATCGAAAGCGTAAGTTTTAATCTGTCACCGTAGATAAATGTACCTATTTTATTTCAAGCATCTAACGCTATTTTTCACAATGTTGTTTCCAGATTGCTTAAACATGAATTGACGACAGACGATATCAAAATTAACGTAGAAGATTTGAAAGTTCTAGGCAAGAAAGATTTTAAGCAGTTGCTCAAGTGGAGAACGTCGATTCGTGAAGAGCGCAAGATGGATGCCAAGGCAGAGAAGCCTAAAATAGAGACCACTGAGTTGGAGCCTGTCGACGATGACGAGGTGATTGAAGCTGAACTTGCCAACTTGACAAAAGAAGAAGCTGCTCGCGCTAAGAGAGCTCGTCGAAAGGCTAACGAAAAGAGAGCCAAGACACTTCAACGCATGCAACTCAATATGGTTGTTCCATCCGACATTGGCATGGAACAAGAAGGCCCATCTGGTCACCAAAGTCTCTTTGGCTTGTCCAAAATTAGTAAAGTAGGCGTAAGTGTTACATGGCGGATCATTCAGCATACATTTTGAAAGGAGTATTTAGTGTACTGATCAATTTTTCTTTGATAGGGTCTGCAAGAAGTGCGAAAAGGTGACATGAGTCAAGTCGATAATCTCGAAAGCTTAGATGACGATGCTGACTATCACATTGGTGAGGTCGAAAGCAAGAGCCAAGATCAAGACGACTATGTTGATAGTGACGAAGGTGATCTCGAGCTTGAGGAGCAACTTGATGCTATGTACGAGAACTACATTGAGCGACAATCCGAACGGGATGCCAAATATAAAGTCAAGAAAATGAGAGCAAAAGAGAATGAATGGAAAGGATTTGATGCTGAAAACAACTCTGATGAAGATGAAGATGACAGTGACGCAGGCGAGCGACGTAAAGACAAGGATGAAGATTTCAGCGATGACTCTGATTCTGAATCTGATGAAGACGCAGTCCCTACATTACCAAAGAAGAAATCCAAAAACCCTCTTCTTGTTGATTTGAGCAATGAGGACGCTGAAATGAAGAAGATCACCAAAACTGGATTAACAAAGAAAGCGGCCATGTTTTTCGATCAAGATGCTTTCAAGGGTATTGAAGGTATAGATTTTGATGAAGATGAGGATCAGGAAGATGATGATGAGGACAAGGAAGATGAACATATGGCAGAATTCGATGACAACAGTGAACCAGAAGCCCAAAAGGTGCCTTCAGTAAATGGAAAGAAACGAAAGGCGGAAGAGCCTTTGGTCGAAGAAGACGATGACAGCGATTTTGAAATTGTTGCTGGAGGTCCAAATGATGAAGATGACTTGTCTCAAGATGAAGCATGGGATGGTAAAGAGGATAAACGATCAAAGGAAGTCAGAAAAGCCCAAGGTAAATTTTACATATCACTTTGGATAACATCTATGTCACACAAATGATGCCCACTTGTACTAATGTGTTTCCCTTTCCACAGAAATCGGTCTGATCACAGCAGAAGCAATGACATTGGCTAAGCAACTCGCCAATAAGGAAAAGACAAAACAAGATTTGATTGATGAAGGATTCACAAAGGAAGCATTCCGAGACAAGCGAGCGCTGCCCCAGTGGTTCTTGGACGACGAAGATAGACATAACAAGGTCAACATTCCTGTCACAAAAGAGGCTATTCAAGCTGTTCGCGAGAAACTCAAGGCATTGGATGCACGACCCATCAAGAAGATTGCTGAAGCCAAGGCAAGAAAGAAGTTTAAGGCATCTCAGCGGTTGGAGAAGGCTAAAAAGAAGGCAACAGATATTGCTGACAATCCTGACATGTCTGAAAAAGAAAAGGCAGCATCCATTGGCAAATTATTACAAAGAGCTACCAAGGCTAAACCCAAGAAAGAGGTCAAAGTGGTTGTGGCCAAGGGTAGCAATCGTGGTGTACAAGGTCGACCCAAGGGAGTTAAGGGACGCTATAAGATGGTGGATTCTCGTATGAAAAAGGAGGTTCGAGCTCTTAAGCGGATCGCAAAAAAGAACAAGAAAAATGGCGGACGAAGAAAGTAAACCAATAATAATTTACACGGAGTTTAATCATCGAAATAAAAATGAAAGAAAGAAAACGAAAAAAAAAAAAATAAAATAAAATTGAGAAACAACATTGTGTGCTTTTTGTAACTTCTTTTGTGTCCAATCTTGCCCTTCTCCATGTCATTACACACTTTACAAACCTATGCGCTTCTAGATTCCATCCAACAGGAAATATCGCAGATTGTTCAAAATCGTCGCAAAGATATCCCATACAACAACCATCTTGTTCAAATGGTTCTAGACTCGCTATTTATTATCATTAATCGAAGTTACGATCAACATACAACCGTTTCTATAGAACGCGATGATGACAACCAAGATGATTCTACTGATAGCATGAAGGTCACTTACAGCGATATGACAACTGCCAAACGAATTGCTAGTCCTTGGCTGCTCAAAGTAATTTCTGGAGAGTATTCAGATGGAGATGATGCCACAATGGATAGGGCAGCTCAAGTAATGGCACACTTTTCCGGTCGAGGAGGTAAGGGTCGGGTCGGGTCGTTCAATGATCGGATACCATTCAATGCAGGTGCTCAGCCGGATACAGCCCAAAGATAACATATCCAATCATACCATAGGGGCAGGGGCAATTACACGCACGTGGCACTTTGAGTACCTCACCAGGGACGGCGATAAAGAAGTTTTAGATATTAAAGTTCACGAACCAACTTTTATTGAGAACGATCTTGGATTCAAGACTTGGGGTTCAGCGCCATTACTTGCAAGGTAAGTTCAATTCGACAATCAGTGATGAGCTGAGCTGAGCTGAGCTGAGCCGAGCCGAGCTAAGCTGAGCCAAACTGGAGCTCTGTAACTAACTGGTGAGAAACAAATTAGGAAACTGATACAAGAAAATTTGATACCTGACATTGGTGAAGCACGAATCCTTGAACTTGGAACAGGCACGGGGATGGTAGGATTAATGTGTTCCGAATTAGGAGCGCGTGAGGTGTACATGACCGATTACCACCCTAGTGTCCTCAAGAACGTTGCACGAAATATAGAACTAAACGGCTGTCAAAACGTTCAGATACACAAGCTGGACTTCTTCGAGATTGCCGGATTAACACCACGAACAACGCCAATTGAGAATTGGGAAAACGAGACATTTGATATTGTAATTGGAAGTGACCTATTATATGAAATGGATCATGCCCTGAGCTTACCACATGTGGTATCCAAGTTTATGAAGAAAGCTTTTCATTTCCTCATTCCTCTCCGAGCTCGTTATCAAGAAGAAGTAGTAACGTTTGAGTCTAAAATGACGGAGCTTGGTTTTACTGCTTTCCTACAAGAAGACTTGGAATATGAAGAACAAGAAGCTCAAATATCTCAATATCGATACTATGAATGGCGACGATGATGACACTCAATTTGGTGCCTTTTTTTTCTTACATCCCATGATCATTTCATCTGATGACCACTCCCAAAAACAGATATCTACTGCGAACAGCGGCAATGGTATCTAGCAAGGCCATTCCAATTACACTATAGACATAGAAGTTCCGACACTAGAAGTTTATTGTATTTTTTTTTTTAATTTTCAAATTCACACATACCCCCGCACTATATATCATATAATATTATATGTATACAATGCAAATTAAAAGCAACTATAGATCTCAAACGAAAAAGATTATCAGGCTGATTTTTGGGGGAATTGGCGGGCACGAGACATACTATTTTGTCACGAGATTCCTTTACATCGACATGTTTGGGAAGAAGTAGAGGATCCGTGCGCATTCGCCCTAATCATTAGGTTCTTTTGTTTCGCACATCTCTTTGGCACTGCAGAAGAAAAAATAAAAAAGTCTACTCAACAATACAACGTAATAGCGCACCAGTCAGCCTGTGTGAATAAAAAAAAAAATTAATTTCAACCGACAAACAACGTTTGTGTAAAGCCCCGCCTTTTTTCCTCAGAAACTTCACCCTCTGTTGATTACATTTCACCCTCCCTGAATTGGGGAAATGTTCAATCCCATGCAATTCCATGCTCAAAATTACGGCATGTCGTCCATGCAACAACAGCACCAGGACATGTTGACCGGAGACCGCGCTTTTCCGTCACCCATCACCAATTCGTCTTTGGATTCTCCTCCTAATTCCAATACGACCGAAGCAGCCAAGAATAATATGCAACCGTTCCCACACATGGCAGTCAGCAATAACAACAACACTACTACATCTTCCTCCAGAATGTACGAACATACTTATTCACAACCCTCGCAAACTCAGCCGCGGCAAATTGTATTCAAGCAACACCGACCCCGCCAAGAGTCACAAGACCACACATGGCACGTAGGAAGCGTTGATTCTAATGCATCCTCGTCGTATGGAGCATTAGGCGGTGATAATATTGTATCGCCAGGAAGTACCAGTGCGTTTGAGGACGAATCGCAGCAGAAAAAGTAAGTGTGACAAAAAGAGAAACATTGTATGTATTTTCCCACTGTGACTAATTATATCTTGATAGTATGCAGCACTTATTTGAAAAGAAAAGACGACGTCGCGAATCACACAACTTGGTCGAGAGGCGACGACGTGATAATATCAATGATCGGATTCAGGTAAAAAATACATATACATTTTTTTTTTATTTTTGTCGTTGGCAGCAAATCGTCAGCCAATTAAGCATATTCACCACGTTTTCGGTATTCTTACATGGATACCATACGCTTTTTATAGGAGCTTGGATCTTTACTACCAGATCACGATGTTTCCAAAAGTAACAAGGGATCTATACTTAAGAACTCGGTCGAACACATCAGGCTATTGCAGCATGACGTGGCACAATACCAAAGTCGTATCAATGAGCTCGAGGCCATTGTCGAAACTTATAGGGCACGATTTGGCGAAGTTGGCTTTGGAGGTGGAAATCCAGGAAATAATTCACATATTATGTCCAATCAACCAATGTCCATGTCTTCTACTCATCCATTAGATATGACATCTGGCACCTTACAATCTGCACCGCCAACGCATTCGTATCGAACAGGATAACACTACTTCTCTTTAGGATGAATCTAGTTTTGTATGTGTGCGTGTTGCTTTGAATCTTGTTCGCTGTAAACTATCTCTATTTAATATGTCTTGCCTTGTATTTCTTTTTTTTTTTTTTCATTTTATTTGACATCGACCTTCCCCTAAGACTTCTTTTATATTTTCGTCTTCTTTTTACAAACACTATGTTATGATCACAAATAGCAGAGCTTGGGTTGTTTCTTTTCATTATACTCATTATATTTCTCTCCAACAACCCTCCCCAGCAATCCAATCCAATCCAAAATTACAGTAAAAATCGAGACCAAAACCAAAACCCTTACCCAGGTGTGAACAGTTCCCATTTTCAGTGGCTATGCCAGTCATCCTCCGTACCAAATTGTTTCAGAGGGAGGAGACTGTGCAGGATTAAAAGAAAAAAATTATCTTATCATCGCTCCCCATTCTCTACACTGCCTCGACTTATTTTATTGTAAATGGGTTGTTGTAGCTCTCGTCAAGTCCAAGAAGAGGTCGACTTGACTCATACGGCCTCTCAACCTCAACAAACTTACCAACAAGCATACCAAGGTAAGCCAAGGTCATAAAGCGGGAGAATGTGGGTTACAAAATGAATAGGGTTAGCCAGAGAGTCTGTCAATTTTAGCACAATTTGACACATTAGCGCATTGATTCAAAATTACAATCGACAATACCATTGAATTCGACCATCAATCGTCTGCATCCGTCGTCATTATTGATTCAATATTGACTCTTTTTCCTTCTTTCCCCTCCAGAACCAGCAGCTGCTCGAATTCAACCTCATGACCAAATGACTGTCCCGGCAGCTGCCACACCTGCAGTACCAGAATACAGTGCACACCCTCCAAGTATTGTCACGCGGGACGAGAAGCCAAGCTCGTCGCCACCTCCATTTGGGTCCACGTCAGGTGTAGCTTTGCTTTCATCACCTATTCAAGAAGATAAACCTCAATTTGATGAGAAATCCACTCCACAGCCAGTTGGAGAATCGACCGAAACACCCATCATTGTTAGACTCTCTATTGCCCGCGATATCAAAATTCGAATCCCATCCACCAGTCCCTATATCACTGTCAGCCAACTCCGTACTAGACTGTATGATCATAACGACCTCAGTATTTCTCCTTCAACCCACACTATCCGTTTCATCTACCTTGGCAAGATTCTTAAAGATACCACTACTATTCAACCTATCCCATCCGACTCCAAATGTAAAAATTCAGCTGATGCGGTCTTTGTTAACGACGGTGGCATTGTTCAGGCTTTGCTCAGTCGTTCGTCCTAAAGAGTTAGAAATCTGTTTTGTATTTTCTTTCTGTCCTGTTTCTGTCGTTTGCTTGCATCATGTTTTTTTTTTTTGCCTCAATTTACTATTACTTCTCGCATTCCATGTTCCTCCTTTTTTTTCAATTGTACCATTTTGTTTTATCACACACATTGAATCCATACACCTACCCCTTTCGCTCTCTTGTTCAACACTACACGTTTTATTTTTTTCCAGCCATATTTTTTATTAAAAGGAAAAAGAAATTATCGTGTAAACATATCACAACTCAGTTTTAACGTGACGAACTACTGTACTTATCATCTACAGTGCTCATATGATTGCTATAAGCTTATCGCAAGATTAAATAAATGAGTTGACACTAAAGCCTTTGATTTACAATATGTTCTTTCTTATTCTATACTAACTTGAGTGTATTACACGACCAATTTTGCTGGCTACCTGGTATCGTCCCCCCCCCCACCTTACCTCCTCGTTACCGAAGTCACCGCTCCGATAGCGGAATTCTTGATTCACTGTGGGCATGTTGGCGGTCGTGTAACTTGATCTAACAATAGACCTCCAGAGTTATCTAATGTGGTTATGAACCAATAGGAAGCGCAGTCTTTGAAATCAAGAAGATCTCTGAAGTTCTTTAGCTGCAGTTGATTGACTTACATTGGAAAAAATAAAGTAAAAATATTGATGTCCCACAGTGACTATGATACAACTCGACTCAGCTTCATGAAAAGCGACATGATGTAAACCACTAACATTTAGTCAGATCAATTACATTTTTCTAAAGATAGAGCAATGTAGATGTCTTGAGCTATCTCACCATGTTCATTACAGTAAATTTGTTCATAAGCAAACATTGTCTAGTTCCATTTTTTTTTTTTTGCTAAAGGTTGGTCCGGATTTAATCATAGCCATAGTGCTAAACTTGGAAAAGAATTGAAAAGCACATGTATAAACCGCTTACCCAAACATTGAGTAAACCTCCTGGATGCTCGTGGCAAAGTAGTATTTACGGTATCGTATTGAAGAACACTCATCAAATTCAAATATTTTGGATGCAACCATACTCTACTGAATATGAACAGGACGTCAAACCCTTTTTGGCGCAGTATTTCTTGTACTTTTGCCCCGAACAGCAGGATTTCCACAGTTGTACGTTCAGCCTCACATCTAATGTCACACTAACATTAAGAGCTTTACCTATTTTCCAATAAGGTTGGGTGGGAAACCCGTTTGGATCAAATGGTTCACGTTTCCTGAATGTCGTTGTTGAACCTTGTAGCATCCCCCCAAGATTTACAGATTTATTAGCATGTAGTTAGAACGGTAACAACATATATAATGAAGTGGATAAAGGTATTAAGATCGGGATGAATCCTCATCCTCCGCTTTATAGTACAATCCTACTGCTTGGATAAAGTCAGCCATGCCCAGATCAGTGGAGGTACAGAGTGCGGGGGGCTGTTGATGGCCTGCGCACGCTCTCCATGGTCGATCCTGGGGGGCGTCCTGAGAAGAGACAGAATGTATTGTGTGCCTTATCTTGCCTTATTCACAGATTTGAGCTGACAATGTTTGGCTCACTTTAAATGGTAATTAGCCGCTGTTTAGCCTGACCAAATAGTGTGTGAGATTTTATTCCATGATGGCAAAGGCTTGGAAATCGACAGATGGTCATGGACTTCATCGGTGTACTGACATGTTTTTACCGCCCATATCTTTGTAGATGTCATAACCAACACCATGTATGGGTTACAATACCTATCAATATCTTTTTATTATATTTTACACTTCACTTCTTCACTTTTTAGCAACACACTCGTTTCCCATAGGATGCAGTCTAACTAAACATAAAAGCGAAAATATAATTTTTTTTAACCAAGCAAGCAAAATCAAACCCCGCCTCTACAATGGAACAACTATTGCAAAAGGGAAAACGGTTGTAGTACGATGTGCAAGATCAATCAAAAGAAATTGAAACTTGACTGGATTCGGAACACATTAGAACGAGGAGCTGACTTGAAGCAGTAGTATGGGTTTAAAGAAGTTGTAATTCAGTCAAAACGACTGATGGGATTCGGGTACTTAAAATAGCGCGGGGGAGAGGTGTACACTGCTTTAATGATGTATTAGTGTACAAAAGGGAGTTTTTCATTCGTAGGACAAGCCAATCCCCCAAATCGGTTCCAGTAACCACAACCGTCATTAGCGGAATTCAAACCTGATGTGCGTGTAACCACTCATCACACTGTTTAGCTGATCTTGGCCATGTTCAGCTTTGGCGAGAAAGTATGTAAACGATGTGCAAAGCAGTTAGAAATCGAAGAAGCTAAAAAAAGGGGGAAAGCTGCTCATCTGAGAGAGTAAAAGATACAGTGACATGAAAACATGCAGATGTTAAAACTTTGTTACTGAAGATCTTAGAGTCTCGATTCACATAAACAGTATAGTAAGGCACCGAAACACGAGCAGCCATATACCACAGAACTAACGCTAGAAGTTACTGTGCATCATATCGCAATATCTACACCTTTCTGATTTCAAATTGTAAAAACTCCATTTTTATTCAAACTTACCATCCTGGAAACCGTTTCTTGTTACATAGATTCAAAGACCAAATGACTGAAATCAAGGTTCGATAGTGATGTAAGGATCATGCAAAAAGGAAGCTCCAGAACCATAGTAAATGTATACAGTAGTGGGACAATCACATGGAGTATACTCTCAAGACCGAAGATCAAAAGATGATTTAATGGCGGTCTCGGTGCTGTACAGGTTAAAAGAAAGGTACATACTATCCCCGCCGTAACCCTCAGCCAGCAACCAGGGCATAGCCTGAAATCTTATCCATTTTTCGGGGGAGCACCAACAGGGAAGTCATTCAGTCCATCCAAGGCCTTTTTAATTATCTCTTGCCGAACAGGCATTGCATCTGAGTAACCTATATAAAATCTAAGCACTTCTTTCTATCCTAGAGTTTCTTTTTTTTTCTCCTGCCCTCTTTTTCGTTCTCGCTCTTTCTCCTCTTCACTCTTTCTTTTCTCGGGGATTGTAGTTGTAATATTCAATTAGGGAAATACCGTTCTACATTTTGCCCTATACAACTTGTTCACGGCTTATCGACGACTACTCCCCAATTTCTCCCATCGTTTATAGTCGCCCCTTCCCTTCACAACCCATAAATCGAAAAACGAGTAGCATCTAATGTCAGACGCGGCTTCTATCACTCCAGCCCGCGAACATGCTGCAGGGCAGCCTAGAGATGATGAAAGTATTCATTCTAACCTAACCGAAGAATTTTATGAAAAACCACCTCAAAAAAAGAAATTCTATCGCCAAAGAAAATATTGGTACATTTGCGGAGTCGTCTCTGCCATCGTCACCTTGGTGGTGGTTCTGCTTGCCGTATTTGTATTCTTCCCAAAGATTGCTCAATTGATTATCAACAATTCCTCTATAAGCGTCAACAGTGCCAGCATTTCATTTACTCCACCAACCGATGGTTCAACAGTTACAAAACGTCAAGATGCTACATTTGTAGCCAACGGCAATGACACCTTTTACATGAAGGTAATACTTGTACCGTTGGCGTTCCTGTATTGAGAAAATGCTCATCATTTCCTAATTTTACTTTCTTTTTGTGGTAGATGGATGCTGCCTTGGGCAATACTGGACCATTCCCTGCTGATCTCACATTCACTACACCAGTTGTTATTTCATACAATGGCACTGAGCTTGGCCGTGCAAACCTCCCAGGAACCCATGTGTCTGGTGGCCATGGTTCATTGGTATCAGAGTCTCTCTTTAATATCACTAATGTCGATGCCTTCACCGCCTTTACCAAAGACATGTTGGCTGTCCCCACATTCGTCTGGAACTTGAAAGCCTCTGCTTCCATCACAGCACTTTCAAGAACTGCCAATGTAGATTTGGACAAGGATATTACAATCTCTGGTATGAATGGTTTCCCAGAGGTAAAGATTACTTCCTTTGCCCTTCCTGGAGATGATCCCGCTGGAGGTATTCAAGTCTCCTTGGGAACAACATTGACCAACCCATCTCCTATTGGTGTCTATCTTGGTACTATTCAGCTGGACATTGGTTATCAAGGTGTCTACCTTGGTCCGGTTCAAGCTACCAATGTCAACTTGACCTATGGTGATAACAACATTACTTTGAATGGTCGATTGATTCCTCAAACCGATCCCAATAATCTCAATATTGTGAGTGACTTGTTCACTCGCTATATTGCTGGTGAAATCTCCAATACCACAGCTACCGGTGTTAATTGTGCTCCTGATGGTGTTAGCCCGATCTCTTGGCTCTCTGCTGGTTTCAAGACTGTACAGCTCAATGTTGGATTGGCTGCCACCGAAAAGCTTCAGCTTATTCACGGTGTCAGTTTAGGTGACCTTGATTTGGTCTTCACCAATCAAACTGCTTATAACCCAATCTCAAACGCTCCAAAGGTCACAGCCAACTTTAGCATTCCTTTTGGTTTCTCTTTGAACATCACCCAAGTTACTCAGAATATCACCCTTGGTACTAACGCCACTGGTCCCATTGCTCTCCTTTCTTCGGGATACACTAATTCTACCAGTGACCAACAGGCTGGTGTCTTAAGTTTTGCTCTTAACAATGCCCCTCTTGAAATCTATCCAGATCAACATGAGGCCTTTAAGGATTTCAACTTTAATTTGACAAGTTCTAATTTGTACTCCTTCAACGTCGCTGGTAATGCCTCCGTTATCACTTCTACCCCCATTGGTGTGGTCAAGCTCACTGGTGTCCCCTTGAATGCCACGACTTCCTTGAACGGTCTTCAGTTCTTGAACAGTACTCCTACCATTATCAATGGTATCGATGTTACAGGTGGCACCACAGACTATCTTATTATGAATATCAATGTTACCATGTACAATCCTTCAAGTGTTCAAATTGGAGCTGGTGATGTCAGCCTTCTGATGGAATCTCAGGGCACTGTGCTTGGCACTGTCACTCTACCCAACTTGACTCTCTTACGTGGTGTTAACAATGTTACGACAATCGCTTACTTCAGCCCCAAGGCTACCACTCAAGGACAAAACTTGCTTACTACCTTTGTTGGTGGGCAAAACAACACTGTCGGTATTGCTGGCAACGTTAATAGCACCAATATCGATTCCCTTTCTTATGCTTTCGGTAACGTCAGTTTATCGTCCAACCTCCCTGGTCTTCAAACCAAGCTTATTCAATCTGCTGCTTTGACTGTCTACACTAACACTGTCCAAACTAACGTTGCTGGAACTTCCGTTAGCATCGCTAACCCCTTCAGTGCTGGTCTCTCTATTGTTCAAGTTAAGGCTGCTGTTACTTATGCCGGAATGCCCGTTGGTAATATTGATGCTGATATTAGCAACACTCCCATCGTTGTTGGAGGCAAGACCACTGCTGCTTCCCCTGCTATTCCTATCACCATGAACTTGGAACCTGCTGCTGTTGCTCTCTTGTTGCGTATGAATGCTCAAAGTGCTGGTTTAAATCTTGAACCTGTTGATGCTTTGCTTACCATGGGTGGCTTCAATATTCAAGGACAGCAACAAATTCAAGGAACTGCTGCTACTTTCAATGGTTTCAACATCTCTGATTTTGTCATTAAGGCTTTCGCCAACTTACATGTTGATCTCCAACTTTCTTCCGTTATCAACATTGGTCAATACAATGACACTCTCGCTATTGTTCAGAACAGCATTCCTACCAAGACAGATAGCACTATCACTTATTTGATTCCTGTGGTCGGTCAGCCCATTGTCCAGTCTATCATCAACCAGGCCGGATTGTCTTTCTCCAGTGCCATCCTTTCCAACCCCACTGATACTGGCTTCACTGTACAACTCAATGGTCAACTCACTGGAACTGGTCCTTTCGCTGCCACTATTGCTTTCCCTGTTCCTTTGGATGTCTCTTGGAATGGCCAACAGATTGGTAAAGTATCCATGCCCAATATTCAAACTGTGGCTGACGTTGGCGCTACCTTCTCTGTGTCTGCTTCGTTCCAGGTTGTCTCTGAATCAGCTATGACCGACTTCACTGCCTACATGTTGCTTCAAAAGGATTTCGTTTGGGATATCTCCTCTTCCGATGTCGCTGTCACTGCCCTTGATTACACTTTCACCAATCTTACCATGACTAAATCTGTGACTCTTCTTGGTATGGCTGGTCTTGTCAACGATGTCAAGATCAACTCCTTCAACCTTCCTGCCAACGATCCAGCTGGTGGTATTTCACTTGTATTGGATACTACTATTTATAACCCATCTCAAGTTGGTGTCAATCTTCAAGGTCTTGGTTTCGAATCCTTCTTTGGATCAGTGGACCTTGGTCCGGTTGCTGGTACCAACGTTGTCCTTAACCCTCAAGCTTCATCCAGTGTTTCAATGGCAGGTCGCCTTCAGCCACAAAGTAGCCAAGACGGTCTCAATGCTCTTCAAACTTTGTTTGACAATTACATTGCTCATCAAGAAACCTCTCTGTCGGTTAAGGGCTCTTACGGTTCTGGTCCTTCTGGTCAAGTCAACTGGTTGACTCAAGCTTTCCAGCAACTGACAATTGACAACATCATGTTACCTGGTGGTCCTGCCAATTTGACCCTCATTCCTGCTGTTAACATCAAGCAATTCACTTTCGATTTCACTACCGGCGCTTATACTCCTGATTCTAGCTCTAATGATATCGAGGCACAATTCAAGAATCCATTCGGTTTCCCATTGTCCATTACTGGCATACAGGAAACTATTAATATTGGCGCTTCCGGAAGTGATATGGCTACTCTGGCTCCTCCTTACAGTCCTGCCACGACCGACACTTCCACTGGTATCATTAAGACCGGATTCAACAATGTTCCATTCGATGTCCTCAGTAGCGCCCAAGAAGTCTTCAATACCTTTGTTAAGGGACTCACTTTGTCCACAAGTGGAACTTTGGAACTCAAGGGTAATATTTCCAAGTCTGGCGTTTCTACTGCCGCTGGTGATTTCTTCCTCTCTGGAATTACGTATGATGTTCAAAGCCCAATTACTGGTATGTAATATTTATGAATATTTTTTTTCTTACAGAAGCACTTGCATCCAATTAATTTACACATATATCTATCCATTCTAACACATTTTTGCTTACCTTTTCTTTCTTCAGGTTTCAATGACTTTGATGGCAAGTTTGCAATCAACACCGTGGATGTTACTGGTGCTACTCCTCAGTATGTCATCATCAAGTTGACTATCTCTTTTACCAACCCATCTTTCATTACTATCACTGTTGGTGACATCTCATTCGATACTTACTGGAACAACGTCAACATTGGTCCTACCCTGTTGAACAATGTCACGATTACTCCAGGTACTCAACAGTACCAAGCTGAATTCCACTTGACTCCCACTTCCGCTACTGCAAGTACTGTAGCCCAGGTCCTTTCTGGCTACTTGCAAGGCGAGGTATTCCAACTCACTGTCAAGGGCTCAACCAACTCCACTCCCATCACTTCTCTACAGGAAGCCTTCTCTGGCGTTAGCCTTGCTGGTAGTCTGACTGGTATTAATGCTAGCTTGATCACTGGAGGTGTAGTCAAGGATTTGAACGTGGACGGATTCCCTAATATTGGAGCCAATACCTACATTACCATTCAGAACCCATTAGATGTTGGTTTCTCCATCACTGCAATCAAGGCTTCAATTTATTATCAAGGAACCACATACTTTGAACTTGCTTCCATTGACTACAATCTTCCATCGCCATTTACCGTCCCTGCAAAGGGTAGTGCAACCTCAGGAGCCATCCCTCTCACATTTGTTGACCCCGTTGCCCATCTTGTCGACATTCTCGGTATAATGTTAAAATCCTCCATCCAAGTTGACATTAATCAAAACGCTACCGTGGTTGTTGGTGATGGTTTCAATGGAGTCTTGACTTACTCACAAAAGGGTGTCACTATCCAGAATCAAATCTTGAGTAGTACTCTTACCCAGCTCACTTCACTTACTAATTCAAGCGTTGCTTCTGGTCTTGTAAGTGGTGTGAACAGTGATATCTCAGCCGGTGTTGCCGTCGCTACCTCTGTTGTTGGCGACGTCACTTCTGTTGTCGGTGATGTTACCTCAGCAGTTGGAGGTGGTGTCAAGTCCGTTGTTGGCGACGTCACTTCAGTTGTTGGTGGTATCTTTGCTACTCCCACACCAAACCCCACAACAACTCCCAAGGCCAATGTCAATACTGCCGCTACCACAACGCACGCCACGACGACAACCCAGCCTTGGCCATTCAACATCTTATAAGAACCTACCACTCCTCCATCTTTCTACCTTCCGTCTGACATAAAAATTGAAACGAGTAGGTTCGTAATTATTCTTTTCTTCATTCTGTGCCTTGCTTATTGCATTTTTTTTTACTCTCCAATGTTCTCTATATTTTATTCCACCCATCTTTGTTATTCATACTTGTTACAATGGTGTATTTCTATCTACTTACACATAGTTCTTTTTTTTTACAACAAAGTCTTCTATGTATGGCGGTTTTCATTGGCACATAATGTATTCATACCAATGGAAAAAAAAATGATTAACAATAAGCAAACCCTCCATTCCTTCAAAATCTCCATTCCTTTAAGTGTTCATTGTTTTTCTAATTGTTCCGTTCGCCAATGTCAATTACATTATGATCCATAATAAAAGAAAGAGTGTTATTTTATTGTAATCAGATAATTTTTGCCAATGTCATGGTATGTTTGCCAATGATGGATGTAAATGTTATGGTTCGTGGCCATCCAAGGTAATTCCACGTTTTCCCATTTGTTTTGATTGATTGTTTGTTTTGAATGCTGAACCGCGCGATCCGTCAAATATGCTACCGTTGGTGAAGCCACCATACTAGAATTTTCCCTTTAATCCTTTTCAGTCAACAAACCGAGCACACAAACATTTGGGTGTGAAAATTTTAATGGGTAAAAGGAAAAGGGAAAATTTTCTTGAATCTAATGCTGTATATTTGTGCAGGTACGGGACGGGAGGAAAAGAAAAATTCAGCAACAGGTTGTTTCTCTATTACATATGAACAATGGTGAGGTGTTTGAAGAGTTGATTAGATATATGGCATGGGTGTAATGGGTGGGGTGGGGTGGAATGGGTTGGTGGACATTTTACTGAGATGGCTGGTCATTCTTCGATGCATTTGGTGCCTCTCCTTCTGCCTTTTCTTTGAGCGTTTCTGCTCGCTCCATTTCAAATCTCTCCTTTGCCCTCACAACCTTTGACTGAAGATAGAATGAGCCGCCAGCGGATGAATCGTTGCATTTGAACAAATGGTCATAATGCTGTGGAATTGAGAAAGACGAAGGTTAGACTATATATCACCGTCATCGAGTAACCCCATAAGCTTGTGCCGAAAACCGAGTGTCAAGAGGGAATTATCCTTGACGACCCGACACACATTTCCCATTCGACACTCACCTTGGCAACCTCGGCCAATTCAGCATCTCTGTTGACATTCAGGATCTGACAAGCTTCGTCAATGGTCATGCCCGTCTTCCTAGTCAACGCATCAGCAGCTGAAGCCTTTGTACCAGCTCTTCCGGCAGCACCACCACCTTGCGCAGCATCTAGATAAATAAATATATGAGTTATAGGTTCCAATGAAGTGCCACTCGGCCCATTATGACTTGATGTCAAAATAAAACTTACTGGCTGCGGCTTGTTTGTAGGCAGCGACGAATGCTCGACCAACAACAGTTCCAACTGACACTAGAATCTGAGCAATGAGACGTCCTGACTATAGGAAAGGAGAAGAAGCGTTAGCATGGAGCATTACTTTGTTCATGGTGGGAAATTGGCTGCACATTTTTACCATTTGTGTACTATTTTTTTTAAATGTTTTGATAGAAAAATCGACAACTGAAAAACACCAGCCTGCCCACGCCAGTATTTCAGACGTGACTGTGTATTTTTTTTTGTGCCTGTAACAACCACAACCTGTGTGTCGGCCCTGAGTTGCGCTGGCTGATCATTCTTGTCCCCTTCCACCTGTATCCCGCTAGCCGGCCCGACTTCGCTCTTTTGAATTAAAAGGAAAGCGACTGTTCTCTAAACCATGACCTAGACTGTCGCCAGTTCAAGCAATGGTCTCTATGATAATACCTCTAACGTTGACAATTAACATAAAAAGGTTAGTAACAGTGTAGTTTTCTTTTCCCGGCTTATCAAAACTGATGGTTCCCATCGATAACTGTACGAATGGCAAGCACACTAGACCGAAAAGGTGATGAGACCACGATGCAAGAATAATTGACATAGCATGCAAGTAAGGCAGGTTAGGTAAATTTAGCTTCTATGAGGTTCGCAGTGCATTTGGAAAAATATCGTGATAATGAAAGGGCATGGGAAGTTTTTTTTCTGCAGGTATGCACAATCAGCTGCCTAGCGGTGGCTGCTGAACAGTGGTTGTGGTGGTGGATGATGTAGGTTCATTAATTTCTGTGCAACTTCGAGTTAAGTAATTTCCGACTCCTCCCCATTAACATGTGTGCTAAGTTTGACAGTTGGTTTATGACAAGGTTATGTTGAATTGTAAGTAAAAAGAATAGAAAAAGTGACGGTTAATCCTTGAAGATCTCTCCAACGGTTCAGATTCAGTTATGTGGGGTAAAATATCTGGGGAAGAAGAAATAGATGGAGTGGATGGGGTTCGTTTACGCAGCTGAAAATGAGCAAGCATATGCTTGTCTGTCATGATGCGAAACACATCAAATCTCGATGCAATTATTATGGTAGCACGGACTCACTGGCAATCGAATCGGTGGCGTGTATCAGTTAATTATATTGAGAATACTGCATCATATGATACGATTTTCACTACGATAAAATGGACATTATACACCCTCACATGGAAATAATCAGCATCGCTTCTACGTGAGATACAAATGGTATCCGGGGTCTTCACCACCCCGGTGCTGTCTGGTATCTTCTCCGCCTTGACTCCGCTTTTAACAAGGTGTTCCCTTTATGAGCTGAAAAAATATGACTATATGGTTTTGAGGTTGAATATTCTACGACCGATCATCGTTGTACCATCCCAATGCCGTCTATATATAATATTGCCTACCACTTTGATCTATTCAATTTTATTTCTACTTTCACTTTCTCTCTTTTACTACCTCTTTACTTACCTCAATTTATCGGATTGCCCTGTTGCAACCGTCACGGGCACTAAACACTATCCGATCTCCAGTCTTTCCGAATTTATTATTATTTATTCTTCTCAATTTAAAGAATCCAAATTTTGTTTTAACGACCTATAATTGATAATCATGTCAGACGCTGCCTCCATTACTCCAGCTAGAAATCACGCCGAACATCTAGCCGACGATAATGGCAGTATCAGTAGCAATGATGCCAATGAATATTATGAAAAAGCTCCTCAGAAGAAACGGTTCTATCGCCAAAAGAAGTACTGGATCATTTGCGGTGTTGTTACAGCCATCGTTGTTCTCGTTGTTGTGCTTCTGATCGTCTTTGTGTTCTTCCCAATGATTGCTCAAAGTATCATTAATGGTTCGCAAATTAGTGTAGATTCCGCTAGCATCTCTTTCAGCCCTCCTACATCCAATACCAATCAAAAACGACAAGATGCCACTTCTGTAGTGAACGGAAATAGTAGCTTTTACATGGAGGTAAGATGAAGTCCGCTCTCTAATTTTTTTTTCTCAATGAGCTTGTGCCACTCCTATTACCGCCGCGTACTGACCTTGAATAAAAAAAAATTAGATGGTCACTGGCTTAAGTAAAACTGGTCCCTTCCCTGCTGATTTAACGTTTACTAGCCCTGTCACGATCTCTTACAACGACACTGAACTTGGTGTAGTCAATCTTCCAGGAACACACGTCTCTGGTGGTCATGGTACCTTGACATCTAATACTATTTTTAATATCACCAACGCTGATGCCTTTAATGCATTTGCTGTGGATATGTTGGCTGTTGAAAGCTTTGTCTGGAAGATGACGGCCACTCTAGATGTTACTGCCTTATCAAGGACTGCTCATGTTAAGCTTGACAAGGATGTCACCATCTCTGGTATGAATGGTTTCCCTGATGTCAAGATCACCTCTTTTGCTCTTCCAGGTGATGACCCAGCTGGCGGTATCCAACTCTCCCTGGGAACAATGTTGACCAACCCATCTCCTATTGGGGTCGATCTTGGAACTATCCAACTTGATGTTGGCTATCAAGGCGTCTATCTGGGTCCAGTTCAAGCTACCAATGTTAATCTTGCTCCAGGAGATAATAATATTACATTGAATGGCCGCTTGATCCCTCAGACAGATCCGAACAACCTTAACATCATTAGTGATATGTTCTCTCGTTACATTGCTGGCGAAGTCTCCAATACCACAGCCACTGGTGTATCTGCTGCTCCTGACGGTGTTCACCCAGTCACCTGGTTGTCCAATGGCTTCAAGACTGTTCAACTCCATGTCGGACTCGCTGCTTCTGAAAAACTGCAACTCATTCACGGAGTTAGTCTGGGAGATCTTGATTTAGCCTTTACAGGTCAAACCGCTTATAGCCCACTCTCCACTGCTCCCAAAGTGACAGCTAATTTCAGTGTGCCTTTCGGTTTCTCTTTGAACATTACTGAAGTTACCCAAAACATTACCCTCGGTACTAATGCTACTGGCCCTATTGCTCTTTTGTCCTCTGGATACGTTAACTCTACCAGTGATCAACAAGCTGGTATTCTCACATTTGCTCTCAATAACGCTCCTCTTCAAGTCTATCCTGACAAGCATGACGCCTTCAATGACTTCACCTTCAATTTGACTGGTGCTAACGTTTATGATTTCAATGTTGCTGGTAACGCTACTGTTGTTACTTCCACTCCTATCGGTGTTGTTCACTTGACAAATGTTCCTTTGAATGCTGTCACCTCTCTCAATGGTCTTCAGTTCCTCAACAGTACACCCACTGTCATCAATGGCATTGACGTTACTGGAGGTACCACTGACAATTTGATCATGGTCATTAATACCACCATGTATAACCCCTCCAGTGTCCAAATTTCTGCTGGTGATGTTAACCTTTTGATGGGATCGGATGGCACTCAACTAGGAACTGTCACTCTTCCAAACCTGACTCTTGTCCGTGGAAGCAACACTCTGCAGGCTACTGCTCTTTTCAATCCTAAGGCAAACACTGTTGGTCAGAACTTGCTTACCACTTTTGTTGCAGGAAAGGCTAATAATGTCACTATTGGTGGTTATTCCAACAGCACCGTTGTTGAATCTCTTGCCTATGCTTTTGGAAACGTTAGCTTGGGTGCCGTTCTTCCAGGTCTTCCATCTCAGTTGATTCAATCGGCTGGTTTGACTGTCTATACCAACACTGTCCAAACCAAGGTTGCCGGTACTTCTGTCACTATTGCCAATCCCTTCAGTGCTGGTCTCTCTATCACTCAAGTTAAGGCTGCTGTTACTTATGCAGGAATGCCCGTTGGTAACATTGATGCTGATATTAGCAGCAACCCAATCGTTGTTGGAGGCAAGACCACTGCTGCTTCCCCTGCTATTCCTATCACCATGAACTTGGAACCTGCTGCTGTTGCTCTCTTGCTTCGCGATAACGCTCAAAGTGCTGGCTTGGACCTTCAACCTATTGATGCCATGCTTACCATGGGTGGCTTCAATATTCAAGGACAGCAACAAATTCAAGGAACTGCTGCTTTGTTCAATGGTTTCAATATCTCTGACTTTGTCATTAAAGCTTTCACCAACTTGCATGTTGATCTCCAACTTTCTTCCGTTATCAACATTGGTCAATACTCCGATACTCTCGCCATTGTCCAGAACAGCGTTCCCACCAAGACGGATGACACTATCACTTATTTGATTCCTGTGGTGGGTCAGCCTATTGTCCAGTCTATCATCAACCAAGCTGCGATGTCCTTCTCCAGTGCTATCCTTTCCGATGCTACTGACTCTGCATTCACTGTACAGCTTAATGGTCAAATCACTGGGACTGGTCCTTTTGCCGCTACCATTGCTTTCCCTACTCCTCTCAGTGTTGCTTGGAACGGAAGAACTATTGGACAAGTTACCATGCCCAGCATTCAAACTGTTGCTGATGTCGGTGCTGTCTTCAACGTCTCAGCTCACTTCGCTGTTACTGATGGCTCTGCTATGGCTGATTTCTCTGCTTACATGTTGCTTCAAAAGGATTTCGTTTGGGACATTACTTCGTCTGATGTCTCAGTCACTGCTATGGATTACACTTTCACAAACCTTACCATGAGCAAGTCTGTGACTCTTCTTGGTATGGCTGGTCTGGTCAATGATGTCAAGATCAACTCCTTCAACCTACCTGCCAACGACCCTGCTGGTGGTATTTCACTCGTTTTGCAAACCACTATTACTAACCCATCTCAGGTTGGTGTCAGTCTTCAAGGCCTTGGTTTCGAGTCCTTCTATGGTGACGTCGATGTTGGTCCAGTCGCTGGTGCCAATGTCAACCTTCCTCCTCAAGGCAGCGCCTCTGTTCAGATGACTGGTCGACTTCTTAAGCAAACCAGCAGTGATGGTCTCAATGCATTGGAAACAATGTTCAACAACTACCTTGGTCATAAGGAAACCGCCCTCTCTGTTAAGGGTTCTTCCGCCTCTGGTCCATCAGGTCAAGTCAGCTGGCTCTCTCAAGCCTTCCAGCAGCTCACTATCAACAATGTTATGCTTCCTGGAGGTCCTGACAATATGACTCTCATTCCTGCCGTTACAATCAAGCAATTCACCTTTGATTTCACCAAGGGTGCATACACTCCTGATTCTAGCTCCAATGATATTGAGGCTCAGTTCAAGAATCCATTTGGCTTCCCATTGTCCATTACAGGCTTGCAAGAAACCATCGAGACTTTTGCTTCTGGTAATGATATGGCTACTTTGGCTCCTCCTTTCAGCTCTGCCACTACCGATACATCTACTGGTATCATTAAGACTGGATTTGAGCATGTTCCTTTCAGCGTTCACGATAATGCCCAATCTCTCTTCAATACTTTCGTCAAGGGTCTCACTTTGACCTCAGGAGGTACTCTTGGTCTCAAGGGTAATATTTCCAAGACTGCTGTTTCTACTGCTGCTGGTGATTTCTCCTTGTCTGGTATTTCTTATGATGTTCAAAGTGCTCTTGCTGGTGAGTGAACCTAATACATGGAAAATGTTAAAGTCAATCAGTTTTCTAACTTTTGTTTCCTTATCTAAACAGGTTTCAATGATTTCGGTGGCGCATTCATTGTTGACCAAAGTACCGTTGCTATTACTGGTGCTACCCCACAATACGTGATCCTGAAGATGACCATCAGCATGACCAACCCATCGTTTATCACTATCACTATTGGAGATATTCAATTCGATACCTTTGTATCAGGCATTAATATTGGTCCCACAATCTTGAGAAACCTTACCATCGCTCCAGGAGCTCAAAACTACGCCGCTGAATTTCACTTGACTCCCATGGGTAGTAACGATGCTTTTGTCTCTGCTATCCTCTCTGGTTATTTGCAAAAGCAAACCTTAGCTCTCACCGTTAAGGGATCTGAAAACTCTACTTCCATTGATTCTCTCAAGGATGGTTTGTCTGGCGTCAGCCTTTCTGGTTCCCTTACTGGTATCGATGCTCACCTTATTACCGGAGGTTTGGTCGAGGACTTGACCTTGGATATTTCTACTTTCTCTATTGGAGCTAGTACCGTCATCACCCTTCACAACCCATTGGATGTTGGATTTTCTATCACCGGACTCAAGGCTGCTATCTATTACACTGGCACTTCCAGATTTGAACTTGCCTCCATTGACTACACCTTCCCATCGCCATTCACCATTGGTGCTCAAGGTACCGCCACGTCTGGAAAGATCCCTATCACATTCGTCGATCCATTGGCCCACCTCATCGACCTTGCTGAAATCTTGGTTTCCAAAAGCATTAATGTTGATATTAGCCAAAACGCGACTGTTGTAGTTGGCGATGGATTCAACAATGTCCTCACCTATAGCCAAACTGGAGTTCCCATTCAGAATGAAATCATACAGAGTACCATTGATGAAATCTTTGGTATTCTTGGTCCCAAAACCAATGGCACTACCAACAGTTTACTTGCCAATGCCACTACTTCTGGTGCTACTGCCTCCACCGCTAGTGGGGGTCTTGCTAACCTGTTGCCCACTACTACCACTACCACTTCTCCTACTACTACCCAGGCAGTTACAGACAAATCTACCACGACAACCACTTCTCCCGCAGCTGCTGCCACAACCAGCAAGAGTGGGGTTTGGCCATTCAACCTCTTTTAACAAGCTCACCCCTTCGTTTAGGAACCTTTGAATAAATCGGTAGACTCTTTGTAGTTTTTCTTGAACAGAGAAATTTTTTATATTCGTTTTACATATTTTTATATTATCTCATGTCTTTTATTCATTCCTTCAAAATGTAATCTGATCTGATTTGTAAAGCCATACTACTTTGAAAGTGGAAATATTATACCGCAGGCGTATTTGAATTCTGTTGTTCATAATAGACGGACTATAACGGATGTTTTGTTGGTTAGCATTGGACACTTTATATTACAGCTGATAGATTAGGGTATAATGGAGCATTTTTGTTATCTAGCTGACGCTAGTACCTTGCTTGCTGTCCTAGTATCCTGAATCATACATGTTAAAGTATTACCTGATCCAGGGTATGCAATCGACTCTCATTCATACATCGCATAACGCGGTATATTGTCTTGAGCCTTGCAATATATGTCTTCATTTACGCATACTGTAAAGTAGCAAGGAAAAAGGTTTGGCCCTTACAAATCAATATACAAAACGAGATATCTGTTACCATAACAGATAGTTTCTAATGTACGAATACAGCATGAATAGGAGTTGGCCATTCAGAAGGAGAACTTGTAGTATACTAACCATTTGGGAAGCATAGATAGGCTTTATCAGATATTGGTAGGTTAATGAAAAGACAATGATGTGTTAGGTTTTGACAGTTTATATTGGGTACGCGCGGCCAAAATTATTTACTTTTGCCTAGAAGAGTGGACGGTGTGGGGTAATGGGTCAATCCACGGCGGAGCATTAACTGTCTGACAGACAAAGTCAGCCAGTAACTAACGGGTCGTTCCTCCTACTTATTGTCTAATTCACTCTCTTAATGTTTACCAGTCTTGGAATCAAATGGCAAAACCATGATGCATCAGAAAAGGACGTTAGATCCCATAGCTTAGCGACTAGCGATATAATGCACTCTCACTTATACTACACGCGACTTGGTAACTAGTAAGGAGCTAAGCATACTCTCCTTGCAATAAAGGTCAAATATCGTCACCACCACTAGACCAGTGCTCTGACAGTATTGCTCACACAAGTACTAGCACCAACTCAAAACGCAAAGGCTACCTCTGTGGGGAAGACTAGTGTAACATGTTACCGAAAACAGCTATGAACATTTGTTTAGTGCCTGGGAAAGAGCCATAGTAGCAAACAACTGTGCAATTCACGCTTCATTCACATCACTCGGCTTGATTCCAACATGCTGTATCACGGAAATTCATTTTTGAACTACGATCTTTGGCTAAACATAACGTCTTACCTGCAAGTTCAAGACGTTTTGAACGCCTCATTGGTTTGCCGCGCTTGGTATAGGCAACTGGCGCATCAATCTCTGTGGGAAAAAGTATATATCAACATACTTCCTGGCTATCCGACTGATCACTTTCGAACATATCATGGGGTTTCCAAATGCTCTAGGCCAGCATTCGCTCCATTGGATGGTAATATGCCTGTCAAGTTGAACGACTGGCCCAAGCAATCGTGGAAGCAGCGAGCAGTGTATCTGGCGTATATCATTCATGTGCAATCAACCGTCATAGCTACCATGAGGCGAAAGACGAACATGTTCTTGGCAGTACCAGATCGACCTCTGCATGATATTGCGCAAATTAATCGGTTTGAGCAATTATATAATACCACCTTTCCCATTGACTTTGTCATTTTTGCTATCTACTTTGCCCACCACCTACAAGTGAACCAAACAAACCGCCATGAGCCCAGTATGGGTCTTGTTTCAGGGCAATGCTTTGAAAATGCTCACTTGTGGAAGTATTGGGCTGACAAGTTCAATTTTCAGTCCAGGGATTTCGACAATGCTAAATCGATTATGATAGAGGAAAGTTCGTTGCTGCGAAATCAGCCTTTTCGCAAGATGATGGTCTTCCCCTTCTCACAACTTACCAAATGCGATGCATTAAGCAAGGCACAATTTCTTGGTATGGTACTCAGTACGGATAACATTCCTGCAATGGTACCAAAAAATGAGAAAGATCCAAAATCCCAGGTTGATAACACCTTGACAGACGATGTTTCTGGATTTGTTTGGAGAGCTTCTTTCGCTGCTCTGCAAGATATACCATATGGACTCTCATGCATCAGCGAAAGCTTCACTGACTATCTCACGCAGTATTCTGGGGTAGTGTTAGAGTATGGAGATGTACCTCATTATGGCCGAATCGGGTTTGTGGACTTGATGATGCGCTTACCAAGTGAAAATCGACCCAAAACCTCAATCTTGTTACCTCATTCTCTCGATTGGGACATTGGCAGCTATCTTCCCACGGAATTCACTCGTATGGATTCCACCACTCCTGTGTTTACATCATTTGAACATCAAATAGACTCTTACGATCCATTGGAGCTCGATTCCACGTACAGTTTTGATCATGCAGAGGGACGCTCTGTAGCAGTAGCCCCCAAGCAGTTGTTTATAGCTGCAAAAGAAAAATATCGGTACCCCACACCTCACTATCGTAATTGTGCCTCAAAACTAAAAATATGTAACTTAGCTGATTTTGGTGCTGGTCGGTATCCCCCTGTGGAAACTGTTCGATTGCCCTCGAACGTATATAATGAGCTTCTGGAACAAGTTAAAGAATGGATAGCTACATCAGGATGTAAGTGAGGCACTTTCTTAGATATATTCACCATTTGCTAATTCACTTCACTATCACTCTAACAGCGACATTGGGGCCGATCACTAGACGGGTTGATGATGCACAATTGCAAGTAATTCTGCAGACCACTTCAGATTTAATGGATCTATACAAACTACATCAACAATGTATCCCGATTTCGTTGTTTTACGACACTGCGCAACGCACGGCGATATACTTTCTCTGGACTAGCAAGGAGTTTTATGATCACATCGAGGCTCTGCAGACCGAGATAATCAAATACTCGCCCTTCGAGCTTGGTGTTATTGCGAAGCGCTTTAAACATCAATTAAACCATTTGGGCTATTTCATAGGACGGTTTGAGAACCCAAAGACGGACTGGATGATTCGAGTCAAAGCAGATCTTTGCGATATTCCTGACTTTGCTTGGAATGAATTTCATCAAAAGGGGTAGCCGTTAATTCCATATAATTAAAACTCTTCACCCAATGTGAAATAAATTGCCCAACAGCATTTTGGAGATATTTACTATGGTATATTCGTAACGATGAATATTTCTGATACAGTTAGGCAAGATGCGATAAGTTTTCTTTAAAATTCCCATTCTCTTTCGTGACCAGATTGATGTTGTCAAGCAACGAATGATAATTATGTACTTACGGAATGGCCACCATCCAAAATGGGTTCTTTTAAAGGCTGCTGAAATCATATAATGAATGTGACGTACAGATGGTTCAAGAAGCGAGGTTAGAAATGATGGAATTACACGAATTGTGCAAGCGATGCATTCCAATAGCTCTATACTACAGCTCCTCGGAACTGGATATGGCTCGTTTCTACTAGGAACCGTAATCTTCTTATGATCATATTATTGAGTCACGACATGGAATAATACGACATCCGCATGGTAACCTCTTTATTCTGGAAAATAGATTCAATAGTCAACTTCGATAGTCTTGGCTACCTAATTGGACATCTTGAAAGTCGAAACAAGATCTCCATGCTTCGATTCAAAGCAAACCTAGCGAACCACCGGACTTCAAGTGGACCGTCTTTCAGCGAACTTAGTCATTCGCAATGACAGTATGGAGTGCCTACTTGCACACTCTTTCAATGACCAATTTATCCGCAATAAAAAATAATAATATTTCTCAATTCTGATTATCCTACAAGCAGCTCAATGAATATTATAGGTTACTAGACACAGTGCTTTTTTACTACTTTTTGTTGGTTTCGTGCTATTTTACATTTACGTGTGGCGCATTTGGACTGCCATCTTTTGCCGTGGCTGGTATGGAGTCTCAAAAAAAAAAGTTCCTGGCTCGCCTCCCAAACACAACTCGTACCGTACATGCTGCTCTGGTCATGGCAAGACGAGTATTCAAAGATGCCATAGCGCGCCAATTATCACATATCTCGGGAATCAAACACAGTGTTCTAGAGGCCGCCATTGAAATACCAAAAAATAGAACACATGGCGAATTCGCTGTACCACTGCCTAAAGTAATCCACAACTCTGAGAAGCCGGTTGGTAAGCCCGTAGAATGGGCAAAGCAACTTGCGTCTAAGGTAATGAATGAAAAACCTGCAGCTATTAAAAGCTAATGCCTCGTTCTAATTCGCTCGCATTCAGTTTAAAGCTGTCCCGTTTATAACGCGGGCAACAGCCGTAGGACCATTCTTGAACTTTTCGGTGCAACCAGCCGAGTATATTAGACGCACGCTAGCAGACGTTCATCACGATAAACAACTATATGGAACGAACAAAGACGTTGGGCAAGGAAAAACTGTGATCATCGATTACAGTTCACCAAACATTGCAAAACCATTCCACGCTGGCCATCTGCGAAGTACTATTCTCGGCAACTTTGTAAAACAGGTTCACCTTGCCATGGGCTATAACGTCGTTGGCATCAACTACCTTGGAGATTGGGGGAAGCAATATGGTGAATTGATATGAGTATTTTGGAGCAATCTGTATACGTTGACTGGACTAATATCACTTGCTTCTCTCTGATAGGACTATTGGCGGTCGGTTTCGAAAAGTACGGTGACGAACACCTCTTGAAAGAAGATCCTATACACCATCTATATAATGTATACGTAAAAATCAATAAGGATGCAAAGGAGGACCCAGAGATCGATAGGCAAGCAAATATGTACTTCAAGCACATGGAAGAAGGTGATCAACAAGCATTAAAACAATGGAGCAAATTCCGACAGCTGAGTATCACTTCTTATAGACAAGTCTACAAACGCTTGAACATAGAGTTTGAGCAGTATTCCGGAGAGTCCGAAGTCAACAGCTACATTCCACGCATATACCAATTGCTCCAAGACACGGGGCTCATACTTAAACAAGACGATGGGACGTTGGCTGTGGATTTGGACAAGTACAAACTGGGAAAACCAGTTCTCAAGCGATCCGATGGTACCAGTCTTTACCTTACGCGCGACCTGGCAAGCTTATTGATGCGTTCTGAGAGGTTTCCGGCTGATCGGACCATCTATGTTGTTGGCACAGAGCAATCGCAGTACCTGAAGCAAGTATTCAAAATCGCCGACCTCTTGTTTGCAGGCAACCAGTCCATGCCGAAACAACTCCTTCATGTACCATTTGGTCGAATTCATGGCATGTCAACAAGAAAAGGAAGTGTGGTATTTTTACAAGATATCTTGGACACAGCAAAGATGAGCATGCTCGACATTATGAAAGAGAATGATGAAAAGTATCAACAGATTCAACAGCACGTCAACGAGGAGATTGCAGATGTGGTTGGTGGATCAGCCGTGTTAATACAAGACCTGGCAGCTAAACGAATTAAAGATTATCATTTCTCTTGGAAGAGGATAACGGATGCACGTGGAGATACTGGTGTTTATCTTCAGTATGCACACGCTCGGTTGTGTGGGTAAGTCACTAGTTTCTTTTTAGGTCTGAGCTGCCAAAGTTTTCATAGGACTCATGATATCATAATGCTTGGTTTGGGCTAGTATTGAGCGAAAATCCGCAACTCCAATTGTGTCCGATGTCGATGCTGATTTATTAAAGGAGAAGGAATGTATGGATTTGGCTGTTATCATATCGCAATATCCTGATGTTGTTCAGAGCGCATTCGAGACGCTAGAGCCATGTACTATCGTCCAGTATCTCTTCCACCTTTCACACTCCATCAGCTCCGCTAACCGTCAGTTGAGGGTCAAAGATGTCGAACCTGACCTTGCAAAGGCGCGAATGTCATTGTTCTGGGCAGCGAAAACCACCTTGGCAAACGGCATGCGACTTTTAGGAATTCAACCTTTGGAACGAATGTAAAGATGCTCGCTAGTTTTACTACCTTAAGAGCATGTTCGGAATGTTGATAGAAGGAATCTCCTACACCAGCCACATCTATTTACTTAGAATCTTTTTTTTTTCTTCACCACCTTGAAGCCCTGTTGTTGTTATTATATTCTTTTCTTTTGTTTAATCCTAATTGTTCTTTAAATTCCATTACCAATAGACTTTTGGAAACACTCTCGAAAACCTTTTTTGTTTGTATCATCGTCACATCTTCCCCTGCATTCTTACCAATTCACTTCAAATCATGACCATTGTCATTGTTTAAATCCGAATTGTCGGCGGTGCAGCGCTATTTTTATTGAACCATAGCCAACATACTTGATACGTTCAACTTATAACGGTCGTAGGATTGTATCAGCTTCAACAGCAGTCCTCCGTCTATCCTGTCGACTCCCTCAGATTATTTTTCAGGAACACACTTATCACAGTTTTATTAACCCCAGAAACATAACTAGCCTAAACAAAAAACATGTCAGCCGCTAAAATGGATGTTGCACAGCCAACAGAGCATATGATCGTTTCGTCCAGCCTGAGCCCATCTCATTTGGATAGCAAAGATCATTTTATGCAACAGAATAATACCATCGATGATGACAACACCGCCGGAGACAATGCCGCTAATAATTTGGCCAACCAATTGGCTTCCCAATTTGCCCGCTATGATTTGGCTCAACCCCCGACTTACTATGGTACAGATAACTACACTATGCAAAACACAAGCGATGTCATTGATCGTTCCGCCTACCATGACGTTGAGAAAGTCATTGAAGTCTCCCCTAATGGTCGTTATGCTCGATTGAACACTCTTCTTGGAAAAGGTGCCTACAAGATTGTATATAAAGGCATTGATCGAGAAGAAGGCTATGAAGTGGCGTGGAATATCTTTTCACAGGTATGATATCCATCCCGGTATGTCGTTTGCTTGCCGTTGGGCTAAAGCTGACCCATCCACATTCTTTTACAGCCCGCAACAACCGATTATCAGGACTTGAGCCATGAGATTGAAATTTTAAAGTCAGTGCGACATCCCAATATCATCGCCTTTCATGACGCTTGGTCAACCAATAATGAATTTGTATTCATCACTGAACTGATGACCTCTGGAACACTTCGTGACTATATCCGCAAACTGTCTCTCCCAAATATCAAAGTCGTAAAGCGCTGGTCAAGACAAATTCTCAAAGGTCTGGTTTACCTTCACGGTCATGAACCACCTATAATACACCGTGATATCAAATGTGACAACATCTTTATCAATGGCGCCCACGGAGAAGTTAAAATTGGCGATCTAGGAACCGCGCAGGAGAATTCGCCCTTGATGAGCTCAGCCAAACGATATACAGTCATTGGTACTCCAGAATTTATGGCTCCAGAAATGTACGAAGAGAAAGGATACAGCGAGAAAGTCGATATCTATGCTTTTGGCATGTGTTTGTTGGAAATGATTACTGGAGAGTATCCTTATGGTGAATGCAAAAATGCCGCTCAAATTTACAAGAAGGTTATACAGGTATTGTAACTTTAGATACTGTGTTGTCTGAGATCTAAGTCATGAACTTACATCATTATTTTCTTTTTTTCGGATTATATTAGAATATCAAGCCCGAATGTCTTTCCAAAGTTCAAGATGAGGAAGTGTTGGCTTTAATTAATAGTTGTCTTGCGCCTGAAAATGAAAGGTAATGTTCATATTTCGATATCTATTGTGGTCGACTATTGAAAATGCACATCCTTCTAAGTGTTCACTGCAGAATGTCCGCTCAAGAAATCTTGGAACACTCTTTCTTAGCTGTTGAACCAGAGGTTGTCCTTGTTGCTACTGATAACACTAAGAAGCATTTGCATATGCTAGTTGTGTTCAAAGGCATGGAAAAGTTGTCCGTGAAATTTGAGTTCAATGCTGTGAGATATCGTTTCCGTAACATTTAATCTATCTCGTGGATCCATGACTGATTTTTTTCATGAATTCACTTAGGACACTGACACTGCTGATGAGGTCGTTTCTGAAATGGTAGGTCAAAGTGGATAATGAGAGTGCTTATGGATAAAAAACGGCCATCCCAAAAAATATGTTCACTGACAAGCATATCCATGATAGATTGAAGAACAGGTTTTACCTCAAAGGTACCAGCAATTGATCACAGGCGAAATTAATCGTATCTTGCGTGATATGAGCAAGGACTCTGGTAGTCATCAAAAAGATCAGACACGATTAGTATGGAGACGCGAATATGATTATCAATCAGAACTGGAGCATACTCGATT
Organism: Umbelopsis sp. PMI_123; assembly: GCA_021235465.1. NCBI lineage: Eukaryota > Fungi > Mucoromycota > Umbelopsidomycetes > Umbelopsidales > Umbelopsidaceae > Umbelopsis > Umbelopsis sp. PMI_123. The sequence goes on along the minus strand of JAJSME010000018.1, from coordinate 140,867 downwards.
GGAGATTCTGAAAGCCGAAGAGAGGGCCCTAGAAGCTCAAAAGCGGTGTGAGGAACTAGAGTTGCAAGCTAGTATTGCTGAAGAGAGATTTGCCGAAACCGTGCGCAAGATGAACAGCGTAGAAGTAGAAGAGCAAATAGAGAGTCCTCATGATACCAATAGCTCTACGCATGCTGCGCTGATGGAGCAGATCCTTTCCAGTAAGCAAGAAATCGCTTTGTCAGAACCAACGGAATTTTCACCACTGACACATGTTGCTATTTTTATTTATTTATTTATTTTATTTGCCATTCACAGAATATGAGGATAATGAGGATATCCAAGGTCTTGTACTTGACGCTGCAGCAGCTACCAACCGTGGAAGGGATAAAGCCACAGAATGGGTTCACAAACTTCACGACCAAGACATACTGACGGTAGGAGACTTGCGTGGCCTTTATGATGAAGATTGGGCCGGCTTGGGCTTGACTGTGTTTGCATTGAGGGCTCTCAAGAACACACTCAAAGGAAAGAAACCCTCTATGCGTAGCAACAGTATATCCGATGTAGATGGACCAGGCATTATGGAAGATGTTTCCTCTGTTACCACATAATATTTTGAATATAGTGCGTTCTCTTTATGATGCTCTGTTATAGTCCCATGACCTTCCCTGCTGCAATCGATTGATACTTTCTCCTACCTATACTATGCATGAAAATTGAGGTGATCGTAGCCCGACACAACCGAAATTTTTTTATATACATTGATGTCATTAAGTCATAGAGATACATGTAAGATGAAGTTGGTACAAGAGGGCTACGATTGAGAAAGGAGCCATGGTATTATATTGTGAGATTCTCACGTGGCGATATTCATTTTACTTTGTCGATTACGAAGGTCCAATCTAGTACCGTTGACAGTTTCATGGTCCCACGCTGACCAAAGGCCGTTACTAAGACCAACATAATACCATATGATAATTGATATAGTAACAATCATCCATACAGCTGAAAGGATGGCCATGGTGCGATTCAGGAGATGAAATAAATGTGAGTATGAAAGTTCCTTTCGATACCGAGCTTTATGGAGTGAACCTGCCAGCGCTTTGGTCATCCAAGATGAAGTTTTCTGATCGTCACTGCTGCTGTAGCTACTTCGGACACTGCCGGCCGATGTATGCGGGCGGCAGTAAAAGCCTCCTATCCACCAACATGGAAATAACAGGAATCCAAGAGCAAATAGCGTGACCTGCATTGAGTAAATTGAACTACCTGTTTGCCTGATGTAATCATCACTGGAATCGTCTGGATGAGGTGTAGTAATTGAAACAATGTCGCCTGCGTACGAATCATTGTCTTTCGCTGACGAAGCAGAAGAGATGGTCGCACAATTGTGTTGAAACAATGGCACGGAGCTATCTAGCCGATGATAGGGATTGACAACAATTTCACGGTTCAGCATAGGAGTCTTCAGTAACCAGGATCTTGGCCAGCCATGTTTTCTTCCAGGTGTCATTGATCTAAATAGAGATTGGTAGTTGATAGGAACATCTACAGAAAATCTATATCCATGAGCCGATAGCTTATGTGATGAGGATGCTGTGGGATACGTTGAGGGTCTGACATGTGCTAGCTGTGGTACATTGATGTTGACGGCTCGCTCAGCCGCTAGTTTGACAGATGACCTTGGATGACTGTTGAATGATACCAGAGTTGCTGCATCAGACACCGCACTACTTCGAAACGCGCTAACATTAGACTGTGGTTTAGGAGTAGCTGCAAGATATTGGCTAGTATTAACATTGTCATCATCCTCAGTTGGTTTAGAAGCATCAATGGCTGTTGAACTATGGCTCCCTCCTGGCACTGGCGATGCAAATGGATCGAGAAATGAATCCATTGAAGAGTAGAAAAGTGACAGAGAAATAAAAAGCAGAAGGCTTCAATACACATTCTCAAACAGTTTTATTATATCAAGACTTGTAGCTAGCAATTCCAATGCAATGAATGATATTTTTTTAGTTGAGTTATGTATCCATTCTCCAGAGATATTCAATTTCAACGTTTTCAGACATTTAGGGGAATTACTGTAAAATTTTGATACTTGCTGACCAATTTACATATGAGTCTTTTTCCCCACACTCAAAAGTATAGGAAGGGTTGAAAATGTTGATTGACCGACAAGTTTTTACCATTCCATTAAATCTTTACTGATCATGTCATTCCCAGTCGCCATACCATCAAAGGAGAAGCATTGGATTACTCTCCATAAAGAAGGGCCACTCTATATTCTGCACATGCATATTGCTGACAATCGATTCAATTCCGAATTCGTTGCTGCATTGAACCAGGCCCTGACTATTGTTGAAAATGCTATCTATACTGCTGAAGATGTAGGCGATGCCGCTCTAGTCACCGTTGGAAATGACAGGATTTACTCCAATGGACTCGACCTTGCAAATGTCATTACCGACCTGACTTTCATGGACGGATATATGGGCTTGTTGAGGCGGCTTTTGACGTTCTGTATTCCCACTGTTGCTGCGCTCAATGGGTAAGTTTGTGCCCAGACAGTTGAACGCAGTGAATCTTCATATGCTAAATTTGGAAATGTTGCGATAGGCATACGTTCGCCGGTGGTTGTATGATGGCTCTTTCTCATGGTATGATATCCTTCATGTTTTCGTTAGTGAATTGTATTGGGCATTGTGAATTCATCGTAATTTTTCTTGTATTAGATTACCGAGTAATGCGCTCTGATAGAGGATTTATGTGTATGGTGAGTAATGCAGCATTGATCGATGAGCCCCCCTTGGAAAAAAAAATGGCTAAAACCCTAATTTTCTAATTAAGAATGAGGTTGACCTTCCTGCACCTTTGGCTCCAGGAATGGCAGCTGTTATTCGTGAAAAGGTTAGTCCTCACGTGTACCGCGATATGATCTTGCAAGGTCACCGCTACACAGCACAGCAAGCTTTGGACGCTCATTTGGTTGATGAAATTGCTGAAGGTGACAAGGTTCTCTCTGTCGCCAAGGCTCTAGCTCTTAAGTGGGCTCCCAAGGCCAAATCTGGCATTGTGTATAAACAACTTAAGGATGAAATGTACACTAACGTAGTTGCAAAGCTATCAATTCCCTACCATCGATTGGCACCCAAATTGTAAGAATAATAAAAAGGCAGAAGGCTTTATCAGCTAGGCAGGCAGGCAGGCAAAAGACGCAATGCAGTCGCAAAATAGCGCAAGCAGTCTTGAGCTTTGTTTTTGACGGTCACATGGGCAAAATAGGAAATTTGTTGGCCCCCCGCACCACGGTATTTATCCATGGTTGAACGTTACTCTGATTTCCATGGTCTACCCACGCATTAAAGCTATCAAGCCATGATCGATAAGCCCGAACATCTAGACTTCTTTAAACCATACCACTTACCTTCCTTGTTTCCCCTTGCCCACTAACCTGCTTTGTCCGCTAAACTTTCAAAATCAAAAAGTTTCATCAGCCGGCAAGACGACAGATTGCGCAATAACAAATTAGCGTGGTAAAACTTGCCCCTAACATTGCGCAATAAGTGGCATAGACATGGTGCGATCTCTTCCCAATTGGATTGGCTGACAGTCTTTATAACACACCTGTACCAAGCGTGGCTGCCATCATTTCAATCAAAAATGGCGAGCAAAGTTAAACCCCCCCCCCATTCTGGTAGTTTTTGACTTGAATGTAGCCCATACATTCATTTAGTTCCCAAATTCTCACTCATTGACCATTTCCTCTTTGATTGCGCCATTGCTCGCTAAAAATTGTCCCAAACCAAGTCTTTCTTTATTTCTCTTATCTCCTTTTATCATTTATCCCATTTCTTTTGTATCTTTGTTAAATTTTTATTTGTCTTTGTCGATGACACAACCTGATACCCAAGCGATGCGGACCTTACCTCCCATAAGCTCTTTAGGTCACCAAACCGATCTGACCAATCGTCCCAAATCTATATTACCTGCTTCAACCCCTCGACCCACTCCGATCCTACCTCATATTGTCCCTAACTCGTCTACCACCACTTCTGCGTCTTCATATCATCCTACACCTCAAGAACCTGTCATAGGCTCCGCATCCCATCAGCCTTATTACTCTATGCATGTTACGTCCTCACCACATCATACAGAAGGATACGCTTATGACCCAACAAAGACGCCACCCAGCCACCTGGACATAAAGGCTGGTCAGCTGACCTCCGAACAGGTGCTTGCAGAAAAGCGAAGGCGAAACGCAGGCGCGTCTGCTCGTTTTCGTGACCGTCGAAAGCAACGTGAACGAGACATGAATGAAAGATGTCATCATTTAGAAGAAAGAGTCAAAGAACTCGAACTTGCTTTGTCACGCGCTACAGGGCAAAGCGTCGAAGAGATTCAAGAGGGAGGCTACAAGCCGCAACCACAGCGACGACGAAGTAGTTCTGTCTATTCAGATGAATCTCAAGAGAAACATGTTATGATTGATAATTTCCAGTCTCTTGGAGAGAGAGTTACCGAATTAGAAAATTTGGTTGGTAGTTCCCGACGAGAGAAAGACGCAAGTGTGAAACAGCTTCAAGAGCTAGAGAAAGAGGTGCGTACCATGCATGCTTTTTTATTACCCTCTAAAAAATTGCCAAAACTAAATTCTGTTGATCCCTTTTAGAACGCATACTTGCGTTCACTGTTGACTCCAGCTGCGGCTCCAATATCCATGGCCCCTTCTACGCCGCCAATGTCCGTGTCATCCTCCCCTCCCACTAACAGCCATAGATCAGTACAGCGGCTCTCAATCATCGCTGCAGACGAAACTTCGCATATCGATCCAAAGAAACGAAAATTAAGTAATGACGCTGCTTCAGAAGCCACTCTAGATCATCCCAATACAGATTAAAAGAAAAGCCCGAGAAACTGTCACTCACTCTTCATGACCTCAACTTTGAATATTCGCCTCATGCGGATATTGCAATACTACATCAATGTAATGTTTAAATGTATATAATAAAAAATTGGTTAAACGAAATTTCTCGTTTCACACCCATGTCATAATTATTGTGAACTTGTCCCATAAATGACCAACCCCTGGTGGATTTTCCTTTTGTAGAATCTGCTACTGGTTTTGTGGGTCAATTTTTCCATGAACATTGAATGTAAGAAAAAGATGAATAGCCAAGCTATTTTCTTTACTCCTTTCCTCGGCTTTGTATGACTTTTCAAGGAGACTTTTCCCCCAGTTGGAAAATCAAGTATCGTACTCCTGCTATAAATTTATTTCCAGGGTTAGGGCAATTAAGCAAAAAAGATTGACTGCATGTTTGGAGCGGCGCCCTAACGGCTGAGGTTTGAAAATGAGAAAAGGTGGGAAGTTTGGACTGAAAGAACGGACGAGAGAATTTTTTTTTTTTCGTCTTCCCCACCTTTTCTCTTATTTTCTCACTCTCTCTACCTTTATTTTTCAAATCATGTTGCACTACGACTCTGTACTTGGTACGATACAATACGGATCATGAATATATGTAAACACACAAATATCTAATTTTATCACCACTAGAACCTCAACCTGTACCCGCACACGCTGCCAAATCACCTCACCATGTCATTCCCGACGACATGCAAGAAGTCTACATGTCGTCGGATGAAGAAACTATGACTACAGCCACGTTTAGTACAGTTGCAGCCGGTGATGCTGCTCATATGGATCATGATATGGACTGCCCCTTGAGAGAAGAAACCTATAAACAGTTTCAACATGCCATGGAAAGTGCCACTGATACGCACGTTTCCACCTGTAAAAGCACCTATTTCTTCGATGGTGGCAAACGATTTATTTCTGTAAGTATTCCGCCAGCTAAAACAATGCATTACATGTCTTCAACTTTTGTTGACGTATTTCTTTTTGCACAGCTCCCTACACTCGGTAACTCCACCATCAAGGCAGCATCTTTGGTATCACGCATGTTTGAACATTGGTTGGAAAATAAGATTTGTCACACCAGTCATACAAACGAAGAAGATCATGTCCCAATATTAGAAGACAGCGTTGAATTGTGTTCAGAAGATATTATGAATACCCTTAAACAAAAAGGCTCCGTACGTGCCTTCAACGGTTTGTCTCACGTGTTGCTAAAGATTCGAGCTGGCCACGCTTACTTTTATCACCAACTGGATGACGGTCAGCCCTTATTATCACAAGACATGGAAGACTTTTTCCAACAATTCCCCTTATTTGTTGAAGTTTCTATCCATGTCAAAACTCTCGACACAAAGCGACTCTCTCCTCAACATCATTGCAAAGTCCTCTTGTCTATGGAGAACATGGCGGTCAACCCTACAAAGCCCTACAGATTGATGGAAGATATTCATCTTTCATGAACAACAAAAACAAAAAGAAAGTCAGAGAACCGCCTTGTTTCCGCTTTAGCATTTGAAGATGAGCAAGCAGTATTATTTTTTTTTTTGGCCTTTTCAATCCCCGCCGCCTTGTTTCTATTTTCTCTATTTTCTCTTTTGTTGAAGCCTCTCAATTCTAAGAGAAAAACTGCATACCCGTACGCACAAGTTGTCTTCATTCAAATCAATGTCTTCCTTAGATATAGTAGCATCCTTAACAATTTTTTAGTTTTTATCTGTGTGTTCTATTCTCCATAAGAGAGTGGTTGTAAATAAAATCTTTTTTTCGTCCTTATTCTGTTACGTTAGCTACTATGGAATGATGCTTGCTTATGTACAATATTAATGATGGTGGTATATAGTTCCAACACTTTTAATCGCTGTTGTCAGAGTCAGTGTAGTCGACGGACACTAGGGATGCTGCAGTGGAACTTGATCCAGGCACTAGGTGGTTCATTAGGGACAGAAATGTCGGGTTAGCGCACGTACGTTTTGTTAATTTATTAGAGCCGGACCAATACGAACCTTGCTTCGCTTTGGACTGCTTTAGCACCACTATGTCTCCAAAGTCATCTTGCTTAGATGCTTGAGCAAAGGAAGTGGAAATCTGTAGAAATGGATCGACCTTTTTACGAGTCTGAGTGACCAGTCGAGAAGCCAAATCATCTTTAGCCGAAGCATTGATTCCTCGACGTCGCTTGCTAAACAATGGACTAACTTCCGCCTCTATTTTCCTCTTCTCTGCTGAAGCAATGACTGGGTCTGCGAAGGAAAAAATTCAAATCATGTTAGTAACGGAAGTGTCAAGTTTGTACATCCACCAACATGACGTTTTCATTCCTTCCTCTTACCTGCAAACTCGGTGAGCTTAGCTCTAATGTCATCGTCAGGATGCTCGTCCACAAGGTCAATGTGCAGCGACATCTTATCCCTGAGTTTATCCTTTTTCTCCTGATTTGCCTTGTCTATCTTCTTTTGGTCTCTAAACTTTCGTCGTAATTGTTGGGACTGGGTATAAGGGTCACGCCATTGAGCATCATTCAGTCTTTGAAGTTGCGTGAGAACAGGAACGGTTTCAGTTGCCTTCCGCTGGTCCTGCACACCATGTTCCAGTTTGAAAAATGCGTCATTTGCCATCTTTTCCATTGTCGCTTCATCTGCTTACCCAGGAAAATCATTGGTTACTTCCGATATAATCCAGACCATTCAATTACCGAGGATACTTTACCTTTGAGTCGAATAACTTCGGAGTCCTCCGGCTCCCATTCCTCTACTTTTTGCCGTGCTCCGCTCACTACCTCATACTTTGTATCCTAGAAGCGACGCACGGGAAATTCCGTTTGACTGAGTTATGCATACTTTGTTCACTGGCCAATTACCCCGGTTCCCCTACCTTTGGGTTTGTATGAATTTCGATCCAATTATCGCACAAGTGGCATTTCATGCGAAATTGCCATATGGGAGTCGAGTAGTAATTCCCAATCTTTTTTTTCTCCGCATTGTATCTTACGCCTAGATTTACGATGAACATGAGTTCGCAGTCTATATGTGCCGTGCCGTGCGGTCACCGTCTACTGGATGTATACTTTACCCATGCCAATATGGTTGTCGCATCCTTCACACCAGATATTGAAAGGAAGTTCAAAGCTAAAGGCAGTCAAGAAGTTAACAATGACATGTAGTAACCGTAGTCTGATTTTAACTTGACATTACCGAACAATCAATATTCCCTTGTCAATCTTGCGTGCGCGATCACCAAGTGGATGTTTTCCTACGAATTTATTGACTGATCCCTAATGTGATATTTGACAAAAAAAATGAGGCATTTTAGTCAAGTTCAACATTCCCACTACATTGCTTCCCTATAACAACGTACCTTTTCAGGCGTCCAATCTGGGGGATAGTACTTGTTGAATGGCTGCATGTTTCTGCTGCTCCAGCGATTTTGCTAGACCGGTGAGCATATTTTGCCTGTGCCAGGTGGCTCCATATACTGCGAGGGACTGCGAAATTTGTTTTTTTAATTTTTTTTTACCACGCCATTGCCCAGCCTTTAAGCCCAAGTCCAAGTCCAAGCAAAAACGTCTAAAACTACTGTACGATCGATCGCTCTCTTGTATGGTACATAGGTACAATGTTTTCTGATCTGTGATCAGTGATACTCTACTAACACACTGATGTTTTATCCCACTACACACGAAGTCGCCGAAAAGACATCCATCATGTGGAAGGCCTGGTGCGACTGCAGCACAACAGCAGTGCAATACATGAATTGTTCACGTGTACATTTCTCTCGCACAACATTTGCAATGGTGATAATTAAGGTTGCCTATTTTTTTGAACAGAAATTTCGAAGAATTTTGATTTCTAACACATGGTAATATATGCACAGGTATAAAGGATCAATTATCTCCAAAAAAATTCTATTGTATTCTTCAAGTTAAACCAAGCTTTATCATTAATATACAGTAGAGTCAGTGCTTCGTCCGGGATGAGTCAAACCCTCAAAATCCTAACCCGACCTAATCACTCTTTCCAACCCCCACCCCCCCCCACCGAATTAAGCGAAGTGGTTAACGGGCCGCGAACGGAGAAACAGTTTGAGCGAAGCTGGCTACATTATATATCCGCTCTTGTCCAATGATACACTTTGGTAAATATTAGAAGAAATATCAATTTTAAGGATCTGGAAGAGGCGAGACGACATTTAGGTTATGATTCATAGTCGTTGCGACTTTCGCTTACGTATCCTATATGGTATTGGGTGGCAAAGCCAAAATATATGATGAGGCGGCTGTATCCGGTGTACGGTTGAGCCAATGGAAAGCCATTAGGTTTCAAGGATAAACTACATCCGCTCCTAATTTGTCAGATCGGAGTAGCAAAAGGTGCGTCTACGTAGCCCGTTTGTCATCTGGTCGCTATTATATGACACATAAGCCTGGATCCAGATCAAAGTAGAACGGAAACATCACAGTATGCCAATTGTAAATAAATCGCATGGCTTCTATACACTCAATCAATGATAATGAAATTCTTAAAAAAAAAAAATTAGAGATCATATTCACTTGTCGTCCGGCGCACTTTGGCGAGCTATTGACTAATTTTTCATTAATGGGTAATTAGTAGTAAGGGCGACCAAAACCGTGATCAGAAACTTTGGGAAATAAGCGAATATTGCTGCGAGGTGATCGGCTAGCCATGACGCATCACCACATTTATTTACTTTCAACTTTCGGTTACGCTTAAACCCGTTAATGTCCTGTACACCTGCTTAGCAATACATGCGTCAGCCCTGCGCGAACCAAAAAAAAAAAAAAAGAAAAATTTGGTCAAGGGCTAAGCGGGGGTTTATGGCATATCGGGAAACGTGGTTGGAGGTGGATAAACATCGGCCATAGGAATCTCAGAAAATTTTAGCCGAGATTTCTTTGGAGAAAAGCAGTGATTACACAATCCCAACCAACCCTCTGACACTCAAAAAATTGATATATAATCAAACACTGTTTCTTGTTCCCCTTTTCTCACTTCCCTTTTGGACCTTTTCCATCATCTTTTCTATTCTCAATCATGAATCGATTGGATCAATATTCATTAAATTTTCAACATGGTCCTTCCATTAAATCCATGTTAAGTAGCGATCCCATCAATCACCACAACCACTATGACAACAACCGTTCTACAGAGGATCTTTTAGAACGTAATCGGTATCAGAACAATGCGACTCCTCCAGCTCTAATGCCATCTCCACCTGAATTACTACATGATAGTGGTGAAGATGAATCAGATGAAGATATAATTCATGACCATATTAGCCCGTCTTATCTTCTCTCCAGCCTCCACCATAATCATAATCATCATAAAAGCTCCCCTGTGTCTGTAATGAGACAGAGAGAGTCATCCATCAGATCAGATTCTAAGCCTTCTGCATCATTTGACGACACTAATAAAACTATTCAAGAATTCGGCCCTAATCATCACCGACATTTCACTAGCGCACGGCAGAACCGTTTGTCCGCTCACCGCACAAAATTATCTTCCTCCCCAGAAGAGGACTCCCAGATCAACCGTAGAAAATCGGTGCCTCACCGATCTCCTGCTGCCATTCAAGATGCATTGCAAGCAACTGCTTTGGATCAAAGCATTGTGTTCCAACTCAATGTCTCTGGTGATCTATTCTATCATCATGAAGACATCGACACTGACAATATTGAGTGCAAACCTGAGGTGATCTGTGGTGAATCCCTTTTAACGGCTCTGCGCACAAGAGTCACTTTAGCAAGACATGAACGACCTACTCTGAGGCCAAAGCAAACTTCACCTAGACGTCATTTGGTAGCTCATAAAATTAATATTCCTCGATCGCCTAAACCCCTTAAGCGACGAAAGAGCCCTGAAGCTGTCAGCCCCTCCGATTTGGCTAATGCCTTTACTGATATGACTGTGTACACACCTAATAGTGATGAAAAGCCTCACCATCATCATCGACGTGCGCATGCTTTTGATTACAGAGCTCAATTGGACAACTATGATGAAGAAGATGAAGATGCCAACAAGTCTGTAATTAGCTCAGAATCTGCTATGGATATTGAGACTGATAAAGCCCAATCGCCACCCACAACCTCACATCGCACAAAGTCAAAGGGCCCATGCCAAGCTTGTCAAGAAGTATCAGATGGATGCATGCGCAAAGGATTTAACTGGCCCTTTGAAGCAAGTCTCATTTACTATGATAAAGGCAAACCTTTTGTCTATCTATGCAATAAATGTGGACTCCGGTAAGTTACTAATCGTCAATCTATATTATTAATTCATTTTGATTCCACTGACTAACAACATAAAAAAATTTTTTTTTACTATCTTACAGTTATAACAAGAGTAATGGATGCGTGTGTAGGAATTGTCGATGGGTGTTCTGCAAAGAAGAGAAGCGTAAGGCTCTTCAACATATTGAAAAGATGCGAGCATCTCGACCTGATGGCAAGCTTGATATGGATGAATTCATCGAAGGCTTCGTCTGCAGTCCAAAATATTGGTCTTGTGGACAGAAATGGCGTGTTGGCTGGGTCCTGAATGCTAATGCCAATGAATAAGCAAACAAGCTTGCCTGTAGACTTTTACATTTTACTCGCTCCCTGCGCTGGATTTTATTTAACTGTTTGTACATAGATTATTTTTTTTTTCTTTAGCCCCCTTCAATTTAACATCCCCCCAATCTCTTGCGATCTCTGATCTGAATATTTCTCTTTTCACTGTCATATGCTTTTGTTTTAGGAATACCGTTTAAATGAATGTATCATAATTTTTTAATTTTTTTTTTTTTAATCGGTTCAAAGAATACATTAATTGGTTCTGATCAACACTGCGTAACAATCTATTGGTATTACGATGAATCTATTCGCCTTATTTGGGGGTTTCATGTTGCGCCAGCCTGCATCCACACTTTGACTTCTGTAATGATGGCTTTCGTTCCAGGGCAATCTAATGGTTGTAATATCCATGAAACGAACCGCATCATTCTGTTTTTTGCCGTTCTTGGTTATGTTTCAGTTTTGTTTCAAGCTTATGGAAGGCTGGGTGGGGGTGGTTCCAAATAAGGAGGCCATCCGGAAGAATACCCAACACAATTACACTTCGCTATCCACTTATGCTTTGCTATGCCACAATTCAGTGTCACATACAGTGAAATACTGTTCATAGTATAGTTTATTTGTATAATGTGTCCATCGTGAAACAATTTTTTTGAATTTGAATATGATGATGTCTCACTAGTCCATTACATATGGATAACGTATAAATTGTGCTAAAGTAAAGAAGGCTCAAGCTGCAGTGTGTGAGATGTGTCATTACTAGTTAGTTATTTGCCGTTAGCCGTTGGATCCATAGGTCCATCGACTGCGACAACAGCTGAATCTCCCATAAACTGGGCGGTATCGAATCCATTTTCTTCAAGATATGCCTTAAATTCCTGATCCTCTTTCTCTAGTGAATCAGGTCCAATATTAGGAATGCAAAAGAATGCGATAATGCCAGCCAAAATGGCGACACCACTTTCAAGTAAGAATGGTCCTTGTTGTCCTACGCGAGTAATCAATGGCTCAAATGCGAGAGTTCCTACAGTGGCACCGACCTTTCCGATCGCTACATGGCAGGCGAGAGAGATCAAAGATTAGTATATTGGTGCTTGATCAAACGTCAGATCCTCCTTCATCTGTATGATAGACTCTCCAGCGTCAAAGTTTCAATGCTGTACTCACCTGCAGAAATTCCGTAACATGTTCCTCTAACAGAAGTGGGCCAGACTTCTGCGCTCACAAGACCAATGGTATCGCCTGGACCTAATTCTCCCATCATCAGAAAAAGGCCATACATAATCACAAACATGGGGAAACAGTTCTTGACCAGCAAATCGAGGCAGCCACCCATGATGAGACCGACAATACCTTGAGCAATGAAACCAAGCGACATGGTCTTCCGTCTTCCAATTCGATCTGCGAGGAAGGCACCAGCAATGGCTCCAGGTAAATAAAAAGTATAGAGAAGTGTGTTCCAACCAGCTGTTTGTATTAATGGACTATTAGGGGGTACAACGACCTCCAGAATGGTTGTAGAGAACACTCCACTTGGATACGAGACGAAATCATATATGAACCAAAGACCACCTGTAGTAAGGAGACGTCGCCAGTAACGTTTGAAGATGAGCCAATAAGGAACTTTACGCTTAATATGAGATTTTCTGTATCGCGCAGGATCAGACATACGAAGTCGGACTTTTTTTAAAGGAGTACAGAAAAAAAAAAGTTAGGGCATAGGCGGACATTAAAACCTCACGTAACAACACTTACAATATAATAAACTAAGAGGGGGGATGACTCCAAGGCCCAAGCAGAGTCGCCACACAGGCTCCAGATGACTCTCTCCAAAGATTGCCAGCAGGATAATTGGAACCAAAGCAGAAATAACGTAGCCAAAGTCAATCACAAAATTTGTTACCATGATGAACAAGAAACCACGTTTTCCAGGTAGGACTTCATCGGCGCTTTCACCAGCCGCAACACTGGAGCACGGATACTCTCCACTATATCAAACTGAAATATTAGATCTATTATAGGAGCATAAATTTCAAATAAATGCTTACCCTACACCAACACCCATGATACCTCTAGAGATGACCAGCATCCATAGTAAACCTTGTGGAGATGTGCCACTACTTGCAGCGCACATAGCAACACCGAGGATGACAAGTAAAGTAGTGGAGACCAGACCAATTTTACGACCAATTCTATCGCAAATAACACCAAAGCCTAGTTGACCAACCACAGCTCCAACGAACATGGAATACGAAATGCGAGATGCAACGGTGGCATTAAAAATGTCAGCTCCATAAATCATTTTGAGTGGAACCTGGACAAAAGAGATGATACCAGACTGATAACCGTCGGAAAAGAGAGCAGCACCAGAAAAGATGGTGGTGAAAATAGCTGATCTTCTGGATTTAGTGGTGAAGACGACAGGAGACGACATTGACTGGCGGTCTGAAACGACTTCGTCCTCTTGTTCTTGATATGTCATGTCAGCCTTCATATCTAGATCAAGAGAGGTATTACGACGATCTCCTGACTCAACATCATGGGTATCACTGTTGCTGGACTCCATTTGAAGTGGATACAGTTCACTGCTTAGAGTAGAACAGAGGGAGAAAAATGCGCACTGGAAAAAGAAATAAAAGGTCATTTTATTTAAAGGTGTGTCTGTTTCCAAATTGAGCATGCACGTGCCTTGCTCATTGTGGTCATTTGAAACAAAGCATCGTTCGCTGAAGGCTTATATTTTACCATACATTTTGTTATAATACGTCTGCCTTTGTTCCAAGTTCTTTTTCAATTTGTACTTGCTTGGATTCTTTTAAATTCTTTTTAATGTGATGAGATGCTCTGATATGCTACTAAATTGCTGTTACTGCCATAAAGGAGGCAGCTGCATAGACTTGGCTCCGATCTTTCAGAATGAATAGCTGATAAAGCATAACCCAATTGAATTCTTGGATTGGTGCTCATGATAAGTTTGTATGCTGGACAGAAAAAACCTGCTAGATAATTTTGAAGACGATTTGTGTACCATTTCAACCTTACCGCTTTTGAGCCTGCCAGCTATCAGATCAAGACACTGAATATTTTGAGCAAATATTGGCTCTTCGAATGGGATCGGCACTTAGTGTGTCGTAGTAGTAATAATAATGATAAACTCTTGGACATATTCATGGTTTCGTTTTCATGAATAACGTTCACCGATGCCAACGTGGTGCCGACTACATTAAAGTCTAATGCCAAGAAGTCGGGAAAAAGTTCCAGAATATCAAGCTGACTTTGCTTTGATATGCACAATTGCCGATAAGCCGATTGTGTCATATACACTATTTTCAAATAATAGAATATCCAGTATTGATTGAGTGTAAGATACAAATTGTTCCCAGCAATATATCACTCGGGACAGAATAACAACTGGTACGTCTTAAGATGGTAGAACATATGGGGTCCAAATTCAACCATAATGTACAAAATGTACTTATCGCAACCGTAGTTGCACAGAAGGCTTCTTGAACACAATTTCTGCTGCTTATTAACTGTCGCTAAACTAGTTTTTTTGTTGTTCATGTTGTGATAGGATTTTTCGCACAAGCGATACATTTAGAATAAAGTTAGCTTAACTTGACTAGTACTAGAATAATTTCCCTTGGAATGCACCAACTATCCTTTATAAGTACAATAGCATATGTCCTACCACTTTGTGAGAATGCTGCCGTAACCGGGATAAGTCTCTTCAGACGATGGATGCTATGCATAGGACGACTGAGAAGATGAGCACATTGTACTAAACAAAATCGATTCAGAAAAATACTGGATTTACGAAGTAATGGAACTAGAAGAAGGGATTCAAATTGTGTATTATCATGACAGTGGAAATTTGTCGTATACTACCGGATCGAATTTGGATCTAAACAGATGCTGTTGTTGGCTACCGGACTACTACTTTTTGTTAATTTCGAAATATCTCAGCGTTATTCCATATCGATTTATAGCAATGTATGAATGAACAAAGGGAGCTATTTATTTTTTTGTTCGGTTACAGCCATGCATAGTGCAATGGATGGCCGTGGGACAAGTTACCAAAAGGTAAGATTGACCATCTTGCAGTTGCCAGCTTACTGCTTTCCACACGTGACTTTGTCGGATTTGCCACAATTTTTTAAAAACCTAGCAGGTCATGACAAACGCGTAGAGTTACTTTTGGGCCAATCGTCACTTCCAACCACCTTTTTTTTTTACAAATGGCTTCCATCGATCCCAATTCAGCCGTGTACGCAACCGATGAATACGGAAGACCTTTCATCATTGTCAGGGAGAGCCAGAGAAAGTCGAGATTGAGCGGCATTGATGCTATCCGCGTATGTTCCTGTGCAGTGAAGTAATCTTGTCCTCGATCAAAGTCTAATCCATTCATCCTTTCTATCTGCAGTCTCATATTCTCGCTGCAAAAACTGTTTCCAACATCATCAAAACTTCTCTTGGACCAAGAGGTAATTTGCCGGCATCATCTTGAAATATGTGTCTGGCTGACTCACCGACGTAATTACTAACCCTGACTTGGGACTGCCTTGATCACTCTCATCTTAGGTCTTGACAAGATCTTGATTTCTCCAGATGGCGACATCACAGTGACTAATGATGGAGCAACTATTTTGGATCAGATGGCTGTTGAGCATCAGATTGCAAAATTGCTTGTTCAACTGTCAAAATCTCAAGACGATGAGATCGGTGATGGTACTACTGGTGTAGTTGGTAAGTTATTATGGATTGCTGTATTTTGGGTATTGGGAGAGACATCCAGTAACTGATCGGTTTCTATGCATTTATCTCTTATCCATAGTACTTGCCGGTGCTTTGCTTGAACAGTGCGAGGAATTGTTGGATCGTGGTATTCATCCTATTCGTATTGCCGACGGTTTCGAACGTGCTTGCTCCGTTGCTGTTGAGCACCTCGACAGCATCTCTGATACCATTGAATTTTCGAAAGAAAATGTTGAAAACTTGTACAAAACCGCACGAACTAGCTTGGGAAGCAAGATGTAAGTTATACTCCACAAAAATGAAGCCCCTTTGATCCTTGTTTAACTTGTCGTGTGCCCTTTCTGCAGCGTTTCCAAGTGCCACGACCAATTTGCTAACATTGCTGTTCAAGCTGTCTTGTCTGTTGCTGACTTGGAACGTAAGGATGTTGACTTTGAATTGATCAAACTCGATGGAAAGGTTGGCGGCTCTTTGGTCGACACTGCCCTTGTTCAAGGTGTTGTCGTCGATAAGGATATGTCTCACCCCCAGATGCCTCGCGAGATTCGTGATGCAAAGATTGCTATTCTCACATGTCCCTTCGAACCACCAAAGCCCAAGACCAAGCATAAGCTTGATATCACATCAGTTGAAGAGTACAAGAAATTACAAGACTACGAACGTAGCAAGTTCCAGGAAATGATCAAACAGGTCAAGGATACTGGCGCTAGTCTTGTTATCTGCCAATGGGGTTTCGATGATGAGGCAAACCACTTGTTGTTGCAAAATGACCTCCCTGCTGTTCGATGGGTTGGTGGTCCCGAGATAGAACTCATTGCTATTGCTACCAACGGTAGAATCGTTCCTCGCTTCCAAGATCTTACTCCCGAGAAGCTTGGTAAGGCTGGTCTTGTCAGAGAATTGTCATTTGGTACTACCAAGGACAGAATGTTGGTAATTGAGGAGTGCGCCAACTCTAGAGCCGTTACTGTCTTCGTACGAGGTGGTAACAAGATGGTAAGTAGACGATGGAACATGACAATGATTTACATTTTAAAATGGATGATCGCTTATACTCGCATCTTCCTTAGATTATCGATGAAGCCAAGCGTTCTCTTCACGATGCCATTTGCGCCGTCAGAAACCTTGTCCGCGATAACCGTGTTGTCTATGGTGGAGGAGCCGCTGAGATCAGCTGTTCTCTTGCTGTTTCCAAGGCTGCTGACGAGGTAAACTCCTCAGAGTGACATTTCAGAGAAAATGTATAACACCCACACTGACATCCAACTTTTCATAGATCTCAACTATCGAACAATATGCTATGCGCGCTTATGCTGATGCCCTCGATGCTACCCCTCTTGCTCTCGCTGAAAACTCTGGTCTGTCACCTATTGAGACACTTGCTGAAGTCAAAGCCCAGCAAGCCACTACTGGAAACTCTCGACTTGGTATTGACTGCTTGTATGTCGGTTCAAATGGTGAGTGTTTGGCATTGAACGTGATCTAGGGTAAGTTAAAGGGGATGTATGCTAAACTGTCGCAACTTTAGATATGAAGGACCAGCACGTGTACGATCCTCTCATCTCTAAGCGTCAACAATTCTTGCTCGCTACTCAGCTTGTTAAGATGATTCTCAAGATTGATGACTGTATCATTTCTGGAGCACCTGATGCCGAGTAAAAGGATGCCGGTTCGCTCCATTGTTTGTACATCCAAGCCAAGACAAGCCTTAAAAATCCAATTACTTAGTATAACAATCGCACCCTCACCACCTTTGACTCGAAAGAAGATGTCCCTTCTTTTGAAGACAAAACCAAAAAAAAAAAAAATGAAAGTAACCTCTTCATACGACAGAAAGGAAAACAAGAAAAAAAAAATTACAGATTTTGCCATCTTTAGACGCTCACTTCTCTACATATAAAAAAAATTGTCGGATGTTTTAGTCTGACCCTTTACCAAAATTTGGATGACCTTGCCATAACGTGTATCCAACCATACGTAATACAATACATTCCACCTAACTCGAACTGTAGACATTGGTCTCTTTTTCTTAATATTTTATAATCGACATAGCTTAGGTGAGCTTATACTATCAAGTGAAATCACAATAGGAAGAAGAAAAGAAAAATTCACAATGGGAAGAATCATAAACAAGACATTATTATAGATTGGAGGGCAATATTTTTCAGCAATTAAGAAGCTTGAGGGTTGGGGTATTCGGTGGTATTGTGTGTTACTTTTTCAGTAGTAGAAACAGGTGAAGAACAACGATCGATGTTATCAGGATCTTCTTCAACAACAGCTACATCAGTACTTGGTCTTGTGGAACCAAATGCGTTCCACATCCTTGCATACATGCTTGAACGTTTGTTATTGCTCTGGTTGGATACTCCAGATACATTGGACATGATGCTGTCAGTGGATTGGCGACCATTTTCGAGCCAAGATGCAGAGCTGCCACGTCGATCCGTGGCTGGGGTATTGGTATTGGATCTAGCTGCGAGCATAGAGAGAGAGGCTACAGAGCTGTGTCTGGAGGGTCTATAGGACGATTGCATAGATGGTCGTGGTGAAGTCAATGGAGTATTGGAAGTTTCGTATTCAACCAGTTTAAGTTTAGCTTCTGCCAAAAGCTTCTCCAATTCACGGCATCGAAGGTCGCTTTCAACATACTTTTCTTGGTAATCAACCATAGTAGAATCTTGGTTCATACCTCCATGGAAAAATTGGACGGTATGTCTTCGATTCAGATCTTTCGGGCGTAGGTTGTTTTCAGACTTCTTGGGAGACTGAGCTCGGTTAAAGGCATCAAAAACATCTTCGGAGAAGGTTCGTCTAGCGGCAATGGCTTCTTCCTTTTCAGCTTCCAGTTTCTTGATTCGGTTTGTACTTTCTTCAAGTTCCCGAGCCAGAGATAATTTCTCAAACTGTAATTCCGAAGCCATCTTTTTGTTCGTCTTGGTCTGTTGTCTCATGGAATCGTTTTCACGATATAACTCATCATGCATGCTGAACAGTTGATCACGTTCTTGACGCAAAGAGTCGGCTTCATTCTTCACTACTCCATACTTTTCAGACAAGCTGTTGTATGATGCTTCCAAGAGCTTGAGCCGAGTCTTGAGTTCTTCATTGTTATGACACAACTTTTCGTACTTTTGGCCCATTTCAAAGTTGGCAAGTTTGCTGTTGACCAGTTCTTGAGTCAAGGTCTTACGTTCATTTTCGTACTCACGGTCACTGTCCTCTACAGTGGTAGTGGCATTGGTGTCATACTCACTATCTTCGGCAGGATGATGACTACCATTGAGAGAAGAAACAAGAGAGGAGGATGAACGACTTGATGACATGTTTTGATGCTCCTCTTCGATGGGCTTGTTGGATGACACGGTCAAGGCTCCAGCTACTAATGAGCCAAAATCTCCAGTCAGTTTGAGACTTTCCACAAAGGTAGCAAAATGACTGTCTTGTTCTATGATATCCAAAGCCCTGACTTGCTGGTCGTTTCTATAATCAGAATCAAGAGATTTGGGTGAGAGTCCAAGGCCGTACAAATCGGTTTGGTTACCCGAGGACATGTCGGTGTGATTGGAGAGTCTAGCTTTATACTTTTTGAGATCTCTTTCCAAATCTGTATTACGTTTGATAAGGGCTTCCCGTTCAGCATGAGCATCCATTTCTCTCATCTTGGCAGCCATCAATTGTTCATTGTTCTCCAGTTGATCCTTTTGCAATTGTGATAAAACCGTAACAAGATCTTCGATCTGTTGATGGAGAACAGCTGTAGATGGACTATGCCGTGAGCTAGCTTGAACCGGCTCCTCAGTAGTAGGAGACGTGACGGTCTCAGTACTGGCAGGCTTGGATTCGATATCGGGTGATGCAGAGCTGCTGCCCCAACTGAACCAACCCGATTCTCGCTTGTTGCGCTTGCTGTTGGATAGTCCAAGACCACCACCGAATCGAATGGCAAATACTTGTTCCGCACGCTTCTTCTCATCACCAATCTCCTTTTCGTGTAATGCTGCAATTTCATCCATTTTGTGTTTCGTTATCAAGCTGCTGAGTTCCATAGCGTCATGAATGACACGTTCTGGGTCACTTCCGTAAGCCTCTTCATACAGCCTCTTTGAGCAAAGTAAATCCATCAATTGTTCGAAATCGTGCAAAGCCAGAATTTTTTCTTCATTCTTCCTCAAAAGTGCTATGGCAATACGCATGATGGTTTCAACCGCACCTTCAGCAAATACCACATCATAGATGCGCAGCACAAGTGATATTGGGAAACAATAGGCGAACAATGTCAAGTACCATTGTGACGCATACATGGCAGGATGAATGGCATGTTCTGACAAATGGGTTGCAATTTTTGGGCATGTTTGAGAGAGCAGTGTCTGGAGTTGATGAAGGCGCAAGTGAAGACCTTCCATGTTGAGAGTAAACATGGTACGAATATCGTAAGTTTCCATAAGTCGAACAAATACGCAAAAAGCTTGCTTTTCCGGCATCTAAGGGTGTAAGAAAGACGATGAATCAGTGACATTGATTCAATATAAGGCTCAACCTAGAGCTAGTCATATAACCTACATTCATCAAAAGTGGACCAACCAAAAAAGCAAGCCCTTGACAGTAACCGACATGAGCATCATACATGCTATATGCCTTCAAGATTCTTCCCATAGCTTGCTGGCCACTCCCTCCGTCCAACTTGAACATATCGACAGTTGGAAAAGTGCGAGCTAAATCACGATTGATGATTCTTTCATATCTCGATTTCTCGGCGTCGTCCGCGGAAAGCTGTTCATATAATGATTCTAAATTGGTGGCAGATGATTGTGACATGGTTTGCCACACCAAGCCTCTGAGCGGTTGTGGAACACCAGCACGAATTTTGGCAGATAAAAGGTGGGGTAATTTTGCAGCGACTTTTGGAAAGTCATCAATAAGGCAACCCCAGAAGTCCCAGTCAATACTGGGATCTTGTTGTTGCTGCTGGGTGTCAAAGTTCATTTTGAGGGGACTGCTAGGATAATCAGTGGCACCAGTGTCGGTTTGGTTGGGTATCAGTGAATCGGTCACTAGGTTGTGCAAAGTATCAAAGTGGGCTTTAAGTTGATTGGATTCAATGCAAACTGACTTTGGATCGTTATCCAATAGTGAATTTTGACGTTCAAGTCGTGCCAAAAGAAATTCAGTGGATTCCTATTGGGACATCATAAGGGATTGTCAGGGACACATTATGGCAAAAGTGATGGATTTGTGGCTTTCAGGAACCACCCTCCCCACCATACCCACACCAAAAACACACATAATAAAGTTCTTTTTGGCGGGCAAAAAAAAAAAAAACCACCAACCAAACGAAAGTACATACCTGAGGTGGCAATTGTGCGTTTTGCTCGGCAAGACGATTCAATAGATCAAGGTTGATACTGGCTGTAGGAGAATTTGGACCTTGCTTCATATTTGCAAATAGCTTCAATTTCTGGGTTGGTATACGTCTTCTTTGAGCCAGAGTATCCTGGGTAAGATCGGTAGATGGTGCAGATGAGGTCAAATCGCGTTGATCAAGCGTGGATACTGGCTCAGCCAAGCACATCGCTCCTTCATCTGACATGATGAGAATGATTAGACCCTATTAGTGAAAGTACCAGTAGAGTTTTAAAATATAAAGGAAAAATAAAAAATAAAATAAAATCGTTGGCAGCCATTTTAGAGCGAGCATCCAGTTTGTAAGGAGGAAAACGTGGACTTGTCCTACATGAAATCACATTGCACACAAAGCTGAGTTTTTATATACAACACCCACTTTCGAGCCCGCCTAATTTCTGATGAACTCCCTCACCTTTCTTTCCAATATCTTCAATTTGACAATGTACAATTTCCCCCCATCGACAATAAAGACTCTCTGTTAGACAGAAAATAGACAACGCAGGATGTCCTTTGTATGTTTTTCCTCTCTCCTCCTCTGCCCCTGCAACCAAAGAAACCAAGAGAGTCTACATGTTATATACTTATTTATACACCAGTTTTTTATTACTCAAACATTAAAGGATTGATCATGGCCGTGATGACGTTGAGTAATGCTCCATTACTTTTCGGCTGAATCTTGATCCTTTTCTAATTGCAATTTTAATACCTTGCTTGGCAAAAGCAACCGACAGTGAGGTGGATTCTGTAGCACACAAATAGGTCAACAAAGGGAATACGATGGAAGCATCTGAGAATAAGGCAAAAAGAGACAATACCACACATGCCGGGAAATGATTTAGGGGAATAGACTGTAAAAGGGTTCGAAAACACTTGGCACTTGGTAATAGTACTCATCGTCGATGGTTCACTACACAAAAACAAAAAAGAAGATGTTATAATAATTGTTCCTCATTGTGAATCATGTGACTTGACATGATTTATATCTTAGGGAGGCATCGCATTTGACTTACCCATCGCTCAAGTCAATCAAGACAAATTTTAATGTAAATCTACCTTCAGTACGAACCGAAATATCCGGGAATATAAAGAAAACACCAGGTTTATCATCATTGTCTAGTAGCTGGCATGCATTTGCAATGATCGATCCAGTCAAATTTCGAAGCGGAGTTGGCTCATGCAGTGGTCGAACTCCCATCACAGAACTTGAACTAGACAATGAAGATGAAGATCCAGCTGGTTGTAACGACTCTGGAAGCCTAGATGGATTATATACAAGGCTGCAAGACGAATTGCCATCTTCAGAGTAAAGGTCACATTGTACAACCATGAATAATATGTCGGTTGCATCTCTAGTAAAGTACAATGATACGATTTAATTTGCAGTAACAAATTTGAAAATCAGGCAGGCTATACAAACTTACACAACAGGTTCCCATTCATTTTCATTGACCTGCCTAGACAATTGCAATATAGGTGGTGGATCTACAGGGCGTCTATCTTTTTGTCCAAATCCAGCTGATCGAGCTCGATCCGGATGCTGCACAATGACTATCATAAAACGATATAAGTATGGCATCGATTACGTTTAAGTTTAATTCATTGGCCATTGTGTTTTACCGAGTCGATAATTCTTATTGGTTTGTTTCTTCTCGTCTATGGTGGAAGTCATGGCCACCATTGATTCATCATGATTCATTCTAATTACCAAGTAAACGCGATCGCAGATTATATGCTACACGGTCGTGGACAATAATGGTTACAATGGTTCATGGAATTTTTCGATAGTAAAAATGACCAGTGAAGAGAAAAAGAAAGGAAAGAAAATAGAACAAGCTTAAAAAAATTCTTTTATAAAGATTTTAGAGTATGGAATACATAAAAGTTCGATGGTAGACTAATTTGGTTTAGCAACAAGTCTAATATCTGTTAGTATCGGGTGATAGGTTTCCGATCGGCTTGCCAGATCATTTCCACAGTGAGGCGTAAATTCTACGGCTGCCTTCAAATGTGTTACGACTATGCATAGTCACAACATTATCAATTAAAATAACATCGCCTTGCTTCCATTCGAACGAACAGCAAAGTTCGTTCATGATATCGAGACAGCGGCGTAATATCACTGGGTCAAGTGGTGTGCCATCGCCATAAACTACTGCCTTAGACGAATCATTGCGAGAGTCTTGCCACCCCGTGAACGCACTAAAGCAAGTTGATTTACTGTGTTAAATATTTCACACACAACAAAATACGAAAATTCGTAAATAAACTCACGCAACAATTGAGTTAAACCATGAAATCTTTCCTGTTCGTTCGTCCAACTTAGTTGCCGATAGGATGGGTGACGTGGTTTTGAGAGAACCATCGGGCAACCACTCGAGTGTCATACCGAGTTCTTTACCTTGTCTCTATGGGTATTTTTAATTTTAGAGAATGTATCTACCTTGTCACAACACGGATCCTGCCTAACGTACCTCGGCGTCCTTCGCATCAGAGGTCATAAATGTGGATTGCCAACCCCGCCCAATAGCACTGGTGGCGTCGTCTTCAACTGGTAAGACACGAATATATTTTACGCCCTGTGTGAGATTAAAAATTGATGCAATAAGTGAATTCCCTGGGTTACGGTCATTTCCCCATTTTTAGTATCTCGCACCTTTCTACCGATCTCTTCCATAAAATCAGGGAATTCTTTGTTAATCTGTTCATAAATTAGGTTGGACAAACAAATAGGTGTCTCTCCTCCCTTGTCTGCAGGTTTGTCACAGTAGAACATGATGTGCAGAGGATGGTTCTTGGACTGAGCCAGTTCATGATGGTATGGAATCAATTGGTCTGCTGGAGATTCATTTGCTAAAAAGAAAACCGTGGTCAGTTCTATGGTGGACTCAGCCATCATTCCATGCGAGGTTGTTACCAGTGAATACGGATCCAGTGATAACCTACGACATGAACAGAACAAGCAATCATAAGGTCAGTCATAAAGAACCTGCTAAGAGTAAAGTTGCTACTGATCACTGAGTGTGACCATCTTCACTAACCGTTCTTGGAGCTGCTCCTCCAATATAAGGAAATTCTTCAAGGCCAACTGCTTTACCAATGGCGTCGAAATGTTCAGCATTGCGAATGGGGAAATCTCGAAGTAACACGGCACCATGTGTCTTGGCTAGTTCCAGAAGGTTGGCCTTATTAGTGTTTACCCATGATACAGCTTCTTCAATGGACGAAAGCTTGGACCCTGTTTCAGGAGTGTAAACCAATGGGAAAGTCACTGTGCCTTCATTTGGGATCTGCAGGTGTCTTTGAAAATCAAATTCAGTAGCTCGCGCTGGTGTGAGGACTGCCATGGAGTTCAAAAGAGTAGGAAAGATGAAAGAAAACAATATACGATGGATGGCGAACTATCACGCAATTTCTGCAATATGCGAGTGCGGGGGCGGATGATCAAATCCTCACATTCAAATGGCAATAAACTTTACGGACAACCGAAGATCCGACAACCCGCCTTTTACTTTACACTCACCGATCAAGCTGACAAAGTTCACATTGATGTAGGAAACAAAGTGATACTCATCCATTTTTTTTAAGCATTTGTATCACACCTGACTTGAAAACTTAAGAACTGAACTGTAGCATTTGTAGTTTCTTTAATTCAGGTTTGTTTGCATGGCATATACGAATTGGGCATATCTAAAATTACATGGTAACTCAATCTGTAAGTTTTAAAACTTGTTGTGGATGCTACGGCTCTTCTTGAGCTCAGTGATGCCAGCAAGAACGGTATCCAATGGGATGGTCTGACCCTTTGCCTTGCTACCAACATCATCACGGTTGCGAACGTTGATAGATCTAGTAGACTCTTCCTCAGCACCAACAACTACACAATTAAAAAACAATAGTTAGAAAACGGGTGGCTTACTGGACAGATCACGACTATCGCAACGACTTACCGAAAATGAAGTTGTATTGAGCCAACTCAGCATTACGAATCTTCTTGTTCAAAGTATTGTCGGACAAATCGGCATCGGCGTAAATACGCAGAGCAGTCAACTTATCAACAATTTCTTGAGCATAACCGTTGAAGGCAGCAGCAACAGGAACCAAGCAGATTTGACGTGGGGAAAGCCAGAATGGGAATTTGCCACCAAAGTGCTCGATCAAAATGGCCATCATACGTTCGACAGACCCGAGAATAGCACGATGGATAATAACAGGGCGAGCAAACGCACCATCACCACCTTCTTGGTTACCATGGTCAGTACGGAACTGAAGTTGGAAACGTTGAGGGAGTTGGAAGTCCAACTGAATAGTAGCACATTGGTGCTTGCGGTTCAATGCATCGGATATGACAATATCGACCTTGGGACCGTAGAAGGCACCATCACCGGGATTGAGTTCCCACTCGATACCGTTGGCTTGGCAGAACTTGTTCAAAGACTTCTCCAACATAGACTCAGCATTGTTCCAAACGTTGATGTCACCAAGGTAGTTCTCAGGGCGAGTGGACAACTTAAGATGGAATTGGAAACCAAAGATACCGTAGACGTGCTTCAAGAAGTCAAAGCAGCCATCCATTTCAGTCTCAATTTGGTCGGCCATACAGAAGATATGAGCATCATCCTGTTGGAAACGGCGAACACGGGTCAAACCAGACAAGGCACCAGAAAATTCGTTACGATGAAGAACACCGAAATCAGCATAACGCAAAGGAAGCTCACGGTAGCTGCGTTCACGATGACCAAAGATGAGACAATGACCTGGACAGTTCATAGGCTTGAGACCGAATTCTTCCTTTTCAACCTCGAGACAGAACATATTCTCCTTGTACTTGGCAGCGTGTCCAGAAGTATTCCATAACTTCATGTTATACATGTTGGGACTCATAACCTCAGTGAAGCCGCGATGGTGGTATTCCTCCTTCATCAAGTCCATCAAGGTGTTGTAGATACGAGCACCGTGGGGAAGCATGAAAGCTGATCCAGGAGACAATTCGTGGAAAAAGAACAGCTCTTGTTCCTTGCCGATCTTACGATGATCACGCTTAGCCGCTTCTTCAATGAATTTCTTATATTCGGTCATTTGCTTCTTGTCGGGGAAAGAGATACCATAGATACGTTGCAAGGAATCATTGTTAGCATCACCCAAGAAGTAAGATGCAGAGTTCTACAAAAAAAAAGACCATCCGTTGTACGTTAGAAAATGCGTTCAAATTACATTGATGCTAAAACCGCATCCATTACCTTGGTAACACTGAAAGCCTTGATTCTACCAGTGTGAGGAACGTGAGGACCAACACACAAATCGATGAGGGGACCACAGCGGTAGACAGTGGTGGAAGTTCCATCTGGAATCTTGTCCTTGATGATATGTTGCTTGTAAGGGTTGTGCTTGAACATTTCGAGAAGATCCTCCTTGGAAACAATAAGACGTTCAAAAGGTTGCTTCTCCTTGATAGCCTGGTTGGCAAGGGTTTCGATGGAGGGGTAATCTTGTTGGGTGACGACGCGATCCTTCAAACCCATTTCGTAGTAGAAACCGTCTTCCAACGGTGGACCAATGCAAAGATGGCCACCATAATGTCTCTCGCAAGATTCTCCAAGAACGTGAGCACTAGAATGCCAGAAAACTCGCTTACCCTCATCGTTTTCAAAGTCTAGCAACTCCAATTGGCAGGATTCTTCGAGAGGACGGTTCAAATCCCAAAGGTTACCGTTGACCTTAGCAATAACAATGCGATCACCAAGTGACTTTGCAATCGACAAGGCAACGCTCATAGGAGTAGTTTCCCAGGAGGTACCTTCCTTAGTGTTTCCATCAGGCAAAGTGATAGTGATGGGTTCACGCGGCTTGTCTGTGTGAACGAGACAAAGAAGTTAGAGGTAGGTAGAGATAACAGGTACCATAGATCACTGGCAATATTCTCATAGAAATGAATAAAAATCATTACATACTGTTGATCTCCTCATCATATTGTGCCTTTAGACGCTCAAACATTTCAATACGATGGTCAAAGTATTCGGGCTTGGGAGCGAATTCTAGAGGATAAGATGGGCCATCGGCAGCAGCAGCTTTGGCCTTCTTGGGTTTCTTTTCTGCTTTATTGGCAGGCTTTTCTTGCTTAACATTAAGATTTTGCATCTTCTGTTCCACTTCGGCGGTAGACATGTTCAATGACAGCAAACCAAACGACGATAGGTGTAAAGAATCTAAGAAAATGAGAGCTGTCACTTTTTAAATTCGAGGGTCGGCCCCTGCTAAGCCACCACAATCGCACATTATGAGTCAAGTCACACTTTTGATACAAATTGCTGTGCGCAAACTGCAACGACCTACAAGCTATGCTATATTAAATGAGTCAGATATTAAATGAGTCAGCTATATAGATCACTCCCAAAACGTTGGAAAATGCTGGTGGCATTTAGATTTCCAATTATTGCTAGCCAGAGAGACTTCCTTGGTTGTTTATGATCTCCTGGTCTTTAGTATATTGGTCATAGCAGAGAAATAGCTGACTTTCACTTAATGAAATCTCAGCTTTACATTTTAAAGGACAGATATGTAATCTGTAATTCGTTTTGGACTCAAGATTGTACTATTGACACCAAATAGGAGTCAGTTACTACATTTGCACCTCTTTGCACCGTTATGAGTTGATCCTGATCTGTGAAATACAGTATGCTGAACAGAACAGTGTTCCCCTGCCAAGCAATATGTTCACGGTAACACTTTCGAGAGACTATCCTTTCTTTCAAACAATTAGTGTCATGAAGATATTTATTATGTTGCGCGTTGCCCAGCTTATGACTTTACACTTTCGTCCATATGGACAATACAGTTACATGTTCAATTTATGTATTTAGTCATATTTCAGCCAATTATGAGTGCGCTCAGGCAAAGCTGTCATGATCTCACATCATGTTTCCTTCATCTATTCTGAATACCTTGTCGTATTATTGAAGTCTTGATCTTTCTCTTTAGCTTTAAATATATAGAGTAGACTTCACAGTGTAAGAAACATCATGGCGGCGTTTGAACGGCTAGCGTATCGAGTGCGGTTCTAGCCATGTGATTGCATAACCCCAAGAGAACGAACGTTACTGTTTTGTTATTCTCTTCAACGATGTCCCATTTCATTACTAAGTCTGCTCTTCTCAAGCCCTTGACAGCTTCAGCTCGAGTTTCTCTCGTCAGACCATTCAGCACTACCATCGTTCGATGTAAGTATTCCTTTCTGTC
Organism: Umbelopsis sp. PMI_123; assembly: GCA_021235465.1. Classification (NCBI taxonomy): domain Eukaryota; kingdom Fungi; phylum Mucoromycota; class Umbelopsidomycetes; order Umbelopsidales; family Umbelopsidaceae; genus Umbelopsis; species Umbelopsis sp. PMI_123. The sequence goes on along the minus strand of JAJSME010000018.1, from coordinate 112,002 downwards.
ATTTCCATAACCACGCCAATTGGTCATAAGTACCTGCAAACTTGTCGCTCACACACCTACTACAACCATTTTAATAGGCAACGCCAACACAGCTGATGGAAGCTACCAAAACATTGTCTCTGATACCCGGGGTAAGGTTGGTGTTATCACTTTGAACCGCCCCAAGGCTCTCAACGCGTTGTCAAGTGCTCTATTCCACGAGGTTAACGATGCCCTCTTCAAATTTGACGCCGACGAAAACATTGGTGCTATTGTCATCACTGGAAGTGAGAAGGCTTTTGCTGGTAAGATCATATTGGATGGATAATACCACTATGAATCTTAATTTCTTACCTTCCCCACTTCTGTTAGCTGGAGCTGACATCAAGGAGATGAAGGACAATGTTGCAATTGATTGCTACAAGAACAACTTCCTTGGCCACTGGACTGACATTACCAAAGTCAAGAAGCCCATTCTTGCTGCCGTCAATGGTTTCGCTGTAAGAACAATTCCACATGAATAAGCGTGGGAAAGTAACTCAGATACTGATCCATTTCATTGTCAGCTTGGAGGAGGTTGTGAACTTGCAATGATGTGCGATGTAAGACTCTTACTCCATTATACACCTTTTTAATTTGAATATAGGAATTAACTTCTCTGTAGATCATTTACGCAGGAGATAAGGCAGTCTTTGGACAACCTGAGATCAAGCTCGGTGTTCTTCCTGGTGCTGGTGGCACTCAACGCCTCGTCAAAGCAGTTGGCAAGTCGAAGGCTATGGAGATTTGTTTGACAGGCTCGGTTAATCTTAATGCTGAGGAAGCTTTGAGCTTGGGTCTTGTTAGCAAGGTTATCCCTGCCGACCAGCTTGTTGATGAAACTGTGAAGACTGCTGAAAAGATTGCCAACATGTCACAGCCTATGACTCAGATGATCAAGGAATGTATCAATCAATGTGAGTGTATTATGTGTGTATTGACTATATCAAACTCTTTCCAGTAACTTACCATTGCGTTGTTTGTAAGCCTTCGAGACTTCTTTGTCATCCGGTTTGCTTTTCGAACGCCGTCTCTTCCAAAGCACTTTTGGCACTGTAAGTAGAAACTCTGATGAAAAATTACTGTCATGACACCTATAATTGATTTGTACAACTTCCAGCACGATCAAAGAGAAGGCATGAATGCTTTCGTAGAGAAGAGAAAGGCTACATTCGCAAACAAATAGAGTACTGCGTATGTCAAAGTGATTTTATTCATGATGCTTTCATGCCAATGATGAATGCTATTAAAACTCGATTCACAAAACAAAATAGTAACAAAAATGGGAAAGCGCGCACACTTGCACATCTTAGACAAGTATAACACAGACAGCAATGGCAACTAAGAGGGCATTGTAGGAAGTGCCAGTAATGGAAGCTGCACTATGAGGAAGGGAGCCATTAGTACCGTTGGTACCGTTGGTACCATTGCTAGTAAGGTTAGCTGGGAGAAGGACTAGTAGAGGAAAATTCGAAATCAGTATAATTGCAGAAAAATGCCTTAGTGAAATACCCATGTGTTTTACCTTTGCTGATAATGTGGATGACACCGTTGTTGGTCAAGACATTCTTGTCAACGAATGTGGCATTATCGACTTGAAGAAAAGATGCGTTAGAACATGACTGCTTAGGACATGATAAATAAATGGAAAGTAGACGTACCAGTGTAGTTGGTAAGGCTATCTTGTGTAAACAAACGCTTCAACAAGGAGTAGTGTTCACCTATAGTAGTGGACATGTTGGTGGTGGTGTTGGCCAAGGTCAAAGTGGTTCCGGCCATGCTTTCAACAGTAGTGTTTTCAGTGATATTGCTAGTGTACAAAACACCCTGGACAAGGTGATTCTTGAAAATGGCAGCAAGAGTGGCATTGTCATACTGGGTAAGGTTAGCGGCCCTAATAGCTGCATCGGTGGGAGCAAAGAAGGTGACCTGTGAAACAACTGAGTCAGACAATGGGTTCAAAACAAATGTCTCACGACTCTCGAGTTAACTTACACCTGATGCATTGTTGAACTGTGCGGTCAAGTTATATTTCTCGATGGCGGACACTATCATATCGGTGGAGGACTTCTTGGCCAAAGTGTCAGTTGGTGACACAGGAGGCAATAGCACCTTGTCAATGTAGTAGATCATTCCGTTGGTGGCAGTGAAGTTTTCATTTGACAAATCACTATACTGATCGTATCCATAGCCAACTTCAATAGTTCCATTGCTGGTAGTATTATCAGGCAAAATTATATCCAAGTGTGAGCCAGTGGTAGCGCTACCATTGAAGTTCCTGACCAAACCAATCGGGAGACCTGTACCATTCGGGAACTTGCTAACTGTTTCATTTGTCAATAACGTGTTATAAAATTGTGGCTGGGTTGTCAGATTGGAAATGTCAATGGTTTGGTTGATAACGTGGTAAGCAGCAACATTCTCCCAGCCACCATAAGTCTCATTGATCAAGGTCATGTTAGCGGACTGGATAGCACCATCAGATGGGACAAAAACAGTGTAATTTCCGGTGGTAGAGTTCAAAGCCTGAATAAGAGTATTGTTAGCACCTAGGCTGTTAGCAATCTCAGCGAATGTTGTGACATTAGTGCTATTGGATATCAAAAGCTCCAGAATTGTTTGATTTTGACTGACGGGCACGGTAGGTTGCGCCACAGGCGGCAAGCCTGTTCCGCTGACAAGACCGGATGACTCTGGAGCGGTACCAGTGGGCTGCTCGGATGTGATTGCAGTGGGCTGCTCCGACGAGACTGCAGTAGGCTGGTCTGTTGCGATGGAAGTAGGCGCGGGAATGACGGTTGTAAGAACCTGGGTCGACTGAGCAGCCACTGCGGCAGCCATGGCCAATGGGGCGAGCAAATGGAAGCGCATCTTTTGAAAAAAAATAATAACAAAAATCAACAACAACGAATGTAGAAATAAATGAAGAAAAAAAATCATTCACAAGCCTGGGATTTTATAGATACTTTAGATTTCTAGATTTCGTTTTACCAACACATCAATTTGGTAATGCATGGGGTGCTGGTGACAAAACTTGGCATTGATTTCATAGATTATATCTATCAGCCAGTTAAATTGGCACGATTTCTTAGTTCATTCATGCAATCTGTATCATGGCACTATAATTTGAAACAATCTTGAAAACAAAATGTTTTACACCGAGTGAAACGATCTTTACACTTTTTTGTACTTGGCAAGAAAATGTTCACAAGATTAGCTATCAAAACATCATAATTCAAAATAAAGGAAGTATTGACGTATAAAAACAAGTTGTTCAGATATAAACGTACACTGGTTCTCCCCATATGCAAAGTCGGCAATTATGCGGACCCGCCTTATCGGACAGGGATAACAATGAGTTTCTCATCATAACGACAGTATCAGGAGTTTACTCTAGGTCGTACGAGCGACCTTGCGAACCGCGAATTTTCCGCGCAAGCAATCTTTGCTCCAAAACGGAAAATTTTTGTAATCATGTGACTCGTTTTCCAAATCCGATGTGCAAGTAATTGACCTTTTTCAACTATTTTCCACCGAATCAAACGGTAAATCATTGAAATGCTGGGTAAAGCATACATTTACAACAATATAGAGCAGCTTTTAGTAGAGTGGAATCGACTTTTTGACAGTTTTGTAACAGAAATACTAATTAAGGTGCATAAGCGGAAAGAGAAGAAACTATCTGCTGTTAAGCACATCTCAGAAACAACGTTACAGTAGACGCCGTGTAGCTATCGTACTAAATGAAACTAACTTGGAAGTTTGAAAAGGAATTGTGAGGTTTGCTCGAATGAGGTGCTAGCGCTGTTCGAGTATGTAATTTGCAACCAAAGTCCATTTCCATAGAACATATTACAGTAGAAACAAGCAAAGTAATCTGTTTGCATGTGGACTATCATAAAACCTCTGCCATAGGTATCCAAACTTACTATCAACAGGTGAATGCCAAGTAATATTGTGATTTGAATAATGGTGATGAATGCTATATATGATGAAACCTTAACAGCTTCAGAAATTCATAAGTAAGATAATTAAAGCCTTTATTCTGATTCTTCATACTGATCATAGAATTTGATATTACATACCATCATAACCCACAATTGGACTGTGCTGTACAAACTTAATATGAACTGAACCTTTTTTGTGATCCTAAGCATTTTTAAAATTATTGCATTCCATTTGTGTAGTAATAGCCTTTACGTTAAACAGATTTATTTAATATTACAAAGTGGAGATTGCTGTTGGTAGTGCAGAAGGAGCTGGCAACAATGGTCAAAAAAATTGAATCAGTCGCAGTCCAGTGTAGCAGTCACAGGGCTCGATTTTTTGCTTTCAGATTTTTTTTTTGGGTACAACCAAGGCAAACCAACGATACATTGAAGCAGTATGCCCGGATTCACTTTGGAAGATCCGTATCCGCTCTCAGCATTCAAGAGTACAACCTTGGAAGCTGTTGGTCAACGATTCTGCGTCGATGTTCTTCCCATTGATGCCTCAATTCCTACTGCCGATGCAAGCGAGATCGACAGTGCAGCCGAGAGCAACTTGGTTGCTGTAACAGTCCAGGGCGAGGCAATCAAACTTTACAACGTATGCATTGATAATCAGAACTATTGAATTATGAGGAACTTTTTGCTGAACTTTATGCTCTGCACATTACATTTTCTAGATCTCGGATCAAAATTGTATCAAGTCATGGTCAACTCCTCCCAGCGTTGTGTTTAACGGCCCAGCTCGCATTCTTACCAAACAGAACGATAATCAGTTGGATAGATATATCTATATTTCTGTGGCTTCAGGTCCAGATATAACTTCAAAGGAGGAAGGAAGAGTAGTGTGGTTATGGAAAGATTGCGACGATTCTGCACTTGTTGATAGTGCACAAGATGCTGGATTGAAGAAGACCACGAAAATGGTATGCTATCATACATTGACAAGGTTAAAAACAGCTCTTTACTAATGGTATTACCACAACAGTTCGATGACAAAATACAAGCCGTTCTCGTTTCGCCAGTCTTGCAATCATACATCCTACTTGTGAATGAGAATGGTTCTGTGGCTTTGGTCACTACTGACCTTGGACGGGTTGCAGCTAAATACGAGCCATCCAAAAGGTATGTGGAGAACATCAAAAAATGATCCAATGTGTGTGACAGTAGCTGATATGTTCTTTCTACTAGCGATGACAATGTTGTATGGTCCAGCCTTATCACAACATCAAGTACAATTGGACAGGCGTCATTCATTCCTACCTCAATGGTCCCCGCAGCTTCAACTCTTGTGGCAACACTTAAAAAGTCTAACACTTCATATACTCTCACTATACTCTATGTGAATGAAGAGCGACGAAGTGTTGATGAATTGACCAGTTTTGAAATCCAGTCGGAAAAGGAATTAATTTCATACAGTTTCCACTCACAAAAGGGTATATTTTGTGTGTTAGGTACGTAAAGTAATTCAAACGTAAAGTATTATAATATCTCCGTAGCTCATTCTCTATCTCCTATTTAGATCAATCTGGAACGTGGTCTGTGTATCAGATCAAACTGAAGCATGGTCCATCCAACAAAATTGTAGCCGACGTTACCACACCAATATCATTACCTTTGAATGGCCTTCAAAGGGATAACTCCTCTAAATCAAAAGCTGCATTAGTTTCTACACATAACACATTGGCCATGACCACCCTTCAAGATAACTATGTTGCCATTGTTACTGGTAACAAGCACTCAGGTAAGACATAGTCATTTGGTGGTGGTTGAATATGCATACATAACTAATAACTTTTTATAGCTGAGCACATTGTCAGTATTTGGGATGTTCGATATGGCACTCTTCAAACTTCTACCTTTGTCAAGAACGATCTATCGTCTCACAAGTCAAAAGATACCAATAGCTCAGAAAATCATATAATGTATAAGGTAAGCGAGTGGATGGTAGCGAGACATTAACCTTACGGAATATACATCTGATCACATTATACTTGCAGATCACATCACTACCGAATACAACAATTGCCTTGACGGTGTCATCACTTAAGCGTTCTGGCATCAAGCAATCTAAAGGAAGTGTTATCTTTAGCTCAATGGTCTATCTTATCAATTACCACTATACTCCAATGTCACTTTTGGCTGCTATGAACACTATGAAGGTTACTAGTCAGCAGCTCAATATTCAAGGTTCCGGTTCTAGTCACGGAATTGGAATTGTTCAAAGTGGTCATGATGCCATGAATAATTTTATTTCGGTAAGCAATTAGAAAGCTATATGAGCAATCTGGGATACTCATATAGGCGCATGGCTCTAATCATATATGTTTATAGTTTGACGATCAGGAGCCGGAACAGCAGGTTTATGACTCTTGGGTTAAGGAAATCAACACTAATCAACAAGCTCAGGATCGGGTTCTCGCCAAGCTTATGGCACCTGATATCTCGGCTGCGAAATTCACCACCACATTCCTCCAATATGCCAAGCACACTAGTGAAAGTCAAGATACATCGGATGTAATAATGGCCGAGAATGGAAATGACGTTAGTGATTCATTGGATGGCGGTTTTGCTGGAGCGTCAAATGGGAAATCGATGAAACAATCCAGAAACAAAGATATAGAGGTAATAAATGAGTTTTATTACATTTCGACATGCTGTGGTACACATTTGATATCCAACACCAACACTTACTTTCTCTTCTTGTATTAGAACGTCGCCAATCTCTCATATCAAGTCCTTCAAGCTGTGGTATCCAAATGCTTTGCCACCCTCGAAAACGGAAAACCCAATCTAGAATTTTGGCCCGTCCAAGTATTGGAGTTCCTCGCATCTCGTGGTGTTTTGTACAGCAATTTCGTCCCTGGAGGCATTGTTCCGGCGGTTATGGCACGAGAAGATTGGGTAAAGTACCACACGTTTTGAAAAATGATGTCATGTACAATCAGAGCGTCACACTCACATTTTATATTCCAGCATATTCTTGCTGTTGTGTTGAAGCATGTACAAGATATACCAGAAGCTGATCTCATCCGAGTTGTTCGGACCATGGCAGAAAAGGCTAGGGTGGATGAAGCAAAGTGGAAGGACAAGTTTGCATTGTACTTCAAGTTGGTTGTGGAAGCGCCTCGCAATGATATCTTTATGCAACAAGCTGTAAAACGTATTGGTGCTGATGATCTTTTCATTGTCCTTGAAACACTACGTAACTGGATGGTGTGGTGGGATGAACAAGGGGGAGGATCTTCTAACAAAAGCTCAGAAGCTGCTGGTGTTCCAAAGTTTGTCCATGTAATTTTCTTTTTTAAAATTCCATTCTGCACAACCACACAGACAAATACCCCTTTTTTATTGACAGGCGTTTTTTCCTTTATTTTACCTAGATTATCGAGTTCACCAATATCTTCTTGGATGTTCACTTCCCAACTTTGATTCTAGAGTCATCCATGCACGACTTGATACAATCTCTTCGAGAAAGGGTACAACAAGAACTTCAAATGTGCTCTGATATGGAAGAGCTGCGCGGAGTTTTGGACTTGTTCCATAGAAAAGACCTCGCTCGTAAAGCTGCACCTGCTAACAAGACGCGGCCGTCTGATGCGCCACAAAACGAGCTTAGTAAATATCGCAAGGAGCTTAAGGGCAAATTTGGTGGCGAACAAGGCGTTCCTCAATATAGAGTGGAGATATTTCAGTTTTAATCTTCCCATACAGTTTATATAAAAGAAAGAAAAAATTCACCTTTTTGAAAATAATCGAAGGCTTTGGATCAATAGTGTCCCCCCCCCCATAGCCAAGGCCCATGTTCCGAGTTTGGATAGCCAACACGAGTAGTATTTGATGATGATATACGTTTTGTGTAAAATCATATTGGAATTTTTTTTTTTTATATAAGGCGCATGAAAACTGAACCTTTAAAAAACCCATTTGTGCTCTCTCTTTTTCACTTCATACGCATAATGTCTGCCCCTGTCGACGCTGCTCCCACTGACGGTAACCATTTCTCAACATTCATACCATTCTGGTGTGGTCCTCAACCCAGCGAAAAATATTCAAATTCACTCACACCCTTCTTTACCTTGCCGCAGTTCAGGAATCCCCTGCTCCTGCCGTTGTTGAAGAAACTACTGCTCCTGCCACCACCACTGAGGAGGCTCCTGCCACCACCACTGAGGAGGCTCCTGCCACCACCACTGAGGAGGCTCCTGCCGCCACCACTGAAGAAGGTAACTGATCAAAAAATGTGTTGTCTATTCCGTCCTGTACGCGGCTTCTGATCTATATTTTTTCTCTTATCCACTCAGCTGTCAAGGCCGAAGAGCCTGCTCCTACTACTGCCGAGACTACAGGTAACACGGTCGCTATTTTCTGTGAAATGCTACACAACACAAATCTCTTTCATCATTCCGTATACAGATATGTGTACGTATGATGTGATTTCTTTGTGAATGCTTTACTCATAACTCTTCACACGATAGCCCCTGCTGCCGAAACCGACGCCGCCGCCAAAGTTGAGGAGGCCAAGCCTGGTAAGTATCATACACTAACGAGGGGTTAAAGGTCAGCTGAGGTCGATTTTCCTCTAATAAGAATGCTCAATTAAATTAGCTGCTGCTACTACTGAGGCTAAGCCTGCTGCTGCTGCTCCCAAGGTAAATGTCTTATTTTATTTTTCTTATGCGACGTTTCTTTGTATAAACAAACATTGATGATGATGATGATGATTGATTTTTAGCCAGCTGCTGATAAGAAGGTCAAGCGTTCTTCTACTATCTTGCAAAAGATCAGGGCTGGTTTCAAGAACTTGAGCGGTAACTCCAAGCCCAAGCCTGCCGTTAAGAAGGCCGAACCCAAGAAGGAGGCTCCTAAGCCTGCTGCTGGTAAGTGATTTCTTTTACTTTCTCGTTTGTGTGATCTGCATCCCCCCGATGTTTGCTCATCGGCGTTTCAATCGTTAAAATTTATAGAGGCTCCTGCTGTTGCTGCTACTGATGCTGCCACCAAGCGTAAGTAACTCTCGGTTTTTAGGTTTAGCCTGAATGAACCTGTGTGCCTAACCTTTTGTTCTCTACGAAAATAGCCACTCCCGAAACCCCAAAGGCCGAGACTGAGACACCTGCTGCTGAAGAACGTAAGTTTTATGATGTCACCTAATTTATTATATTATATTGACACCAACTTAAATCTTTCTTCGGGTTTCTATTAGCCAAGGCCGGTATGTAAACATGAAACTCCTTTTTTATAATTTGAATTCATCCACGCTAACTAATCCTATAGATGATACTCCTGCCGACCCTGCTGCTGAAGTCAAGACTGATGAAGTTGCTGTTCCCGTTGTTGGTGGTACCTTTGGCCATGCCGCATAAGCTCGTTCAACACTTAAGATATCTAGTTTTCTTCCCAAAAACAAGCAGCTCCTAATGATATATTCTATACGGTATTTTGTCCTAAATGTAGGGTGGCATTGACGGAATTAGCTCTTTTTTCTTTTGTATCTCGTCTCGCGTCTAATTTGTAATACAGCTCCTTTTGTCACACCCTTCTTATCAGTGTTTTGCATGGTTGTTTCACAGCCATTGACGGCTATCAGTGCAAGAATATGTTAGGCTTGGTGGTGGTGGTGGTGGTGGTATATAGGTGGCTGAATGACAATAATCGATAAATATCCATTTTGTAGCCCGATTTCTATAGAATTTGTGATCTGGCGGATGTTCAATTGTGTGCATGCTGTATCGACACCAATGGCAGTTGGCACGTTTGTTAATGTTGAACACTCGTGCTTGATGAAGCCCCGCTTAATCACATTGTTAAATTGGAACACATTTGCCGACCGGACCGTTGGTTTAACAACTGTCACATAAAAATTTTTTTAAACTTTATTGTCAATACCTTCTACAATCTACTGTATCATCCGCGCCATTGTTATGTGGCAACTGTAATGGCGATGTGAAAAGATCTTAAGAAGACAAACGTGTTAATCACCACCACATGTTTATGCCAATTCGACGGGACCCTATACTAATTATACGTTCAGAAATGTATTGTATTAAAAAAAACTTAGAATACGATTCGAGATGAGGGGAATGGGTGTTAGAGTGCAATTAAATAAATAATCTACTGTACGTCTTGCTGACAATATGGAATAAAGGGAAAATAAATAATGCTACTTGTTAGATACCAGCACTTTGTAAAAATCAGATAATTTTTTCCGATAGAGCCTTTTCGGAGAATTCCCAGAGCTTGGTTTGATGATCTTTACAGGCAGCATGGTAACTGATTGAACCAGGTATTCTATTAGGAACATGATAATCACTACGGATGCCTGTTTATTTTGCCTGCGGGCTAATTGCAAGATACTGTTGTGTGATAGCTCCATTCTCTGTAGAAGTGCTCATGGCATCAATTGCTGCTTTAATAAGGAACCGGTCGTCGTATCGCTGTAGATCAGACTTGACAGTTCCGGGATATACACTATTGACATAGATACCAGCGCCATACTTGGATTCATCGTTCAAATTTGCCTGCATCCAATCCTTGGAAATAGATTAGGTTATGGCTCCATGAGGAGACGTTGACTACGCGACTAGGTTGGCTGTCCTCCAGAGTGGGAAATAATACTATAGTGAGAATAGTGAGCTAGCTGTAAAACACACAGCGTTTTGTTAGTTTTGCATCAAAGATGAACCCTGTGTATCTTACTTACATACTTGGTAGCGAGTTGAGACTCATAGCCATCCTTCGACAGCGCAAAAGGACAAGCCATGGCTCCGACATTGTTGATCACCACATGCAGTGGAAGGTTTAAGTCTTGAACTCATATAATGTTTGACAACAGAATCTAGAGAGAGCAAATCAAGTTGGATGAACTCAACTTGGCGGTTCCTGGTATGGGGCATATACAATATTGAAGTCACTCCAGTATTGCTACCAGTGATAATGCAAACCTTGCTTGTCATATCAGGAATTTGATCCAGAGTGAAATGTTTGGCAATAGTAACAAAACTTGTGGTATGGTTTTACAATTATTACTTAGTTGCCATGTTTGCGGTTGCAGAATCCTGTCTCGGCTATCACGACTGTTATTTGGCAAGTGATTAGTTCCAAAGTTCCAAGCTTACTGCACCAGCCGACTTCACCTCCTTCGGAATATCAACTCTGCAAGGTGGACGATGTGTATTTTGGGGCTGATGAATAAAATGATTTTGAAAGCGTACTAGAATAACGACCGCCCAAGTATTTTTCGTTGCAAGGCGCAATTCGATCCAGTACAAAGTCAACCTGGTCACCGTGACTTTACCCGCGTTGTGGGATGGACACCAAGGTTGTTTCATACATGGCACTTTTCCCACATCTGCTTCAAACTCCTCGCAGATCGCTTTCCACAATCAGTTCGCTTATCCAGTCGACGCGATGCAGAAGTATGAGTCAAACGTCTGTGTATTTCCAGTATTCGTTTCAATAATGTCATAGGGCATAATCCAAAGTATAGTAATAACATGATAGCCCTGTATAAAGCAAAGTGTCTATTGGATGACGACAAGAATCTATAGTGCTTCAAAAAAATGTGTAACAAAATCGTCATAATTACAAAAAACGTGAAAACTCTTTATGTTTTTACGTTCTTACGCCAAACGTTTGCCATACCAACGACTATTTCGAGCATTCACGACCATGGAATACAATATATCTATTGCAGACAGGAGCATTCCCGTACAAGCTGCTAATAATGACATTGACGTCAAGTCAGTTTTTGAATTCCAACCTTTCAGGGATTGGTGTGCTGCATTTGACAAAGAACTGAATCAGTCCAACGACATCACATTGAATTCAATTCAAATCCAGAATGTCGACATGTTTGGCAGCGGTAAAGTAGGATTCGTAAAGTTCAAAGCTGATGTTAGCCTCACAGATACCGGAAAGAATGTGCCCGGTATTGTATTCATGGTATGCGGATTTCAAAAGGTGTATAACATGGTATTCAGTGTATTGATCTCCAGAAATCTTCAGCGAGGCGGTGCTGTATCAGTATTATTGATATTGAGAGCATCAGACGATCCAGAAAAAGGCGATCATGTCATCTTTACAGTTCAAACGCGTGTGCCAGTACCATGCGTCAAGATGCCAGAGCTTCCAGCCGGTATGCTCGACGGGTCTGGTAATTTTTCTGGTACCGCCGCTAAGGAAATCGAGGAAGAAACAGGTAATGACTAGATTTGTGGTTGAAGATGTTTTGATAAAGATAGTGCAAGTATTGACTAACATATCATAGGCTTGATTATTGAAGAGCACGAATTGACGGACATGACAGAGTTGGCTTATGGTAGTACTTGGCGAGGAGTTTATCCTTCGGCGGGAGGTTCTGGTAAGCAGTTTACCACTTGAATATTGGTTGGTACCATTCTAGCGACTAACGGAATTGTGACGTTCTTGTGTCCACAAAGACGAGTTCTTACGCCTGTTTCTGAGCATCAAGTATTTGCCCGCCAAACAAATCGAAGAGTTGGAAGGAAAATTAACTGGATTGAGAGGTCATGGGGAGGCTATCACGCTCAAGCTGGTCAAACTTGAGGATGCTTGGAAGCAATCACCAGATGCCAAACTTCTTTCAAGTTTGGCGCTCCTGGATGCTTTGAAAAGAGCTGGAAAGTTGTGATCATGCAGTATCTAGATTTAGTTTAAAAAATCTAACATGCTAGATGTATGTAGTACGTGTACTTTTATTTATATATTGATACATATTGATTTTGGAGAGAAAACAGAGTGAGGGACTTTCAGCCATGATTCCGCTCTATCGCACTTTTATTTGAATTTCCGTCTGTTACAATTTGCAAAGTCGTGTTCGAACTGTTGAAGCCTACAAATGGCAAAGGAACCTGTGCAATTACTGGATGACGAAGATAACTTCGCTCCCAGATTTGAGCAGGTGAGTATGCAATAGGATCTGCCTCGAGTCATTCGACATGTCTCTGGAACTGGCAGCTCCTTGATCCTGACGACAATGTGCAAGCCAAATACTAATGACAGGATCTGGTATGACAGGTGTTAGAAGAGATCTTTAAACGCTTCGACAAGGTGAGTTTGTTGCGTACTTTTGAGTCAATAGAATGTGAAACTAATGTCCAATTACTGATGCAAATGTAATAAGGATAACAAAGGCTCATGGACTAGAGATGAAATCAATGAGTTTGCTACTCAAACTAATGGCAAACCTGTAAGTAGTTGGACTCCCAATAGAGCTTTAGTCTGAATACCATAAAACATTTTACAGTTTAACATTAAATCCTTTATTTGATAGTTTGACAAGGATACATTGGAGGTAAAGATGTTGGCGCCACTGTCAGATTTTGTGCCTCTTGTTTCTGCAAGTTTCTAAATCACAAAATGAAAACACTTTAGGAAATCGAAACCTTTTTTGAAGTAACAGAGGAGGGAAATCTTACCACTAATGGATTTATGCAAATGTATCACTTGCAAACACAAAATGACCCTGAGGAGACGTGGAAGGATTTAAAAACATGTAAGTACTCAACTGTCAAATTTGGCTATAGAGGTCGTGTTCGCTGATTAGAAAAACAACCTTGCTATTAATTATAGATGGATACGATGACAATTTGAACCTTGTATCTACTAGAACTGAAGATGAAAACCCAATCTCACCGCCGCCAGAGAAATAAAAGCCAATCAATGGATATTTTTAATGTTTTCAAATTGCTCATGAAAATGGCAGTCTATGTTGTGTGGTGTGTTCCAAACGTGACTTTGCAAGTGGGGGGAAAGTCTTCAGTTGTACTATAACCCAGCTTCAAACCAACTTCAGTTGGATTTCACTGTCCTTATAGCCATTGACGCGCATCTCAGTTTAGCCTGTAGACACTGTAACTGCGTAAGCATTTTTAATCCGTCCGTCTACCTTGACGACCATTGGCTCTTGTCTAACCGCAATGTCCATATAGTGACGATTTATCAAGGATCTCATGACAGTCCCCGAGGCTAAGCGACAGCGAAGAGAAAATATGCTTGATACTCACGAAGGTACTAGTTATCAGCTATTAAAATTGACTATAACATACCAGGGCTGATGATTCAAGCGCCATGTCATTCGATAGAGATTGCAGCCAGCTTACAAAGCACCTCACCACAGCCTGAGGAGACTGTTACTCCTGCAAACGAAGATAGCGTCATGACCGACAGCGACCAAGTTGACCAACAAGAAATGAATGGTCACATTGTTCCTCTGAATTCTGCTGAGGTAGTTCTCGTGTTGTAGGAAATTGGCTTGTAAAATAGGAGATTTACTGATCAAAATTCTGCCTATATAGATAACTACAGCATTAGAATCATGCAAGATACTAGTTATTGGTGCTGGTGGATTAGGATGTGAAATATTGAAAAACCTCGCTCTTACGGGTTTTAAAGATATTCATGTCATTGATATGGATACCATTGATGTCAGCAATCTCAATCGCCAGTTCTTGTTCAGGTGAGCTGATCATATAGACGATGATCATTTGATGTATTGAAGCTTATGCTTGGCGTTATATAGAGCCGCAGACGTTGGAAAGTCAAAAGCATTGGTTGCAGCCGAGTTTGTGATGAATCGTATTCCAGGAGTCAAAATCACGCCGTAAGTAAAACAAAAAAAGAAAAAATAGAAAGAAAATATCAATACCATATATTACTTAATGATGCGCTCCTTCTGTCATTTCGCAGTTATATGGGAAGGATACAGGACAAAGATGAGGAGTATTACTCACAGTTTCAAATCGTCATATGTGGTCTTGATTCTATTGAAGCTCGGCGATGGATAAACGCTATGTTGGTTGGCCTTGTTGACGATGAAAATCCCGCCAGTTTAATCCCTATGGTGGATGGTGGTACGGAAGGTAAGTATATCTGCGCATTATAATTAGTGGATTAAATCAACATGAAAGAATTACTGATATAGTGATATAGGTTTCAAAGGCCAAGCTAGGGTCATATTGCCTACTATCACCTCTTGTTACGAATGCTCCCTGGACATGTTCAACAAACCCAACAGCTTTCCCATTTGTACTATTGCAAACACGCCACGACTGCCTGAGCATTGTATAGAGTGGGCTTCAGTACTGGAATGGCCTCGTGTATTTCCAGGCAAGTCATTTGGCATAATAACCTGCACAGTGGAGAGATATTTAACAAACATGATGACTATCTAGATCAAAAGTACGACACTGATAATCCGGAACACATATCATGGCTCTATGAAGCTGCTTTGGAGCGAGCCAAGAAGTTCAATATCGATGGAGTAACCTACTTCTTGACTCAAGGAGTAGTTAAAAATATCATACCCGCAATTGCATCGACGAACGCCATTATTGCAGGTATGAGTGTGACCCATCTAAGAATGAATGAAGATGGACTGTAAGTCGCTAACTGAGATTCATAGCTGCCTGCTGTAACGAAGCTTTCAAAATCGCTACGTCAGTCGCTCCTTTCCTAAACAACTACATGATGTACACCGGCAATGACGGAGTCTACACGTATACTTTTGAGCATCAGAAGAAACCTGAATGTCCTGTCTGTGGAACGATATCTATCAAAATCGATATAGATCCAGACATGATATTGGAAGATTTTTTGGACGTCTTGAAGGAAAAGCCTGACACGTATGGCCACATACCATTTCTTGACTATGGATCGTTTATCCTGCTTACTGACAAATTTTTGCGTCCATTTAGCCAACTGAAGAAGCCGAGCCTTCGTACAGCGACAAAGTCCTTGTACATGCAAGCTCCACCAACTTTAGAAAAGGCGAGTCGCCCTAATCTTGTTCGCAAAATGGGTGAGCTTGTCGATGACGGTGATGAGATTACAGTTACAGATGTAGCTTTGCCCCTAAGCTTACAGTTGAAGGTCAAATTGATTAAAGCATAATCATGAGGCACTCAAGAGAATCCAATAAAACCAATCAAGCTGTATTCCATTCAATTGTTCTGTGGGAACTGTTCAATGCGAAAACGAGATCTTCCAGTTAGTATGGCTCTGCTCTTACTGATTGCTGGCAGGGTAGTCAGCACGAATTTATTTAAAAGTGGCAAAATATGGGGTGACCGAGTTTCAGATCTGTTCCTAGTCCTATTCCTATTCATCGTCCTCATCTTCATCTGCTCCGAATTGCGTGTAATCAATCTTCTTTCCACGAGTGCGTCGGCTGCCACTAATGATAGCAGACTTATCCAAAAAGTCCAATTCATCGTCTGTCAGACAAAGGAAGTTAGATGTGTAGGTGATGTCATACATCATTGTAGTAAGAAACTTACCAGAGACGTCAGATGCCTCTTCACCTGAATCATCATCATCACCACGCTTCTTACTCTTGGATTTACTGGGCTTTTTGACGGGTTTGCTTACTTTGACAGGCTTGCTAGGTTTTTTCGATTTCTTGGACTTTTTCCTATCATCTTCGCTAGAATCTTCATTTTCTTCTTCTTCTTCTTCTTCATCATCATCATCTTCTTCCTCTTCTTCGTCGTCATCGTCTTCTTCTGGCGCGTGCAAATGGTACGTTTGGTTCCTGACTCTACCAAGCAAAACAAACAAATACTGCAAACTCACCTCCTTCTTCATCATCAGAGGCAATAACAAATCCATCTCCAGTCTTATACTTTTCTTGACGACGACGTTCATCAGCTCTACAACCAAAGGTAGCGTCAGAAAAAACGTTTGAAAGTAACACGTTCCGTCTACTGATAGCTCGTAATTCTTTTTGGTGATGTTTCGCGACTATAACCTTTTCGTTGGTATCAATTAAATATAAACTCGAATTTTATAGTCGCTTCAATGTATTCCAGCAAGAAAAAGCTTGTGATCGTTTGATTTACGCGTTTGGCTAACAAAATGGCGGACATGCTAGTGGAATGTGTATTTCTATAAAACATAACAGTCGACTTACGCATCCTCGACAGCCTGTTTTTTGGTAGTAGGATGATTTTCTCCATCGTCTTTTTCTCCACGTCTACCGGCGGCAAGAGCCTCAAGTTTTCTCTTTCTGTCACTCATTATCGAGATGTTCTAATGCTGAGGGAACGTTATTGGCTTGTGCCAAAAATTTGGCGGAAAAGGAGATCAACGGCTCAAGAAAAAACTTGTCTTGTATCACGTGGTGGCAACGCTTGAATCAGCTCTTAAGCAGCCGAAAGGACGGACAAGGTACAAGCTTATCTAAAAATTGTCATTGCTTAAATTTCCAAAAAATCCCAAGGTATCACTTCGTATATCATTCAGAAACAATCTGAATCTACGGGACATGTTGTGGACGAGTCAATTGTAGATTAACTATCACAATTCAATTGGCTTTAGCTTTTGGTAGAACTCAGAAATTTGTCGGACATACAGTAGAGAATGTCGCAATTACAATCGGCGTTTAGGTCTGACCGAAATAAAGCAATGGTAGTGTGCTCCAAGATATTTACATTTATAAGCTCCATGTTTACGTATCGGCTATTTTGTTGTACCGCATGCTTTGTGAGCCATCTAATGGCAAGATTGGAACTCCACATTACCAAACGGTGTAAAGCGAGGCCAACATGCTGTACGCTCCATGCTGCTGAAGGCGCACCAATGTCCCATCGGAGATGGAGCGAGCTCTGGTGTACAGAGTATGGTTTGTATCACCGACGACCTGTATCACCTGGCAATATCCATATAGCTGACAGACTTTGGCAATAGCGGAGCCAAAGGAGTTGTTCTTTAGCTCTCACAATGATAACTAGTGTAGATTCTGCAATAGCTCATCTACTACAAGCTCGCCATGGTTTCCTGAACAATGTATTGCAACATTTAGGAAGGCAGCCCAAGTCTACCTACATCACTACCGCTATAGCTCTATATTTCGCTAGCAAAATTTACAAAGCATTGTCGTGCCCTAAAAGCTTGCGACATATTGCCTACGTTCCAGTTCCTGTCTGGATGTATTCCTTGATGCGAGGAGAAACCACTCTTGATAGAAGCAAGAGGTTACTTATAGCACGTACGTCCGAGACAAATGGTATGATCCTCAAGTTTTCACAGTTGGGATGGGAAGTCACAGTCATGAATCCCCAGGCTATCAAAACACTGTTACAAAGAACGGGTTAGCGTCCTTTTCTGAATCTTGGTTACATCCCACGCCGAGATGCTGATATTTCCTCTCTAGACATATTCCCTAAATCAGAGGCGACTATTCTCAATTTTGACAATAG
The DNA here is from genome assembly GCA_021235465.1 of Umbelopsis sp. PMI_123. Classification (NCBI taxonomy): domain Eukaryota; kingdom Fungi; phylum Mucoromycota; class Umbelopsidomycetes; order Umbelopsidales; family Umbelopsidaceae; genus Umbelopsis; species Umbelopsis sp. PMI_123. The sequence continues at coordinate 93,776 of JAJSME010000018.1, read as the reverse complement.
ATCACTTATCCGCCGCTTCTTTGGTAAAACCAACCTGACCATGGCAAATGGCCATGAATGGATACGACGAAGAAAGGTTGGTAAATGTAGTTAGCCGTACAGGAATTGAAAACAGAAAGCTTAAAATGTTATTGTTCTTTAGATTGCAAACCCAGCATTCACACGATCTCTGCCGGTAAAGTTATTTGCGCGCTTGACAGGCCAAGTGTCCGAGCAGCTGGATCAGACTAACGGTGCACCCGTCATGATAGCATCGTTGATGCAAAGGTACTATATATTCCTTCAAGATTTGAAAATTATAACAGATGGAAAAAATTACTTAATGCCTTCTCTAGACTAACACTGGATGCTATCGGCCTGGCTGGCTTTGGATATGACTTAAATTCCATAAACTCACCTGATGGACAGTGGGTCAAAATGTACAATGACGTCGCAGATGGCTTTATGGAGTTCCCATACATCTTCCTACCAATATTGGAGACCAGGTTCCTCCACTTTTTCCCCAATCGTCGCAAGAAGCACGAACAATTAACAGAGTTGGATGCCTTTTTTGAAACTATCATTGAACACAAAAGGGATAGCCTTAGGAACACAAAGTTTGCAGATGTTGAAGATAATGAGAAAGACCTGTTGACATTGTTGTTGGAGGCTGGTCGAGGCGAACATGATGACAGTGAACCATTGACGAATGGCGAACTTCGTGACGAACTAGTGCTTTTCTTCTTTGCTGGGTAAGTGTAATGGTATATCGAGACGGAATACATTTCGTTTATCTGTATCTGATATGTAAAAAGGCATGATACAACATCCCACGCGTTAACTTGTGCACTGTACTACCTGGCTGCTAATCCTGTGAGTAACATATGACAGTAATGACGAAATTTCCACCTATATACTCCTTCTAATCAAAGTGGTATAGGACATCCAAGATAAGGCGCGGCAAGAGGTTCTTGATGTACTGGGTGATGAAGACGACGAAACTATGCTCACTGTTCAGCAATTAAGACAGCTTCCTTATCTTGCTCGTGTTATGAAAGAGGTTAGTTTACCATGAACTAAAAGTAATAGTGACCGCTCATATCTAATTCCCTATTCCTCAAGACCTTACGTATATCTACGCCGGCCGTCAACTTGGTCCAACGCATTGCACAGCGTGACACAGTCTTGGAAGGAGTAGTGATTCCAAAGGACACCTTGCTGACCGTCGATTTTTATGCAGTTCACCACAATCATCACATTTGGAAAAATCCTGAGGTCTTCAATCCTGACCGATTCATAGAAGGTGGAGAACTGGACTCAATGACATCCAGTTACGCTTACCTGCCATTTGGTGGTGGTGGTCGACAATGTATAGGTGAGTCAGTGAAAGCATAAATCGTCAAGGTTTTTTATATCACTTGTGATTGACCGCCATTGTGAATGGTTTACAGCAATGAACTTTAGCATCGCTGAACAGAAAGTGGTGCTTTCTGGATTGCTAAAAAGATATGACATTAGTCTTCCGGAAAACTCTATACATAGGAATGGCCTCCAGTATAAACCAACAGCAGGACTGATTGTCCCAACCAAAGACCTCGAAATTAAATTTGTCAGACGCTACTAAACCGGTGATTTGAAAAATCAAGTACACTCTTCTATCCCGTTTTATTCATCGTATGATGACTGGCTTTCCTTCAGATATCTCCTCTTCCTTCACATTATTACGACTTATATACATTGCCATATGCAAATCAATTTATATACAGTAAGCTGTGAGTAGCAGCCCCAGCGGCTATGTAAAATGTTCATAAGATAAAATCATTAGTTGTTCTAATGTTTTGTGCTATGGCAAGATTGGCGAAATTTGCAACCATCGCCAATCTGCTGTATTAGTTAATAATTCGTTGATGAAGTTGTATAGCTTGCTGGTCTCTTCGTTCGACGATCATACCCCCAAGAGATAATGTCTGACATATTTTTATGTAAATGCAAGTTAACGTTCGCGGAAAAAGGTTCCACCACTTTTTACCTGGCCAAAGTTTAGTCGCCGGGATCGATGGTATTAAATTTCATAGTAGCTAGAACAGTAGCAACACACGATTTAGGGAGCAGGTCAGTGGAGATTAGTTTAGTTTCAATGGAATTGAAGTTTTTTGAAAGCGGATAAATATGAATAAATAGACAATGGTGCTGTGTCGGCTATTGCCCATTGTGTAACTTGATCCTTACTACCGCGCGTTTCCATTTAAGGTTTGAACACAGTATTTAAATTATAAAGGGGGGGGATCAATTCATTTTTGTTTAACGATAGACAGAAAAATATTATGGCTACTGATTTCGTTTTTTCAAGAGCAGTAACCTCTACGCTCACCCAACTTCTCGAATATCAAAACTATGTTGGAAATATTTCGCTTATTGACTTCATGAAGCAGATGAAGCTCAGTTATGTTGCTGCTGCTGCCTCGTTGTATGTGGTAGCTACCTTTTACAAGTCTTTATCATATCCTAAAAAGTTCGCTCACATAGCGCACGTACCAGCCACAAAGACTCTAAGGTCCTTCATCAACGGTTCTACAAATGTCGACAGAGCCAGGCAGCTTTTCATACCACACTGTCTGGAAACAAAAGGTCTCGTTGCAAAGTACGCTCAGTTTGGCTGGGAAGTTACTGTCATCAGTCCCGAAGCTGTGAGAGCAGTGTTCCGTAATCCAGGTAAGCATAGCTGTTTGCATTCATCTATATTGCCTCGCTGTGTTGATCATTTAGCTGATATTAAAAACCATGGTCAAGACGTTTTCCGAAAGAATGAGAGTATGAGCGTACTGGATCCCGAAACACTTCCACTCCGCTTTTTAGGCAAAACCAACTTGGCGCTTGCTAATGGAGATGAGTGGAAGAGACGCAGAAAGGTGGGTCATCATATGAGAAGAGTGGCATAATCACATCACATCATGGATGACAAACTTTTTGGATCATCAGATAGCAAATCCGGCGTTCCATCGATCCATGCCAGTGAAGACTTTTGCTGATTTGACGGAATTTCTAGTACAACAGATCGATACCCTTGAGGGTCCAGTGGAGGTCCAACCACTTTTACAAAGGTGCATAGCGATTTATTGTAGGAATAGTTTTCATCAAGTTAGCTAATGTTCCATGCCTTTCTAGATTTACATTGGATATTATTGGACGAGTTGGTTTTGGTTTCGAGTTCAATGCTACCAGTACTCCCGATGGCGACTGGGTACATACCTATAACGAAGTTTCAGACAACCTTCTAGAGTTTCCTTACATTTTCTTACCTATTCTGGATACTCGATTTCGGTTTTTGTTTCCTCGGCGGATGGAAAAACATGCAAAGCTAACAGTACTCAACGACCTTTTTAACACGGTAATCAAAAACAAGAGGGAAAATCTGAAAAAGTTGGAAGCAGAAGTTGAGGATTCCGAAAAGGATTTGCTCACGCTATTGATCGAATCGGGTAGAGGAGAAAATGATGAACATGAACCATTGACCGACGAAGAGCTCCGCAGTGAGCTGGTCCTATTCTTCTTTGCTGGGTATAGTCATGTCTTCTTGCATTGGTGATGTTTACACGAGTTATATTGACTTTGAGCTTAGGCATGATACCACTGCTAATTCACTTGCATCCACTCTCTATTTCTTTGCTGCAAATCCAGTAAGTCGATTACATGTGTCAGCAGCCAACTTATGCAAAACTGATGAAAACTCTTATAGTCGATTCAAGATAAAGCTAGAAAAGAAGTTTTGGAATTGTTGGGAGAAGAGCTGCATGGATCACCGCCAACTATCGAGCAATTAAAGAGTATGCATTACTTAACACGAGCTATCAAGGAGGTAAATTGTTGGTCACGTCAAGTTTGAATTGCATTCTTCAAAGGAAACTTACTTGAAAATGCATCTAGTCAACTCGTATGGCACCACCAGCCTCCGCCACCATTCATCGACGTGCAGTGCAGGATACCGAAATAGCTGGCGTGTTCATTCCAAAAGATACCTTATTGGTTGTCGATATTATTGCTAATCATTATAATCCAGCACACTGGAAAAATCCTGATGCCTTTGACCCAGATAGATTTGCGGAGGATGGCGAAGCTGATCAACAGACACCATTCACATCGTACATGCCTTTTGGTGGTGGAGTTCGACAATGTATCGGTAAGTTTTCATGATTAATATGTAAGACAGTTCTGTTATGTACTGACGATGGTCGGGCCTATAGGCATGAACTTTAGTATGACGGAACAACGAGTCGCATTATCTGCCATACTGAAGAACTACGAGCTTAGCATACCAGAAGATTCGATTCACAAGGATGGTCTGCAATTCGGCAATCATCTGTTCACTCTAGCTCCAAAAGATCTAAAAATTAATTTTACAAGAAGATGTTAATTTGTCATATTTTTGAGCAGACAATGTTGTTTTGGGTCTATACTGGATGATTGATCTGGATGTCTTTTATCGTATATATCACTGATTTAAATAAAATAATGATTAAAATGCTTGTTGAGTAATTGTATGAGATCCTCAAAGGAGGCAGTTACTTGTCTGACACTGGATAGTCGTAGACGTGCAATTAATAATGATTTAGGAATACTTGATAGAACTAGTTCGATAGAGAACGAGAGAGAACCCGCCAATGTCTTAAGACAGAGGACCCATAAAACCGGAGAGAGTTATATAATCATCTTGTTAAGTGCAAGGGTGATTACTAGCTTTAGAAATTATTATATAACAAGAGTCAGAGAAGTTCAATAGTTAATCCAAGTCAGTCAGTCAGAATAGAGAGACAATGGCCGTCAAGCATAGATACGGATCATTCTGAGTGGCTTAGAGAATAAAATAGCTGGCATTGTTGGAGTCAGGTCAGGTGACTTCACAACATGCTGATTCCTATGAAAGGCTTAAAGGTTTATCGGTCAGGTTTACGATACTTTGGTGTGGCTGGGGTAATTTTCAAAAGCTTACGCGAAGATTTCATTGGGTAATATTATGGTGTATGTTTGTATCCTATGTGCTAATATTTTAACCTTCATGCTACAGACAAGCAACAACAAAGACTACATAACTGTCCGCTTTGAAAATATGCTACAGCAACAAATGATGAGCTATAAATATTGTCAATATAAAATGCCTCATATGCGCACGCACAACTGAACAATCAATTTTTCCAGTATTATTGATTAAAATTAGATTTACCTCTGGATATTGGATGTGGCGTAGTCAAGATATCATGAGGACCGTAATAGGATCGAGTACCCGCGGTCTATACCCTCCCCAGTTAACACTTTGTGACTTTGTGACTTTATGACTTATCGAGTACTAGGCGTCGCCGGTATATGCGCCGAGGAACCTCTACGTTAAAACGTGTTGAAGATCTTTGTTGCCCAGCCCACCTTGCCGTTTCTCCAAAGCCTCCTCCCTTAGTCATCTTTTCCTAATTCTCGGTTATAAATATTGCGATCAAATATTTTCTTTGACTGTCATCATGTCTTCTGCAATACCAGATTTCCTCTTCCAAGGACATCGGCTCATGCCTATAATCCGCTGTAAAGATTTAGACTATATTAAAGTGTTCAAGAACACTCTGTTGTCAGCCTCTAAACGTTCCAAGTTCACATATTTGGGGACAGCTATTGCACTCTATGTAGTCGCCAAAATGTATCGTAGTTTCGCATACCCAAGAAACCTGGCGCATATAAAGCGTGTTCCATTGTTATCAACCGTCAAGGCGCTAATAACCAATGAAAATCCGCTTGAGAGCACTTCTAAGTTTTTGCTTCCTAACTGGAAAGAGACAAACGGGGTTGTAGCTATGTATAGTCCATTCGGATGGTCGGTCGTTGTTACGAACCCTGATGCTGTTAAAACCGTTCTATACAAGACAGGTTCGTTTAGAAATTTTGGCATACTTTGATCATGTGTATATACTAATACGAAGTTCAAAAGATGTATTTCCGAAGATGGAAAACATAGAACTTAAAAAACAGAGAACATTGTTTGCGAAGTTTTTCGGGAAGGGTAACTTGGCTTCTGTTAATGGTTATGAATGGAAAAAAAAACGAAAGGTTGGTACACGTGGCCATGCCTAACGGATGTATATAGCTCAACTTATAAAATCGATACCATACAGATTTCCTATCCAGCTTTCCGTCGTTCTATGCCCGCAAAAACATTTGCTGTTCTAACCAGCAGAATGTTTGAACAGATTGACAAAACTGACGGTCCAGTGCATGTACAGGATTTACTGCAAAGGTGAGATATCCATTTTCATATCATGTTGATTTACGCATATTGTAACCTTTGGTTGTAGGTTCACATTGGACGCTATCGGCCGTATTGGATTTGGATTTGAATTCAATGCCACTAATTCACCCAATGGTGAATGGGTGAAAACATACACTGATATTGCAGAGGGCATTGGTGAATCAAGATATTTCCTCTTCCCCAGTCTTGACTCCACCTTCGTTGGACTATTTCCCGAGCGACAAAAGAAGCACCAGAGCTTAAACAGGTTGAATAAGCTTTTTGAGGAAATTATCAAGCATAAGAAAGCAGAGTTGGCAAAGGGTGTTGCTTCTACAGTTGAGGAGAATGAAAAGGATGTATTGACTCTCATGATGGAGGCTGGAAGCGAAGACCATGAAGTCGAACCTCTCAGTGCTGAGGAGCTTCGAAACGAAGTCGTCATGTTCTTCGTAGCAGGGTAAGGGAAACTATACGGTCGACGAATCATGCACTATTGCAACTCACACTTCGTATACTAATTTTATATACTTTAGACATGATACTACTGCTAACGCCATGACCGCCGTTTTGTATTTCTTGGCGGTCAATCCGGTAAGTATATATGTATATATTAGGAAGATGTGGCCAGTATTTTGACAAACATTATCAGGATATACAAGAGAAGGCTAGAAAGGAAGTGTTAGATATTTTAGGAGATGAAAAATTCGACGTTTGGCCAACTTTGGATCAACTGAAAGAATTTACTTATCTCACCAGAGTCATGAAAGAGGTTGGTGGTTAAGTTATAGACATTTGAATGCTAGTGCTCATACTAATATAAGATTCTCAGGCTATCCGCTTAGCCCCACCAGCAGGGGGACTAATTGAAAGAGTAGCTGCTGTGGATACGGAATTAGCTGGTGTTCATATCCCAAAGGGATCCATTATCAATGTTGATATCCTTGGACTACATTATAACTCCAACCTTTGGGAAGATGTTACAAAATTTGATCCTGATCGATTTGCAGAAGGAGGAGAGCTGGAGTCAATGCCATGTACTTACGCTTATCTTCCATTTGGTGGCGGCTCGCGACAGTGTATAGGTGAGTCAGTTTTTCCTATGATCATGATATGGCAAACTCTACGCGTTATAACAAAGCATGTTCTAGGAATGAACTTCAGTTTAGCTGAACAACGTGTCGCATTGAGCTCTATCCTAAAGAAATACGAGTTAAGCTTACCTGATGATTCCATTCATAAGGATAGTATGCAATTTACCTCCAACAACTTCATTTTCACTGCAAAGGAAATGAACATAAACTTTACCAGGCGATATTAGACATCTAGTTTAAAGAAGATTTTCAAAGTCCTTAAGCAGCGTCAAATGTATCATATCTATTCTATATATCTTATATTTTCGCTTTATTACACAGATTATCAATTTCACAATGTTTCAGTCCATCCATGTGTTAATCGCGTTTCGCACCTGTTATTTTGATTTGCCTCCTGGGACAGTCAAACTGTACAATGTGGAAGAATGTGGTTTTCGCGTTTATTGACAGCAAGTGTTTTACAAGTATGTCATGAGTGTTCTCTAGCATGAGCTTTCACTGCGCTGTACACCTGAGATCTACTCCAACTTTACTTTGCTTCCATCACCGAACCAGCCAACACAAGTCGGTATTCTAGCAACGCAACCTATCGGCAATTTCTGAAGCCAGCTGGGATCGAGTTTATCGAACTTAAAACAGTAGTAATGGTAACCGTCTAGGGTTTTGACCCCACTACAGGAGAAAAACCCTCCTGCGCTATTCAGTTCGTTTGTACCCACATTTATGTCACATAAAACAACTTGTTGAACTGTCGTAGTACGTGGATTAGTGCATTCAATTGCCAATGCTATTTGATAAACGCTGCATGCACACAGAAGCAACGTCAGAGTCTTGAAAACCGAAAGTCTGTTTAACATTTCAAAATTGTTGGTATTAAGAGAGACAAAGAAAAAAAAAGAATGGTTGAATTTTATGCTGGCATGGTCTTATTTTATACGCTATTACTGTCTAAACAACTAGTATACTCGCTCTACATGCAGGCGGTCTGATAAAAATCGTTAGAAAGGCGTTTCAACTCAGCAATCTCAAAAATGTGACATGTATTCATCACCTAACCGAAGTTCACAAAGATAATTCTCTAAATACGAAATAAAATAATGTAGTCAACTTTTGCAGTCGTCATATTGATACCAGTAAAAGAGATTTGCAGAAGGAACCTGCCTTCACAAAACTCAGCGACAAATTGTCAAAAGAAATTTCAGTGAATCGACAATAAAAGATGTCTTTACGATCTTGGCAAAATATATAATTTTTCTTTCGATCAAAAGCCAGGTACGGCCTTCTAACGATATCAGATAAACATCGCAAATGCAGACTGCTTTGAAAGACAGCTGCTCTTACATTGCGCAATAGAAACAATAACCTTGATTTATATTACCATAGTACCGTCTCCAAATAGCTTATAATCAAGTTCTTCACATTCTGAAAGACTTGTGGCACGCATATACTTCTTCAGATTAACTTAGGGTGACCATGAGAAATCTGATTTGCACTGGAGTGCCAAGCTATTTACAATCTCACTACTTCATTTCGCTTTATAGCATGAGAATTTTACACAACTTTTCATCATCCAGGAAAGAAAATGGTTATGTCGTTTATCCTCTTTCCACTCACATGAACGTATGTGATACTGGAGCAACATCTTTTGCGAGTTGCGCAGATATGTGATGAAACAAATGCTGAGGAGGAATAGTGATGCCGTTGACTGTCAAATTTGATCACTGGTCAAGCCACTACCGTGTTACTGTGAAATTATTGAATGACCAGATGTTGATTCACTAAAATACTGGCAATAAATACGAGTTTGCACTGGACTGTGATTTCTGAGCGCCAGCACTTCCTGGTTACTTTTCAACGTTTAGGAATACAGCGGTTGTTACACCAGCCACTCCATTTCTTCGGTTGGGTTTGGGTTCATTCTCATTGGCTAATGATTTCGGATCGAAAGATCCTCCGAACCTCCATAAATGAAATGCGGAGACAACAGCCAAGACAGATCGAGATTCTCCGTTTCTTTGTTTCTACTCAACTCGGATCTCAACCCATAGCTCCTGAGAAAAGGAAATAATGACTTCCTTAATACCTGCATCCCAACTTGAACAGTTAAAGGCACTGGTGTTGCCTCAAGCTGAACAAATTCGCGATGCGGTTATGCAGAAAGTGCTTCCTGGCTTGAAGAAAAATAAGTATTCATGCTTGGCTGCCGCCATCGTCCTGTACGTTACAGCTAGGACATACAAGTTTATTGCATATCCCAGCAGTCTCAGACATATCAAGAGAGTGCCATTCCATACCCAGCTCATTTCATTGATCAAAGGCGAAAACAATCTTGTACGATCTGAAAAATTCATGCTTGCTAGTTGGAAGGAGACAAACGGCTTCATGGGGCAGTTTAATCAACTTGGATGGGGTGTAGTCCTCTCAAACCCTGAAGCAATCCGCACTTTGTTGTATAAGACAGGTAAGGTGAAAATTACAAGTTTCAAGTATGAATTTATGCACAATCACTAATATCAAATCAAGACTTGTTTCCTAAGGCGCCAACCGGTTCCGCGGGTAAAAAGACGCTGCTTGCAAGGTTCTTTGGGCGAACAAATATGGCTTTCACGAGTGGTCATGAATGGCGTAGGAGAAGAAAGGTTGGTTTGTAAAATGTACATATCTTCAAAATAGACCAACAATTCTCAGTGTCATCTCATTCCCAATCTCGTCATAACATAGATCGCCAATCCGGCATTCCATCGGTCCATGCCGGTGAAGACATTTGGCTTTTTGAGCCAAAGAATGCTTGAGCAGGTCGACAAGGTCGAAGGTCCGGTTCATATTCAGCCATTGCTTCAAAGGTGAGACAAAGTCAATATCCGATTGCTACGAAAGGGAAAGGTGGCAATTTTCTGACCTGGACGATCTCATATAGATTTACCTTGGATGCCATTGGTCTCATAGGATTTGGATTTGAATTCAACGCTACAAATACCCCAGATGGTGAATGGGTTCGAAGATATAACGATGTAGTCGAGCACTTTTTGGACTTCAAGTTCCTGCTCCTACCTCAATTAGATTCTAGCCTTCTTTGGCTTTTCCCTGAACGACGCGCGAAGCATGAAAGCATGACAAAGCTTAACGAGTTGTTTGAAGAGGTCATCCAACACAAGAAAGCAGCGCTTTCAAATACTTCCTCTGATGTTGAAGATAGTGAGAAGGATTTGTTAACATTGATGCTTGAGGCAGGCCAAGGGGACGACTCCAATGAAGCTCTTACTTCAGAGGAACTTCGTAACGAGCTGGTTCTCTTTTTCGTAGCAGGGTGAATGAATTTCTAGGCATTTTTCACCCGACTTTAGTTTCTGATATGAAGTATACCATATATAGTCATGATACCACTTCCAATGCCTTGACTGGTACCTTGTATTATTTGGCTGCCAATCCGGTGAGTGATTGGAATCACATTAGACAACACATGTTGTTGAGTTGCTTCTGACATTGTTCACACAGGATATTCAAGATAAGGCTAGAAAGGAAGTGTTTGAAATTTTTGGAGACGAGAAATCGAATATATCACCCACCTTGGATCAATTGAAAGAGCTCACATATTTGACCTTGGTGATGAAGGAGGTATGCTTGCGACTGGTTAAGCATTGATCAATGTTGTGGTACTTATTTCAATGTTTTTAGTCTTCTAGAATTGCGCCACCTGCCACTCAGGTATTCCCCCGAGTAGCCGTTGAGGATACAGAGCTTTGTGGAGTCCCTATTCCGAAAGGCACCAGGATCGGTATTGATATCACTGGAATGCATTTTAATCCCTATCTCTGGAAAGATCCCCTAAAGTTCATTCCAGAAAGATTCGCTCCAGGTGGAGAACTAGAGTCTATGCCTTGCACATATGCCTATCTTCCATTTGGTGGCGGTTCCCGACAATGCATTGGTTAGTAAAATGTTCCCAAAGTTGCCAAATGTTGGATAGGATGACTGACATACATAATATATTGCAGGTATGAACTTTAGCTTGGCCGAACAGCGCGTAGCTTTGAGCGCCATATTGCACAAATATGAGCTGAGCCTTCCTGAAGACTCTATTCATAAAGATGGCCTCAAGTTTGGTAAAAACGCAATCGTTTTGTCCACATTGGATTTACACATCAATTTTAAGAGACGATACTAAGTGACAATTGGACTACACTATGTAATAATATATGGTTTTATCTTTCCCGGTGGCAATATATATATATTCTCAAAGACGTTGAACTATTTGAAGGGACGAGTGATGGTTGCGACAAATTATTTTTTGTTCCATTGCTCGGTTTAAAGAAACTTTCAAACGGCTTCAATTCACTTTGGAGAATTACAGACTGAATGTTACATATACCACTGTTTATAAATGATAGGATTTGTGCAAGTAAAAGTTGATTTCTAAGGGATCTACAATAGGGAGGTATTTTTTCCCTTGTCCTCTTTGTTCACTTTGGTATCGTCAGCTTTGCACTCTTTGGGATCATCTATGAGCTTGTTCTCATCTTTGGTTTCAGGAACATGAAGCACTTTTTCAAGTTCCTCAGCCAGTTGATCAATAGTTTCTTTTTCAGCAGCTGTCTCCTTGCCGCTGGGTAGAGTTTCGGGTTCTTCTTCAAGAGCTTCTTCCTCCTTGATCCATTTCGCTTTCAGTTCTTGATGGCCCTTAAGATGCAATTCGTCCAGATCCTTGCTCCATCCAAGTAACTCGGCTAGCTTTTCTACACCACTATCACAATCGCCCAACCATACGGCATCTCGCTTCTTCTTCGCTTTTCCTCTCAGCTCATACCCTCGTTTAGATTGAAACTAAAGTGTAGTGAATTAGAAACGAGCCTTGTCTAGCAAAATTGATCACAAAAACATCCACCTACCACACCAGCGGTCTCGCGATTTATCAAAAGTCTTGGAACGTCGCTATTGACAGCATCAACAAGCGAAGCAAAAGGTTGAACTTGTAAGCTTGTACCAATGACGATGAGCAAGTCTGCTTCATCGAACAGCTAGAAATTGTGCAACGTTAGCCATTCAGCATGGTATAAAACCGGTTCATATGAAGGAGGAAATGGATACGCACGTCAATACTATCATAGAACTTGTCAGGTAACGACTGTCCAAAGAATGTGATATCAGGCTTGATCAAGCCGTCTTTACAGATCGTACATCGTGGTATTTGACTATTCAGGATATGCTTCTTCACATGATGTATGTCACCAGGGGCTTTGCAGTGAACGCATGTAGCCGATGCAAAGCTGCCGTGAGCTTCTACTAGGTGGGAATCTGGCAATCCAGCCAATCGCTCGAGTGTATCGATATTTTGAGTAAAGTTGTGAAGCAAGAGTTTACGATCGTGAAGCAGTTTGATAAAGTAGTGGGTCTTGGTAGGCAGATATTTGCCAGGAAATAATTCTTTTGCCAGTGCGTAGAAAGGCTCTGGTTTATCCTATGGACATGTGTATTAGATTGGTTATATCCTCATTCAACCCAATGGCACAAACCGAACCGAGCTGCATACCAAGAAATAATCTATGTCGAAAATGGCTTCTGCATACGGCAATTTAAACTTTTGCAAGTTGTCGTAAAGGCCAGTACCTTTGGATCGAAAATCGGGTATACCGGCCGCAGTGGATATACCAGCGCCAGTCATGACAATGATCTTTTTGGCTAATAAGGCGAGGTCAGTGATTGGTGGACATTCCGTTATATCTTAACAGAAATGGAATGTACCTTGGCCAGATTTAATGAGTTCAGCAATGGCATCTATAGATGCGTCTCGAAGTGTTCCAGGTTTAGGAGAAGATTTTTTCTTGTTACCTGTCATAGTTCTAGTCAATATGTCTACTGTTGAGTGTTGGTCGGTTTCCAAATCCAAGCCTTCAAGGTTAAAGTCAACGTCAACAAACGACAGACGACTTGACATCAAAAAAGGTTAGAAAAAGGATTTCCGACGTCAGCAGTCCAACCGAATGTCATGCTCATGCTCAGCACATATCAACCGAGTGTCACGCTGCCGTCATGGCTACCGCCTAAAGACGGGGCAGGAGGGGGCAACCATGCAGCCATTCTTACATTCATGATCATGTCAGTTAGGACCATGGGTAGAAGGATCTTTATTGTATACTAAACTATACTCTTTTTTCATTGCATTTGTTTTTATAAAAAAAGTTGTTTGTGTTTGAGGAGAAGAGGCAGTAGAGTAGTCTGAATTGAGTTCCCCGGCAAGCAGGTCAGAAGAATTGCACTCCATAATCGCTTCGCCAACCAACATCCTTCCAAACGTTTCCAGGTCTATACCCTCAGTCAAAAGACTTCAATGAGCAAAAGACAAGAAAACGCGTGGGTACTGCGCGCATGCGGCAGCAACAAGTACCCGATTGCTGGTTATTGGTGGTCAAGAAGTTCTCGACCAGTCCCTCTCGAACTTCAGCGGCTTTGCTCAGACCTTCCCAAGGGTAATAGATTTCAAGAACAAGTCTTGTCGTGTGTTTTCCCCTAATCTTCTGCTTACCGCCTCTTCATAAAGAGCAAAACAAAGGAGTTGCAAAGCATGGGCAAAATTTATGGCTATCTCTCGATTGAACAAGCCACAGCAAAGTCACGAGTACCACGTTTGATTGGATGTCATAAATATTTGGTTGAAGCAGGGTAATTGCTTCTACCATTCCACAATGGCACTAATCACTTTCCTTTCCTTCCTCTATTCCCAAATAATGATCCAAATTTACAATATCCATGACCGATCAATAATTTTTTTTTTAAATATGTTAAACAAATAATTACAAGTCGAGAGCTGCAAGAGCAGCGGCAGGATATCTCTCCCCGACAACGTCTGCTGCATTGCTAATATCATGGATTTGTTGGATTTCTTCAGCTGTCAACTTAATCTTCTCAGCGGAGAAGTTGGAGTCTAGATACTTAATCTTCTTAGTACCAGGAATGGCAATAAAGCCTTGAGCGATGACCCAGGCAAGGGTCAACTCACTGGCTGTGACACCTTTCTTGGCTGCAATTTCCTCCAACTTCTTGACCAGTTCCAAATTCTTTGCAAAGTTTTCACCTTGGAATCTTGGGGAATATCTGCGGAAATCACTCTCTTCAAAGTCTTCAACCTTGGTATATGCTCCAGTCAACATACCACGACCCAATGGGGAGCTAATGAATAATGATCTATTGTCAGTGTATTGATACAATGCATAGCATGCTGATTAAAAATAAGCAAACTCACTAAGCAACAACGGTGACGCCCAACTCCTTGGCAGCTTCCAACAATCCGTTCTTCTCAATATCAAGTGACCATGGGCTATACTCCATTTGTACAGCGGCAATAGGATGAACCTTGTATGCGCGTCGAAGAGTTGCAGCAGAGCATTCGGACATACCAAGATAGCGCACCTTACCCTCCTTGACAAGTTCGGCCATGGCGGTAATGGTTTCCTCAATTGGAGTGTTAGGATCCACTCGGTGCTGATAATACAGATCGATGACATCAACACCTAGGCGCTTCAAACTGAGATCGCACTGTTGACGAATGTAATCTGGCTTTCCGTTGACGCCAAGGAATTCACCGTTGGGGCCACGAACGTTACCAAACTTGGTGCAAATGAATACTTTATCACGTTGAGTCTTGAGGATCTTGCCGACCAGCTCTTCATTGCGACCACATCCATACATATCTGGTTTGAACCTCATTAATTTACCTTGTGAAAAACAGATACTAGTGCATTGTTTGAGTATACTTGCCAGCAGTATCCCAGAAGGTGCATCCGATATCAATAGCATGCTGCAAAACCTTCAAGTTTTCAGCTTCGTCGCTGGATCCATAAAATTCAGACATACTTTTTGAAAATTCATTTATGCATTAGTATATCGGCTGTCGAAAGTGCAAAGAAATAATGAAGAAGGTCAAACTACCCCATGCAGCCAAGACCAATGGCAGGCACCTTAATTCCTGTCTTTCCAAGTTCGCGGTATTGAGTGGCCATAGTTTGTTAATTTGATTAGTGAAAATGTTGTGTTGAAAGTGGATAAAGTGAGGGTTTTAATTGGGAATCTTTATAACAGTTTGGAGGCGGAATCTGAAATTGAACTAATTTGTCCATCGTTGGCTGTCCTGTGAAGTTGTTTTTCCGTAAGGCCGAAAAAATGATTGCGTGTGCGCCTGCACGGCTTAAGTCCGATTACCACCGTCCAATCCCCGTTTGTCAACTACCAACATAAGTTATATTGAACACTCCAAATCACTTTATGCACCACTCAATGTCTTGAGAGTTACTTGACGTAATGAGTGATTTGCGCTTTAGCTTAATGATCATTTCAATCGCCTTTGATATATGGCTCAAGATCAGCAACTCAAAATAAAAGTCTAGTCAAACTATGCAGTAGCAGCACATAAAATTACCATGGAACCATACAACTCTGTTGTAGACATACAGGGTAGAGAAATAGGTGAATGAAGGTATTTCTGTTGGAACTTGTTGCGACGCGCGTACTCTAACGCTAGTTGATTGGACACGTCATCTCTTTTGAAACCCCCAATTGCGTGGCTTTCGCAACGGTACTCGCATGCATATTTACAATAAACTTATATTATAAATCGTTGACCCTATAATCATACAAACTGGACAAACCATTTGCGATATATGATAATTGAAAGATACAATTGAAGAACATAAGTGTATATAGTAATAATTGAATGGTTTCATTAGCGACGAAACGCTAAGCAAGCACTATGCCAACCTCCAAAGGAGGCAGCAAATACAAACATATCTTGCAGAGCTTCGATTTTTCGTGGGCTAATCTCTGGTTCCGGTGCCATCATTTCGAATCGATTACGAATATTCCTTCTTGGAAGTCCAGCTGATCCATGACCAAGTGCACCACGGCTGTAGGAACCCCAGGTCAATAGGTCTCCATCATTCGTTAAGGCTCCACTATGATAGTCCCCAAAAGTGACCTTGCATATATTATTGTTGAGTTCTTGCCGTGTTGTTGGTTGATCATCCGGTCCGGTTTGATTTGTACCCAATATGACTGCTCCATTGACAGTGTAAATTGCAAAGTTGTGATAGAACGCAGAAATAAACATGGTCAAGGTGCCATCTGAATCAATGATATCGCTTGGGTCCGGTGAGCTATAGTGAGGAAGTTCACCTCCAGTGGCGGCTGGATTAGACAAAAATACTGGCGGGCCTTCTCCGAGCTCCTCCTCCTCTTCTTCTGTTTCGCGTTCAATCAGTTGCGCGGTTCCGAACTTATATACTTTTCCCTTTTTCGACAGGACAAGCGTATCACCCTCCATTGCCGCTATTTGAACGAACATGTCACCTGGGACAACGCTCACTTCCTTTCCCATATTTTGGGCATCACTGATATAGGTTTGTAATGTGATTCCGTAGCCTTGAGCTTGGGTGGTCAGAATAGGTTCCTCATCATCTTCCGCATTCTCCGGCTGTGGAACAATGAAGATTTCGCCCGACGCAGTTAATAAACTAGAGTATCCCCAATTACCAGAAACTTGAATGACACGTGAGGATGTGTTGGGTAGCAAAATCTCTTGAACTTTCTTAATATGATTCCAATGATACACTTTGCCCTCAGTACTGAGGCCAATGGCGTGGGATCGACCACACGATATGCTTGCTATTCTTACGCCCTGTGGTAATTTAACTACAGTTGGAGTCTTGATGGGTTGTAGTGTAACTCCTCGAGATATAGGCCATTCCACTTGCAGCTGTCATAAGATAGGTTAGATAACTGTAAATCAACACATACCACGGCAAAGAACATTGGTACTCACAGTTCCCCATACCCATACGTTACCGTCGCGATCTAAGGCGTGGAAGGACCAACCTCCAGCTACAATGTCGACAATTTTCTTGCCGCGTAGAGCCTCAAGCTCTCTGGGAGTGTCTTCATCGGCTAGCATACTGAAATAGGTATAATGGTCAGCTTGGCATTCGGAGTTCGTGTAAGGCAAATCAGAACAACGACCCTTACTTGCTTACATGTCCAAGTACATCTCTTTGCTTGTGCCCTAACCGATAGTGGGTACCTTCTCCCCACGTGTAAACGACTGGTTCATGCAGTTTGGAGTAGATTTCCTTCCAGCCACGGTTTCTAAACGTTGCGTATACCGGGATATGAAACTCGCGTAAAACGAGCTTCTTCCATAAAGCTTCATCGTTGCAAAGAAACTGGAACTGTTTACAAGTCTCAGATAGAGCGATGAGGGAATGGAAGTCTAATCGTGGACAAAGATCTTGAATTAGAAGATCGACTGGGAGATCGGTTATGTTCATATAGAAGAAAAAAGTGGGACGAAAGAAGAAAATTCGGTATCCGAGCTGAGCGAAATTCACGAGATATAAAAAAAAGTTAGCCCTACTGCAGATTGCATAAGGTAATAAACAAGCGTTTTGCTGATCCAATTTTATCATTGCTTGCTTATATGGAGCATGGCAAGGGTCAGTTTGATGTAAGTGGTGGCAGACGGGCTCGGCTTGGCGTCATCGTGGCGAACAGGGCGGCTGAAAAACAGGCTGGTACGTGAAAGATGAGGATTATGTATAATCAAGGCAAAGACGTGTTATTCATTAAAAAAAAATAGCTAGTACGTTCCATTCTATCTCTACGTGAACACTTGTAAAGTACCATTACTTTTATGCCACCCAGTTCAGCTGTCTTAAGGCATAATGCACAGTTACGCCAGACTGGGCAGGTCGCTGCGTTTGGGGAAATTCAAACCCAGTCGGTCCAAAGAAATGAAGTGTACAAAGTGCACCGTTTGAATTTCTAAATTACCATTGTAATTCAAGGTCGATCTCTTCCACAGCTTTGCCATTTCATGAAGCCAGCTTGTTTACTTGTAACAGGCATTTTACTAGCAATTGCCTCGGCCGATGAACACAATCATGTGGTAAATGTCTCTTCTTTGAACAATATCTCAACTACCGAACTTGACCTAACTTTGTGGTTTTATTTTGCAGTACGAACCGAATGAAGAAGTTGTGGTGTGGATGAACACCATTGGACCAATGAACAACTGGCAGGAAACTTATGACTATTATCAACTGCCATTCTGCCATGGAGATAGTCCTGTGCAGCACCACCACGAAACACTTGGAGAAGCCCTGCAGGGCATGGACTTGATCAATTCAGGCATTCCAATGTCGTATTTGGGTACGTTAAGTTCATCCTAATAGTGACATATGCTAAGTTTGCTTTACGTTTTTTAATTAACGCCGCTTATCATGATGCAGTACCTGCAAGAGACGAACCTATCTGTACGACGACCCTTGGGCACAGAGACATTGACTTATTCCGATATGCTATCGCCAACAAGTATTGGTACCAAATGTTCATTGGTACGTTGATTCGACTACTGTTGTGATATTAATAGAAGCAAACACTTAAAAAAAGATTCGCTTCTGTAACTTTATTTGCAGATGACCTACCTCTATGGGGTCATGTAGGAAGGATTGTTGATAACGACCTTGACCAAGATAACGAAGATACAGATGACAATGGCGAACCAGCAGAATATATCTATACCCACAAAATTTTTACTATTGGTTACAATGATGATAGAGTAAGCGGAGCATCTCTTGGTGGTGGAACTATGATCATCTACTGGACTTGGACTGACTCTGTTGTAATCTTTATTAGATAATTGAGATCAATCTGACAGACGCAAACCCCATTCGTCTAGATCCCTCAGCCTCAAGTGTTGATTTGGAATTCAGTTATTCAGTAGAATGGGTCCCACAAGATAGGGATTTCAAAGATCGCTTCAATCGATTTTTGGATGCAGACTTCTTTGAACACAAGGTAGATATTGATCATCCAACGAATGAGAGTAGATCAAATGGTATTCCTAACCCCACAATTGTACAGGTGCATTGGTTCTCCATCTTAAGCTCGTTCATGATGGTCTTGTTCTTGACTGGTCTGGTGGCCGTCATTCTACTAAGAACAATCAAGCGCGACTATGCTCGATACGATAAGGAAGATGGACTAGGCGACTTTGATAGAGATATTGGCGAAGATTATGGCTGGAAACAACTTCACGGCGATGTTTTCAGACAGCCTCCAAAATTGATGCTCTTGTCATCGTTGATTGGTGTTGGAAATCAGTTGGTGATCCTCTCGGCAGTTGTGATCCTCTATACCATTGTTGGCGACCTCTATGTTGAACGAGCCACCATATTGACTGCAACCATTTTCTTGTATGCATTGACCTCAGGAGTGGCAGGATACACTAGTGCTAGCTACTACGCTAAAAATGGTGGCAAAGACTGGATTCGCAATGTCATACTTACTGCAAGTCTGTGGCCTGGAGCTGTTGCAGCCGTTGGAGGGTTTGTGAATTCCGTAGCAATCTATTATTCAAGCTCTCGCGCCATTGCTTTTAGTGTGATGGTAAGTATTCTGGTTTGTAGCCTTCCAACTTCCCAGTGATACCTGATACCATTTGTTTGTTTACGATTTAGTTGGCAATGTTGGCAATTTGGGTATTCCTCTGTTTCCCATTAACTTTGCTTGGAGCTATTGTCGGTAAAAACTGGGCTGGACAACCAGACTTCCCCTGCCGTGTCAGTCCGATTCCTAGACCAATCCCTGAAAAATTGTGGTATTTTGAGCCACTCGTCGTCATTACACTTGGTGGTGTTTTGCCTTTTGCCTCCATTTTCATTGAGATGTACTTTATCTTCACATCATTCTGGACTTACAAGATTTATTATGTCTATGGTTTTATGTTTCTCGTATTTGGTATACTACTTATTGTTACAGCCTGTGTCACGATCGTCAGCACCTACTTCTTGCTGAATTCCGAAGATCACCGCTGGCACTGGATGAGTTTCTTGACTTGCGCATCAACTAGTGCTTATATATACATGTATGCCACCTACTACTTCTTCACAAGGACAAGGTAAGCTGGTATCCATTTGTCGGAATGAATTTATGCCAACGGACGGACCTGACACTCTCATTTTTTCTGCAAAGAATGACTGGCTTCTTCCAAACTAGCTTTTACTTTGGATATACAGGCTTAGTCTGTCTTGGCATGTTTTGCTTGCTAGGTAAGATGCAAGGAAAATGCCTCCTACTGAAACTCCAAATTTATTAACATCTTGTGTGTATTAGGTGCTGTGGGTCATTGGGCAACGTCAAAATTCGTTCGCAAGATATATCAAAATGTGAAGATTGACTAAGTAATATTACATTGTTTCCTTTTCTCTTTATTCACTACATTTCATATTTTCTTCGTCTTCGATTAATGTCAAACTCGTCACATCTACTCGAGTATAACCTGTACTAGTGCCCTTGTCATGTAGCATAATCATCCGAATCATACATTAAAGGTAGGGTAGGATATATATATACATAGCCCAGTTGCTATCAATACAACCGAGATTGATTGCCATGTGCTTGAATGAAAAAAAAAAAAAAAAAAACTTCATTTTGCTTTTGGCAAAAATTTGATGGTAAAGAATACTAGCACAAACATGAGTGTGACAAACATCATAATGCCACATGTCATGAACGTTGTTCCCCATGCTTTTGAATTGTGCAAATCAAGACGAGTTCGTTCTTTCCGTAAACGATCTAAATTACTTGCAACAGCATCCTGTGCATCGCGCAACACCTAACCAAGATGGAAACAGTGGCGATATAAGCATGTATTCGGCCTGGTTTAATCTGACAATCAGCCATCTTACCTTATCATCCTTTTCAAGCAGATCACCAAACGCAAGACTGTTTGATTTGAGCTGTGCGGCCATTCTACTTAAGTCGCCAGTAAGCTCTTCCTGTAGCTGTCGATGATGTTGTAAAACGTGTTCGATTTGTGCTGTTTCTTCTTCATGGTCATGTGTAGAGTTTGACGATGTCGCTTGTCTACAATGGAGGAGTTAATATATGCCGTACAATGGAAGACACAACTATAATGTTAGTGTACACGTACGATTTGCGATGTCGAAGCTCATTTTCATTATAGAGCTTGGTCTCTGTATATATTTACTTGTCGTTAGTTCGTACTTCCTCGACTGACGTAACCCACTTCCAAATGAATACGTACGTCCTGTAATTGGCGGTGCCTTTACTTCTTCATCGTTGGAATGTGGGCTTCCTTTTACCTTTTCTGACATTTTTTCATCCAGGTCTTGGTATTCAGCCGTCTCCTATAAACATACAGACTCTCAATATCAAAATACCGTTCCGCAATAGTGCAAGTATATGTAGTAATTCACTATAGTACCTTATCTTCAATATTGGGATCTTCTACTTGTTTTTGTACATGAAGCTGCTTTTCATCGTCGTGATTGATACTTTTGTCAATTACAGCTAAAACAGCCGCCTTCCCAGCTTGCGCTTGAACAATCCCTTTGTCAATAGTAACGTTCTGTTCCAAAATTGGTAATCCGAATCAGTTCATCGAAACAAGTAATGCAAAAAAAAGCCGTGAAACTTTTACAAACCATGTCTTCTTGCTCTATAAACTTGGCCAGTTCTTCTATGGCTACTCTCATTTCAGGCGATATACTGTAGACATTCACACGTCAGATCAGACTAGCCTCCGTAGACTTGGCGTAACTAGATTGATATATACCTTCCTTTCTGCTTTTCCAAATATTCACACATGTTTTGAGCATATTTTACATACTGTCGATAGGATAATTTTAGTAATGACGCTCTACATGTGAGTTTACCACCCGCATATTCAACCAACCTGAACAAATTTGCTTCTGTCTGAACCTGACCATGTGTCTACATTGTCTTGCGATAATCTTGCTTTGCATTTTATAATGAGCCTATGAAGGTTTCGTTCATCCTTGATTATTTGCGAGTTAACTGCCACTGGCATGTCAAATTCGATTGATGAACCCCGTATGCTGGAAAGCATCGCCAACTTGTAGCGGAGCTATCGTCCAACGGTGACACGACTGTGATGGTGGCACGTGATCTCATCTCACCTTTATTTTTGAGAGAACTTTTTTGGGGACCCTTTTTCTGTATTGAGGCTCCAGCCGCGCGCCATTGAACACCACAAATAAAAGATTTAATGGATTGGTGGAAATGAATCACAATTTTTTAAATTATCTTCTATATTCTGAGCGACATTGTTTATTTTATCCCTCAAAGCTCTACTGATTGACATCAGATTTGTCCAATAAAGCCAGACGAACACCCCCACGGTAGATCAAAGTATTGAAAATGGGTGAGGGATTGGGAGTAAACGTACCTATTTCCTGGACAATGGCCCCTTGAATGCATTCAGAAGACGATCGCTGAGGGAATGTATGATTGCTATATTATGTGCATTACGCCGACTGCATACATTAATAACTTGCCTGCATGCAAAGAACCTGTGTTTATAAAGAAACAAATGCTATAGTAGCTTTTATTGAGCTAAGCACAAAAGTGCCCGCACTGAAAGAAAATGAAAGATCCATGAAAGGGAAATTTCCGTTATGAAAGTACATTTAATTTTCGAAGTCAGACTTATACTGTCTAATGTTCATTATTAGTGCCATACCTGGATAATGAATAAAAACATCGGTCTGGATGTGAGAAAGGAAATAGTATGTGTCTGAGAGCTCTACAAGGGGTTGTCATTTTCCATTGGCTTATAATGATGCGCACGGAATCTCTTTCAGGAGATGTCTAAGTGGCTATGAACTTAACAAAGAAAAGTTGCAAGGACCCACATCATTCACGACATGTGAGGAACGTCATGGGCCAATTCATATTTCAATATGTAATGTATTAAAATGAGATCGTTTTTATTTTTCAAGAATGTGTGTGCGTATAATGTATGTGTGTTTGTGAATGTCCATTTAAAACTGGGCTCTGGCTATTTGTAGATGGCTTTTGGATGTAGAGGAGTGAGATAGCAATAAGATATCCTTGGTAGCAGATTTTTTGGATGATATGCATTATTTTGATTTAAGAAGAGCACATCTTTCTCTTGTATGGCCATACTGTGACAATTAAAAAAAGCTATTTAGCAAACGGATGAGAACATCAGTAGAAACGTTATATTGGGAGACATACCTGACCACAGTGATTACTGATGCGACATGAACAGGTGTTATTAGACGATATAAAGCGCAGTATAATAAGACAGTAAAACTTACCATTGAGAGCCTGAGAGGTTGACTGGCTTGACAGGAGGCATTAATGAATAGAAGTTGATGGGAGAAACACATTTTGATTGACATTTTGTGGTGTTTATATAGTTCCCAATTTTTTTTAATTTTTTTACCCTGGTGGATTGCCCTGCATTTCTCCTTTCCGCTAACTTAACCGACCGTTTTGACAGAGCCTTTTGGTTTTTCTCTCCCTTCTAACTCTGTCACTCGCTTTGTTTCGCGCCGCCAAAAAATTTGACGTTCACATCAAATCTTACTTCTAAGTGCCCACGTGAGTCGCCTTATAATGGATAATCCGAACATTAACAATTGAATCAGATCTCTGAATCCACTCTTCGCGCGGACATCACAATCACATTCCTCATTATATGCTCCAAGATACCAATAAAGAATAAAAACAGTATTTAATGCACATCCGCGATCGGCTTTCCTACGTCCTTAATCGCTCATTTGTTCTCTACACGCAATCAGTACTGCCCTCGTCACCAATTGATACTCCCAAGTTCTTTGGACAAACCTTTCAGGTCTATAAGTATGTCGCCATCGGAAAACTCACACTTTTGCACCTGATTCAAAGATAGGATGCATGAAAGCTTCTTGTTCCACAATATCTGCGCACTGATATGCGTGTCCATATGAATGCGTTTGAACGGCAAACCAACGTGCGGGTGTACCACTGTATGGACGCGTTCAATCGCAATGCTAGCCATTGAGGACTTATAACTAACCTCACCTGGTCTATATTTAAGAAACCTCAATGGGAATATGGTCTCCGCCTTATTATATTGTGTGTGCCAGGTCCCATTTAGTAATCACTCCTCGACTTGTTGAACAAGGTACGAACATACTGTGGCAACGATAATGAGCGTTTGTTGGATAATAAATGATTCTGAAAGGTAAAAACTAGTGACAGGCAGCAGTTATAAAACAAAAATCATTTTAACTTGTTCAAACTTTGGGTCGCTACTTAACAAGTCACCTGACTCTTTAAGGCTAGAGGACAATCACATGTGAACTGTCAGCATCTTTTCGGATTTCAAAAAAATAAGTTGAAATGTTTCCCAGTTAGTTTTGTACTCTCCATCCCCGGATTTTTCAACATGTCTGATCCTTTAAGCAACCGTCCGAACCAACAAGAAGAGGATCCCGAGCTAGACGATCTTTTGGATGGTAAGATTTACCCTTGTTACTCGGGGCTGATCGTAGCGAACCCATCTGATCTGAAAATGTAGATGTCCTCGATGACTTCTCTGCCCCATCTGCACCTAATAAAGCCAAGGCTCCTGCTGCCCCAGCAACAACGGTTTCTGAAGAAGTCGATGATGATAATTTGGATTCCGTTCTCGATGACGATTTTGCCAAGCAACTGGCAGCTGGTATGGAGGAGCTTATGGGTGGTGAAGATCAGGACGAGTTCAAAGATACTTTTGAAAAGATATGGAAGTCGTTTGAGTCTACATCGTTGAACGATGCGAATGAACCTGAATCTGCTGGGCCCGTTGACCCAGATACCAAGAAGTCTTTCCAAGAAACCATTGCTCAAACCATGAATAAACTTAGAGACAGCTCTGACAAGGTCGAGGTAAGTTGATGGACATTGCTTTTGTACCATTGCTGGGTGTAGTGGTAGTTAATGAGTCTCTATAGACGGACCTTTCTGAAGAGTCAGAGGATGCTTTCATGCAAGAGATGATGAAACAGATGGAGTCGTTGGCTGATAATTCCGAGTTCCAAAACATGTTAGAAGGAATGATGAACCAGCTCATGAGTAAAGAGCTTCTGTATGAGCCAATGAAGGACCTGGCAGCCAAAGTAAGTTAGAACATTTCCAATTGAAAATAGATTTGTTGAGGTTCATTGACTAATATTCCATATGGCAGTACCCTGAGTGGCTGGAGAAGAACAAGGATACCACGCCTAAGGATGAATTTGAGAAATACCAACAACAATATGACTATGTTAAGAAGATTGTTTCCAAATATGAGGATTCTAACTTTGATGAAAAGGATGAAAAACAAGCAACTGAAGTTGTCGATCTCATGCAAAAGGTAGATTATCGCAAACCCCTGGGTGTTTACGTGCCTTGCCTAGTCGTTCATTGCAAAGATTTACTAACCACTGGCTTGTCCTATAGATGCAAGAGTTGGGTCAGCCACCAGCGGAAATGATGGACGAGATGGCTCCAGGAATGAATCTTGGAGCAGATGGAATGCCAGATATGAGTAAACTAAACGAGCAGTGTAGTATTATGTAGACGCTATTATGATAATAATCTTTTCATGTTTGATATAATGTCAATTATTGTACATCCAATCCAGTGTATTGAAGGCTTATTATGAGTTCAAAAACATTGTGGAGTACGGGGACAAGAGCATGGCCGGTTATGAGAGAGGAATTGGAGAAAGATATATTCTTTTTATTTACTATTGTAGGCTTTTGAAATTCGTAAAAAGTTGTAACTTGGTCGACGGCGAGAAACAGTCAGTATGTGAGTGGCAGAGCTTAACCAAAAAATGTATGGAAGGGTAGAAACACCTAAACATTTGAGGGTTTCGCTGGTGGATTACATTTTTTCTTTCGCTTCTTTTCTTTTCATAGTTTACCATTGTTCTTAAACAACAAAAACAATTCGATCTACTACAGCATCGAATGTTCCTATTCTCTTGAAATATCGCGACCAAGGACATTTTTTTTTATCCAATCCGTGGCTACCAGGGAGCGATTTCGAAGCGAAAACAAATTGGAAAGATAAACAGATCGCCAGAAAACATAGGTTGCTGTAATGTTAAAGGTACGTGTAACAGTCAGTTAGTGACACAGCTCTAATATTTTGTGGTTTTCATATTTTCTGAAAATACTCACCAACGCCACCAGATGCGACATTTCCAGACCCCCAAGGAAGGTCTGCAATAGCCTTGTCGGATCCAATATACCTATTGTACAATTCAACCACGGCATTAGCATGGCAGATATGGATATTCGCAAGGATGCATAGGAGTTAACTTACGCAAGTGAACCTTGGTGAGAGTAGTGGAAAGGTTTAATATCTTTGATCTTTTCGAGCCTCCTTAGCTTTCGATCTTTCTCTTCGCCATCAGGCATGGCTGCAATTTCCTTCTCCATGTGATCACGCAATGCCAGACGAGCAAATATCCTTGCAAGATATTTTCCTTGCTGCGATGCAACCTGAGCTGTGGGTGCATACCTGGTGGCGGAAGCGTCGCCGAGAGCATAAATATCGTCTGATCCTTCCATTCGTAGCCAATCGTCCACAACCAATCCACGTCCCACTTTTTGTGTTGCTGGGAACTTGGCCATTAGGTTTCTTACGACAGGGCGAGATGTATTGCCTGTAGCCCATACCAATAATCCATAAGGTATCTTCGCCAACGAGCCATCTGCTTGCTTAACCATAATCTCTTTATCGTGCACTTCTTTGACCATGGTTTTGGTATGAATCGTAATATTCTGTTCCTTGAAGCTTGCCTCAGTGTAATCGATCAATTGTTTGGAAAATGCTGGTAAAACGTTGGGTAGAGCTTCAATCAAGGTGATCTTGAGTTTACCAGCCAGTTCTATAGGGTAATATAGAGAAGTATTAAACACTGATATGAGGTTATCGATATATACATCGGTCCACTATTACTAACCAGGATACCATGTAGTCAAGTCTTCCACCAAGAAGTCATGCAACTCGGCAGCATACTCTATTCCAGTAGGACCACCGCCTACCACAATCATATGAAGGAGTCGTTCAATTTCTTCAGGATCCTGGTCAGGAAATGCAGCCGTCTCGACACAATCCATCAATCGAGTTCTAATCTTTTGTGCGTCCCAAACTTCTTTCAAGAATAGTGCGTGTTCATAGACACCCTTGATTCCAAATGTTTGATTGGTGGCCCCAACGCCAATGACGAGATAATCGTACGGTAATTTTGATACATTCACCAACCCCTTGATTTCCGAATTGTCTGCCAAGTGAATATTTTTTGATAAGCCGAGGAATGGTTTACAGGAACTCTCAATACACGCATATTATTACCAGCAATGGTGACGGTCTTGTTAATGGGATCAATGTCAGTACACTCTGCTTCATAGACCTTGACCTCCCTGTCCTTATGCCTTGTAATGAAGCGAGTGGGCTCGACAATAGAACGAATATCGATGGTGCCTACCGTACAACTGGGTAGTAGGGGAGTAAACAAGAAATAGTTTCGAGGTGATACGATAACCTATGAGTTTGGAAGGTAAATGCAAAGGCAAATTAGATCATCTCCAGTATAGGAAGTAAAATTCTTACCACATTGTATAAGGTTGTATCAATGGATTTCAGTAAAGATGTGGAAGCCCAACCACTTCCTAGAATAACAATTGTTTTCTTCTCTGGATCAAATGGCGCTTGTAAAGGAGGATGTCGTGCATCCCATAAAACTGCGGACCATCAATTGTTTGACACTCAGTACCACCATTGACATTGACTGTTGGTTCGTGCGCACGCGCGCATGAATGTCCTTACCGTAAGTACTGTAGGCAATAGTGCCCACCAAACCAAATTGTAAGAAACGCTTGACTACACGCCACCTGCTTTTGCGGACTGTAACTGTGCCTGTAGCCATGGCAGTCGCATATGGACGTATAGCTACATTCAGCAATGGTCTTGATTTTGGAATCCATTGAGCCAGTTTACGGCCATGAATCACTGCAAAGCGAACATAGGTGACAGATTAGAGAGAGAGTGCGTGCTTCCACTTTGAATTCAAAGAGATTAACCTACTGTTTCGCTGACCAATGGATCCAATTGTGATCGGCATGATGGACGCGAAATCAGAAAATATCCAGGGAATAGGTATAAAGGTTTAAAAGGGTCATAGTGGCTTTGCTTTTGCCCTGACATCCTGGCTCTTACCAGTGAATTTTATCAATTATACAAACATGGGTAAATAGCAAGAATTGCTTTTGGAGATCAGAAAGACACTATCATTATCTACAGTCTATATATGCAATTGGTAGACTTGTTCATTATACGTCTACGATATAACCCAGATCAACCAAAAAAAAAGAAAAGTAAAAAAGTAAACAAAGCTCAATAATTCATGAAAAACAATCCCTGAGGAATTGAGCAAAAAATGCGACAATCAAATCAATTATTGGCAATAGTATCGCGTTCAACAACTTGGAACAAGAGACTTTGCTTAAAAAATGTATTGCAGGAACATCACATAGTTTACCTGTGCCAAATCAAAGTTCACCTGCTAGAGCATGCCATAGAATCTGCAGATAATTCTCGGTTTGCTTATTATTCATAAAATATCTCCTTTAACGACTATCCATGCTTTTGACAGCTGCATACTCTCACCTTCTCATGCACTCAGGGGTCGGTAATAATTTGGCATGAGATGTTGGGCTCGCGCAGGTTGTCAAAAAAAATAGCCAAAAAAAAAAAAGGCCCAGAAACCCACCCATGTAGTACTGTTTCTTAGTGCCACCATTGTAGCAAAAGTGTTCCGCTGTAATGTGCACGAGATGTATATACAATATGGCGTTCGGCATTAGCAAGAATCTCAATACTTTTAGGATAAAAACCGTTTCTTTAAAGGGTGAGACGTAACTCGATGGTTACTAAAGGAATAGGCCTTTTTGTTCAGTACACTAAAAAAAAGTTGTGTATTGACTGTCAAAGAGTCGTCAATACCCACAGTTATCTGCAAAGCGATGATCGCCTGTACCACAATTATTCCTATTTGACGTTTTTGTCGTTTCTTTTGTATTAGAACCCTCTGAAACAGCCGACATCTGCAAAACATCGTGGTCTCTATGCCATTCTTTACATGAAAACATAGGAACAAGTGGTCTATGATGGGCGAGACCCAGATTGTATTTTCTATTGTTAGGGTGCTGAGTTGACTACCACAAATCAAAAAAAGGTTGATGGCAACAATTATGGGGTATCAACACAGCCATTACTTACCACACCCTGCGCAGTTACCATGCTATAATTGCTATTCCATATAGATCAAGGATTCAAAAGAATCTTACTATTTTAGTCTTTCGTTTCTATGACTTGGGATATGATCTCAAGACAACGAAGTCATGCTTATGTCGCCAGAGGTTTTTTCGAAAGAACGTGGACGTGGCCGTAAGATTAGGTTTTACTATTTTGCATCTTTGAAAACATGCAAACATGTCTGGTATTTTTAAGTCTGTTGGAATTGAACCGAGACTCTTCGAACTAAAGTGTAGTACCGCACGGGCCTTAAGCGAGGCACTTAAATTGTCCAAGCCGGGCAAAAAAACAGAAAAGAAACTCTGTTCTAAATACGGAATATTGTTTGTTTTTCGTGACCTTTCCATTGTCCTAAAACCAATGCTGGGCTTGGAGAAGGAATGACCATTCCAAGCTGAAAATAGATTTTTTACTCAATGTGGGTTATTTTTGATTCAATCATGATTCAACTTAACGGGCAAACAAAGCCTTTGTTTTCTCTTGGCTAACATGTTTATAAACCCGGGCATTTGTAAGAAATCAATCTGTACCAAACCACTCTAAAATGCATTTCAATTCTCTCTTCTCGGTACTCGCCATCGCTTCAGTGGTCTCTGCCATTCCTGTTGCAAAGAGAGGAACAGGAGCTGCTATTCAAGTCAACTCAGAAACTGAGTTCTGCTTCTATGTCCCATCAAAGTACGGTGGTAACATTGGTGTCTATGAGGATGACTCCATCCCAGCTTGTACTGATACTACTTTGGCTCCTGGCTCCATTGAATTCCCTGCAGGATTCATCCAAAGCGCTCATTTCCAGTCTACGGGATCATATAGTCAGGTGACTGGCCGTATCGATCGAACCAAGTACGGTCTTAGTGCGTCTGATGGTGGTGGTCAGATGGACAACTTGGATTTGCCTGATGGTACATGTAATGGATACAAGCACTTTGTCAATTTGATTGAACCTGATGCTCAGCTTTACTGCATCCGCTGCTGCCAAGATTCATCCGATTGCAACCTTGGAAGGTCTCAATACGGTTGTGAGGATATTGTCCCAGGAGACTATAGTTAGTTGAAGACTGTGTAGCGTTTATAACGTTATTGTATCATTTCGTTTTCCATTTCATCGTTCGCATTGTCTTTTTCATTTTTTTCTTTTGCAACAATGTATTCTATCAATATATTCCAATATTTTGGTAAATTGGCGGCTTTGAAATATGCGATTATAGGTCAATATAGGGAGATAAAAAAAAAAAAGGTAGCAAGTTATAGGTATTATAATTATTTGGAGAATTATGCAACAAAAATCGATTTTGGTGGTGTGTTAAAAGCCATATAACAGTTAAAAGATTTCCTTAAGATGAACCATCTTCATTTGGCATAAAAATCTTGCTCATGAAAACTTCAAAGCTCCTGTCATGCCGAAAACATTACATCAGTATAAAATTAAACACATGAACGAAAATTAAAAAATAGCCCTATTGCTCACCCTTTACTGGCTTTGTGACGTTGAGAGATGGTATGGATGTCTGCAGCTCTCTGAGAATAAGCATGTTTGTACAGCGCTTGGTTGGTTGTATGAACAGTAGCTCGAAATGCATTAATGGCCGTTTCTCGTATGAGTGGTCCTAAAACAGACTGGGATACTACCATTCCGTCCAATAGAGGACCAAACAGTGGTACTTTGGAGTCTCGATAGATCTGGATAGCATACATGCCATTCAGAAGAGGAGTGACAATGATTTGAGCGTTACCAAAGTCACCACCAATGGTACCAATTCGATAATCTCGACGGTGTTCGTTCCAAATAATGTGTACATGATCATTTCCAATATGTCTTTTCTTCTTGACCTGTTTCAAGTCATTAGAATCACTAGGCATCTTTGTCACATCGTGGAATATCATCTCGAGAGTCGATGAACAATAGTACGTCGTTTTTGTACCATTTGTCAGGCTTCGTTCCAATCCTCCAAGGTAACCATCGTGGGTTGCGATATCGACTTCCCATCCCAAGCTATTTACAAAAGCATCGTATTCTGCACTTCCAGAACTGTTGTAGAGGATCTCTTGTTCATCCTCTTGACCATCTGCTACATACAATAGAGCTATTTTCATGGTTTCTCGACTAGATAATGTAGAGTTCACCCAAAAAAAAAAAAAGTAAATAGATTGTTCAGTGACATATAAAGCGAAGCATGTTCGTATCATGCATACGTACCCATGCTTCCTATCCAATCCTCGAAGGTCCCGGAACAAAGCAGGTGATTTGCTGAGGATTTGGAATTGTCCTTCTCGCAAATAATCATAGTTGAGCAGTCCCATATGGCTCATTAATAGCCGGCTTTGCTGGAAGGGAATATGAGGTTTTTCGGCTTCACCAGGAGCCACAGGTGTAAAGATTTTGGATAATGAAACATTGGCAATCAAATTGGTCTCACTATCGGATGATGGTAACTTTTGACTACCATAGGGGCGATCGAATTCCTTGTACCATGATTTTCTAGAGCCAAGTGGAATTAGCATTATATAGAGTAGATTCCAGACTGATAAAATAAAAAAAAGGCCTTACACATCGGTTATATGATCCGGGGCAGTGGAATTTTCGAATTCAAGGTGATGGTTCAGTTGCTCACTCATCGACATCACGATATTTGAATGAGGTTGACTAAGTGGTAGCGGAGCATTGAGAGGAGTATTTGGGTCAAGTAGACAATCTGGGTTGTTATCGCCAATATAGCAAAGAAGATGTTCAAGCATATCGCTGTTACTATCCGTCGGACTCCAAGTAGGCATTTGTTGCATTTCTTGTGGAACAGGTAGAGGCGATGGTCGTCTTGGTAGTTTGGGACCAGTGGAGAGAGAAAGACCATCTCTCAGCTTGAGACTTTCGGCAATATCAGAGATATTCTTCATAGAGCTATCACCGGAACGATTCACATTTGTGTCTTCCATTACCGCTGGTTTAATACATGTCCTATAGAACAAATTCAAATCCCATGCATATCTTCCAGTAATATCTCGAGTGATAATACGATTAGCAGACTCTGCTTCAAACCTCTGTGGACCCTCCACAAAGGCGATGATGGTGTGATTGTTGAAAGAAAAGTATTCAAACTGGTCTTGATAGGCGTCAACCTTCTCATCGTTTGATACACCTGGCCCAAGGATGTTGCTAATGATCCAAGTTAACTCAAGTTATGAATATAAGCAAATGCATTGAAGTAAATATTACCTGTTGACAGTTGCTGGCCCATTTGGAGGGGGGAAGTTGTTGAAATGATGCAAAAGGTGGAGCAAAGTAGCTTCAGTCGATTCCTGCGTATGAATACCGTATGAGAACAAGTCCATCATAGATAAATGCACCAATCCCCTACATGTATACTATACCTTTACAG
This sequence comes from Umbelopsis sp. PMI_123, assembly GCA_021235465.1. NCBI lineage: Eukaryota > Fungi > Mucoromycota > Umbelopsidomycetes > Umbelopsidales > Umbelopsidaceae > Umbelopsis > Umbelopsis sp. PMI_123. Next base: position 60,897 of record JAJSME010000018.1, on the reverse strand, counting down.
TATCATGATCGTCGCCTTCGAATGTAACGTCATTGACCATGATCATATCATTTGTGCTAAATCGAGGGCGATGCTCGGGCAAAAGTTTGAATGAGAGCGATTTCATTTGTCTGCCTTCATGACCCAAATCTATTGGTGGATGTGGCAGGAGCTTTTCGGTTTCAGCCTATAACAGCGGTGATAAGGGGATTGTGAAATTAGTGGCAGATACTCAAGGTTCACTCCTGTTCCAAATGAACACTTACGCTAGATATATTGAGTGCATATTCGACTGTATCAAACACCATTTGACATAGATGCGTTCCGGTAAAGATGTCCGGGTCGATAGCCATCAGCCATCCAACAAGCAATGAGAGCAGCTTGCTAATGATCAATCCACGGCCACCCTTTACAGTTTTATCATAAAACTTCAAGTGAACATTCAGAGCATCCAGGAGCTTGCTCAGAATTGTTTGAAGTATACGCTATAGTAATAAATAAATAAATAAATAAAAGGTTGAGGATGACATGCTTGTAGCGAACCCAGTTCAACACGACTGCTGACAACAAATTATGAGAGATACATACATTGTCGAAATCAGTTTCCTTCGAATAGTTGGAAATGAGAGAGTATAAAGAATCACATGTGGTTATGACAATTGGTAAGTTGCTCCAGTACAAGCCGTCGACCAAGATATTCAAGGTTGGAAATACAATGTCCGGGTTATAACTGAGAGGCAGTCGGTGTAAATTAGATGAAAGGAAACAAACGGAAGCATCATTCAACAAAACCAAGAAGGAAGTTGATATAGTACGTACCCACGCTGAAGGCTCAGTTCATGAGCTAGTAAGCTACACACACCATTGATAAGCATGCAATGCGAATCGGTATACTTTGCCATTCTCCGAATATTAGCGTCTGCCGCAATCAAGTCAATGTACAAATCCTTCAACATGAGTTTCACCTAGAAAAGTCACATGTTAGTACTCCCAAACTTTGATAGAGATGAGTGAAGAAGGAGAATAAATACGTGGTTGAAGGTGAACTCGTTGCTTTGAAGCATGCCCACTTGAGCTGCCTTCGACGGAAGCTGAATGTTCAAACTGCCAAGCTGATACGAGATAGCTGTCAAAGAACCCAAGATCAAGACGCAACTAGACCGTACATCATCCGGTGTATAGCGTAGGGTATTGGTATCTTCAAGCAACTAGACCATTGTAATACCAAAGTTATTAATCGCCGGCTAATGAATGCTACTCTATTCACAAATACTTACCTCTTTGCGGATGCATGTAAGGAAGGCAGGGATAAGTACATTGACACCAGGAAGCGACAATGAAAATAATCTGACACAGTTCCTTAAAATCGCTTGAACTGCAACTTCATCAGGCCGAGACAACCCGTCCAATAACACTTGATAAAAAAGAGGATAGTATCCCTCAGGTACGGCTTGATCGTTACGCTGACACATCATCCTACACAGAACTCCATAAGCTGCTGCCCTACCTAGCGCATGTGATCTATAACAACGATTTAGCACAAGTTTCTTTCAAATACATTCCATGCAGAATATCAAATACATACGGAGGGAGGTCTGAAGCCTGGAAGAACCATGGCGCTAATTCATAGAGCGCAGGTATCGTGGTGGCCTTGAATGGTTGACAAGCTCGTACGAGTGCAAGGTTATCCCATATATCGACAAGACAGTTCATGGCAATGGCGTGCGTATATGGGCTCTGTAACGTCGAGGTCAGTCACTTCTTAACATGAGAAATAGATTTCAGCCGGTGCTCACCTGTATTGCATTGATGTTGCCCATGACGCATATCATGTTCTTCCAAACATGTAGTATAGAAGTACCAGTCCAGTTCATACCTTGTAAATTTAGGAACTCTGTGCTATCAAAGATAGCAAGGGTACTGGGCAAAGTCTCATTGCCAACAGCAGGAACGCCGCCAGTATAGCTAGCTTCCAATATATGTTGGAATGAAGAAGTGGATGTTCGATTGGACTGCGAGTTTATGTTAATGCATGAATCACTAAACAATGTCATCATACATGATCAAACTATATCTTACCTTGCTAGGTATACCAAGATTCTCATCCGTCACCTGTCGTTCTCCAAGACTGTTGATACTCTTGCGATCACCTTCTTTATCAGACTTACTATCTGAGTGTAGATCAAATTTAGAGCTAAACGTTATGGACCCAAGTTCTTTTTTGATGACGCCTTTATCAGAGTCAGTCGAACCTTCTGACGATAATGGGGTAGCACTGGTGGTATGACCCTTGTCTAAGGCATTGTAATAAAATGAGTTGTATAGCCGAGATGACCGAGTGGAATAGATTTGTAATTTTTAAGTAACTTACCTGCACTGGGGATAATACTCTTAAGACCGAAGCGGATACCACCAGATGTAGGTCGAGCGGCATTGGACGTGTCGGCAACGTCTTCAGGTGATCCAACAATGTCCTTGCTTCGTCCTTCAGCCACAGCGGTGTTTGTTGAAACAAAAGGTGTAGATCTACGGTCTCCGGCCTTGAAGCTTCTGGTAATCAAGTTACTGCCTCCAAGTAGTGAACTGGCGCTGCTATTTTTAGGCTCTGGTAATTCTGGACTTTCGTTAGCTGTGGGGTTGCCAGGCGACGTTGAGTGACCACTAAAGGTTGCAGCTGATGGTAAGGACCGTTCTGACGGAGTGGGTTCGACCAATTGTCCACTACTACCCGACGAAATAGGACGTCCTGCAGAGCGGTTGAGTAAAACTCTGGGGTCGCCATGTATGCTCTGATGGCGAGATCGTGCCTTATTCGGACGACCACGAGAAGAGCCTGCATGACTGAGCTGCGTTGAATGGCGGTTGCCTGTAAAATAGTCGCTCATATTATGTTTACTTGTGGAAGCGAACTCAGAGTCAAGATTGACACTATAGAGGCGTTGTGACAGGATTTTCGTGAGTAAATGCATTTGTTTCTATATGTCTCAAGAGTTAGTTATCTGAAGTATTATTCTGTTGTACATTTGTGTTGAATACGTTAACTTACCACCCACTGGTTTAAAGGTTGTGGCCACCTGTGAGCGGCCATCATACTGTTCTTCAAACGCACCCATAAATCAGGATTGGTAGTATCAGAGCGCGCAAATGCTACAAGCAACGTCTGAGAAAGGGGTTAGAATAACCATGATTCTACGCAAAGAAAATTGTACAAATTATAACCATGATGACTTACTTCACACGCACAATCCGCAAGGTCATCGGCAAGTGCGTGGACAGGAATAAGAATATACTTTTCGGTGTTGCTCATCAGTTTTTCTCGAATGTCCATTAAACATCCAAGCATTACTTCCCTAATCATTGTATTAAAAAAGAAACAGTTATCAGAACAAACGTTTGCAAACTGTTAGTCAAAAAATCCCGGGTTGCCAACTTACCAGCTCTGGGCTTCAATATCAATGCCATCATGGGCGACGGTGATGGCTCTGTAGATATTCAAGGCATCTTTGTAAAGATTCACCAATCCCTCCCAATCGCTTGTATTTTGAATGGCAGCAGCCACAGCTTCTCTGTTTTTGTACTTTGACAGGTCATCTGTAGTTTCACCAATATTATCAAATATGGTTTGAATCATCAAAAAGTATCGACGCAGGTAGACATTAGCGGTTGCATAATCTGTAGTCTGATTAGAGACTGATCGCACTAGACTACTTGAGGAGCCGGCATCGATATCATTCTCTACTGCGTCAGTGGAGGCAGCCACCGGATTGGTACCCATGGTTGACAAAGATGCGTAACTAGTAGATGTGCTGACGCCTCCTCTTGCATAGTTTCCAGTTGAACTCGACCGTCTTAGGAAGGCAGGGCGCTCGTCTTCGCCACTAAGAGCCCAGACGCCTAGAACATGCATTGATCCGCGAACGATATCTCTATAGTTTTGATTGCTGCATGGTAACACTAGCGCCTGTCGCAAAAGCTCATGAATGATTTCTCTGCTCTCCTGAGACCCTAGCACAATGGACTTCATGATAGGTATGGCAGGTGAAGAGCCAGAAAAATAAGGGTATATACCACCTGGATGTGGTACTGGTGGGTCACTGCGGTTGTTGTCTAGGCCAAAACCGATGATAAACATCAGTAAGGTTCGAAGGACACTGGGTGGACATGCCTTGAAGCCAAAGTCTGGAAGGAGGGAAACAAATTAGGCAAGGTACTTTTGTCGTGATCATACCTAACAGAAGGTAAAAAGATAAAGTAGCTGGCTGAAATGTCAACTTACTTGGAACAGTAGTATTGACTGGTGCACCATCCATTCTGTGGCGAATAGCAATGTCTGGAAATAACTTGACCAGATAACAGCTTCTAAAGATTTTGAATAAAAATTTGGCACTTGCGGATGCTGCATCAATGCCTACACCAGTCGCAATGCCATCATCAACTTCACACATGTCGCCAGGTGGACATTCATATTCATCTGGTGGTGGCGGAGAGCCAGCAGCAACATAGGCAAGCCTTACAAGATTGATAATGAAGATATGTAACATGGCGATGGAGTCTTGATAAGTAGGTGGGTTTGGATTGGGGAAAAGTGGTGCCTGTGGGCCAGCTATTGTTCAACAATGTAACATTAGATTAATATAATTGCAATTAAAAATCGAACGCATGATTGGGTGAAATACTTGCTTGATATTATAGATTGCCTTAAGTTGCGATCAGCCTTTCGGATCCTGTCGTGTCTATCTAAGCCATGGCCAAATGCCTTTTCGTTACTACGCTCATTGATGCGTTTCACGAATTGTAGGCCATTTCCACTTGCTCCTGCTTTATGCTCCTTTTCTTCGTTCAATGAAGCTGCATCTGAAGCAGTGGATACAGTTGTTGAGGTTGGTTGGATCTCATCAAGAAGAAGAAGATCAAGGGGAATAGCGTTTGCAAAAAGACCCATACATTCTGGGTATTCTACGACTTGATCATTCATCCATAAAAGCAGCAATCGAAAGCCAAGGATACGTAGTCTAGGGTGATTTCCGTGGTCGAGAATGTGCGAGAGTATAGTGGCTTCAAATCAAAAGTTTTAGTACTATAAGGTTTAATGGGAGGTTGCTGAGTGGGGCTCGTTCAAAAAACTTACCAATAGTTTGACGCTGCCATCCATTCCGCATGAGTTCTGGTACATAGAGAAACATTTTGCGTAATAAGAATAAAGTCTTTTGTAAACTAGTAAGTTCCTTTGAGTGCCAGCTGGTGGGTCGATCGGTTTTTTCTAAACAGGACGATCAGTCATATAAACAATACCTAGGTTGATGAGCCCATTTCATTGATACTCACGTTTGATCTTATCAATCTGACTCTTACAGGTTTCGCTAATGACTAGAAATACCTGCTCGGCATTCTCTTGAAAGAAACGAGCCTGATCAAAGTTGTTGGTAGCATCTAGTGTGTGCATATAATGTCAATTTCGCATCAAACCACTCATTGAAAATATCATTATGATATGGTACCGATGAAACTCCATAAGCTCTGAGCTCTAGCTTTTGTTTTTTGTCGTTCGTCGAAAAAGTTCTTGGCCTTCTTCTTAAGTTTGTCAGCCCTCTCATCCTTTGCAGCAGGAATGGGAGAAGTGGGATTTCCTTCAGATGGCATGGTATCACTCAAATGTGCGTCATTAACACTACGCGTCTTCCTGTCGTCGTTATGTCGTGTTGTAGTAACCTTCTTCTTGAATCTCGATACTGTGCTTGAGCGTCTCAAAAGGTTCCCGGCGGAATTACTTTGGCTTGGTGTGTTCGGTTCCTTCAGCGAGTCGTTCGGTCTATCAGACATGGAGTAAACAGATCAAACGATCTACAAGGGCCGATTCTGAAGTCGGCTACTATTCCGTATGATGGTTGCTTAAGGCGAATGTCTATAGTGAATAGGTTGGGAGATCTGTGTTTGAACCTGACTTGCTGGGATTGTCAGTTTCATGCTGTTACTCATTATTGGGCATCAGAAAAATGAGCACGTGACATTTTATGCCACCAACGCTTGCGGAAACTTACTCTCATTTCTTTAGTGAGTTTTGTTGACGAACATCCAACTGCGATACGCCAGGATATTAGTTTTGTATCAAAGTTTCTGGGATTAACAATACCTATATCTTCTTTGCACAGGCATTTAGTACAAAAGTGTAGGGTAACGTTGAAAAACTATAGAAATTGCCCACAGCACGAAATAACGGTCGAGTACCAAGATTACGTAGAATGATGAACAATGGGAGTCTATCACAGATTTGAATTCTCAATGAACTGTGTGTTTATTGATGAAGCAGGCTTTAACTTGCACACACAATGGAACTATGGTCGCTCTCGCAAAAACATCCCATCAAAAGGCACTATACCAACTTCGAAAGGTGTAACAATTGCCATCCTGGGTGCCAATATCACAAGCCGGGGTAATAGATATATCCTTGAGGAAATCGGAGCTGTATCGGTATCCAAGAAAAGAAGGGCAAATGATACAACGGCAACGGTGGCAAGTGGTCGGGTGGGAGCAAGGACCTACCGTTTACTTACTTATATATCCAATGTGATGGATGTTCTCGATAGGAACGGATATGTAGGGGGAGTTTATCAAATTTCCTTGCGGAGATAGTCTGACATTGTCTATGCTGACAAGTTATGTGCCCATGTGTGCTATCCTGTGTGTTATTTTATCCTTTTCATTTTCATATTCATTTATTTTGGCGACCCTATCGTCTACATTGGTGCGAGATGGCTGCTACTTTTTCTTCTATTCTGCGTTGCTTTCGCGTTTGGTTGGCCGTCCAAAAATAGGAGGTCTTTCATTGTTGTTAAGGGCCATGTATTTAAATATATGTATAAATATGTTTTTCGCAGCCATCTCGTCAAGGTTCCACACCGTGCCACATGTTTTACAAATGCGCACGGCGTGTACCTTTGAAGAGAGCTTGCTTGCATCTCTGGGTTCTTTCAGGTTAATGCGTGCGAGTCTGGCATGTCGCACATATTTGTGAGGTCAAAATTTCGTCAATTTTCAAAACAGATAAATTGCAGTTAGTAGATTTGGATGCGGCGCATAAGCGCCGCCACAAACCCTTGGTTGAGCTTAATTGTTTTGCCCTTCATTGGCGAAAAAGGTGCCACTCCTAAATGCAATAATGTATTTTTGGCTCCTATCTTGTTGAGCTTGGTCTTGGGGAGAGATTGCTCTCCACTTGGTCGGATTCTGAGGCTCCGCAAATTGTCTATGATTTGGACGCGGCATTCCCCCGTATTTGATAGATCCAAAACTTAATCTACCAGCCAGCTCGTTAAGGCCGCGTTGGCGGCCCTTGTACGACTTGAGTGCCAAAATTTGGAATCTTGCGTCCTTGTCATAGAAATTAATAATAATTAAATAGTTTTCGAGTCTATAGCGGACGCCGTCTATAAGGGTTTCAAAATTGGCAGTTTTGATGGAAGGTATGTTGTCTATGATTTTTATAACATCTTGCGCAGCCATCCTTTTGTACAGTTCCCGTTTTCTTGTGGCAGCCTTAAATCCGCATAGACTATAATATTCCTTGGAAAAGCACTTGCGAATGTGATTTGTCTCCGTGGTAATCCCATCCGTGGCTACGAATACGTCGGTTACACCAGGGTCCACAACCCACTCTGTCACCACATGGTCACCTTGGGTGACCCAATTCTTGAAGCTTGCGGGACTGATAGACTCCCCCTCTTCCAGCAACTCCTTATTGAACAAGAACTCGATGGATATACCATCAGTGTATATTATATTTCTGTGGATAGCGTATTTAGCCGATTAACTCTGTTAGATTAGCCTTACATCCAGCTCCTGGGATTCAACTTCTTATCGGCAAACGTCCTTCCTCATCGTCATTGTATTTTTTGATGTAGTGTTGCGCCGTTCTAAATCTTAATGTTAATATCAGTCAATAGGGGCAGCTTCTTTGGTCGTCTTACCCTGCTCGATCACATAATCAAACAATTGCTCGACTTGCTGCGCAGTGTATCGTCTGTATGGGTCTATTGGCTTTCGAGTATATACCTTTTCCGGAAGTTTATTTAACTACGACCATGGACGAACCTGCCTCTGCTGGTGGTACATGCCACAATACTACAATAGTATCAGTATCCATCAGAATACTCCACGGCCCCAGAGCTGTGTCAGCAAATGTGTATTCCGTTTTAATGTCCATTTATTGGCTTACCACTTCCTTTAAGGGTTTCCACATTTGACATGTTGAACTTCAGAGGTGGAGTCTTCAACTTCACATAAGGTCTTGTCTTCGCCTTCCATAGAAGCAATATTATTGTTATCCATGTTGTATGCTCATTACACAGGCGTTTGTGTAAGGGTAATATTCAATTTTCATTTTACTTCTATTTGCGCTTGAGAAACGATTGGGGCCAAAAATACAGCATAACGATTTTTTAGTACGGTAAATATTCAAGAATTTTTCTATTTGAAATTGTTTCTATTTTACTAAATCGATATATATCGCAAACTTGCTCTCAAAAACTTGCAAATCCTCCTTGGTGTGTTGCGTAAAATGTAATGTATATTGATATAAAATAATATCGAATAAGCAGTAGAATCCATCAATTTAAAATCTACATCATCAACCCACGTCTTGTAATCATTTCAACATCGTAATTAGTTTGCACTATCTTTCTATTCAAACCGCATTTACCGTCGATTTATTACAGCTTACACCACAGCAGTTTCTTCTGTTTAATGGATTTCATATTATCTTAACATCACGAAAATTGCTTGGTATTCGCCGACATTTAGCCTTCTGAGCATTGACAGGCAAACGCGTTTCCTCGTCATCATCGTAATTTTTGACATAATGTTGAGCTGTCTGAATGTTGATACCAATTGATACTTGCTTCAAGTGCAGCAGCCTTAGCGATCAGCCCCTCTTCGATATCCAGGTAAAATAATCTTTCCACTTGATGGGCAGTATATCGTCTATATGGTCCTCTAGACGCTTGTTTACTCGATTTCTGAGAGACAATAACTGATATTGAATATGCAATGAAGAAGAGTCATTCATGTGCTCATGCGCGGTGATCAAGCTAATTAACATCAAATAAATTTCCTCAGCGGTAATAGGGGCGAGTTCTCATGTTCCGGCTCGGTTGGCATTTTGGCATATTGAACGGAGTAATCGTGCATACTGTCAGCATCCTCATGTCATATTCCATTGACATAAAAATTCTCTGTTTTGCTTACGAGTGTTTGCCGTCAAGTGTTGCAAAATATCTTTGTTTCCTTATCAAATACCATCTTTAGTGCCTTTCTGACAGCAGTTTTTCAATTTTGGCTTAGCTTGAATTGCAAACACCGACAGTCTCCATGACATGAAGGAAGCTTCAGCACCATGATCTCAAATGTAATTTCTCTCAAAAACGATCAGATTTGGCATCTCAGTACAAAGCGCCAATAACAAAATAAACACATGCAAATCTGTTATAAAGACAAAGTAAAATAATTCATAAGACAACGCCAAGTTTTACCGAAAACATAGTAATATCATCCAGGAAGGCCGACTACAATGGGTCGGAATTCGTTCCAGCCATTGGGCTCACAGACGAATTCCTTTTTGGGTAAAAACTATCTACGTAAACGTCAACGGGCTGGAGCGAGCTTTCAAGCAAAGCTGGCCAAGAAAAAAAAATATTTGCCAAGCACTTTTACAAGTTACCAACTGAAAACATTCAGTATACCTATTAGCATTATATCAATATATGTGTATATACATAAATGTAAAGCGGCATACATGGTATATTATTGTCCAGAACTACTTGCAACAATAATAGCGACTGACAATGAGGGAAGTGTGCAAAAGCGTGGCACGGGGGTGAAGATCAGTTTTTTTATGTGTAACCGTTCATGCGACTGATTGTTTTTGAAACAGTACATAACAGAGGTCATGGGTGTTTGATTACTAGTAGTTGCATAAGTGGGTAGGTGGCAATGAATGGTTATGTAAGATGAACGACATGGCTTGTAAGGTTGACAATTTGGCGGACCAGTGGCGACTATTCAATTATTCAAACTCAAAAGCCAAGCTGAGAAGATAGGGCTCTATCGATTAATTCCACGTTTTCTCCTATAGCAATTGATTGATACGGTGGTGATCCACTACAAATAGCAAATGCAACATTCAGTCTGCAATTGCGCTGTTTTCCATCATTTGATTTGAACATATCTTCCATGCCATTGTGATAGTGCCTAACACACCATCAAATGAAATTCTTGGCAAACCGTAGCAATATACAGAGATGACTCATGTCAGTGCCTAAGGTAATCATCCCCCAACAAATGTGAAGTTGTGCGTGGCAGTGGCATGATAAATGCTGACACCGAAATGTTTAACCCGAATAATGGGTTAAGAAGTAAATGTTCGGTGCGCTATACCGACGTTTGCTATTGGCGTATTTCATGTTATCCAGACACTGTTGAAAATATTCTAGTGTGGAAATCCATTCTACATAGCTGCTCTTGCAATGACTATAATATATTTCCATCACGTTCTATAGCAGTTTCATATGCTCTGATTATGATAATTCACTATGAAAGGAAAAGTTCGATGATGAGCTTTCATATGATGATGCCCAAACTTGGGGATGGTTTGAATTACGATACACTTTCACGTGGCAAGGGTTTTAGGTGATTGAAATTTGATCGGCTTCCATGAAGAAATGTCTCGGTATGCCGATTATCGATATGAGGTCAGCTTAGGTTGTACATCGATGCAACGATAGCTGTATAAGTTCGTATTCCTGAGAAGCTGTTGGCCTTGTTTCTAGATTAAACTTTTGTGCATTTTCGTAACCCAGGCAAGACAACTAGAGGCAATTTTTGGTGAAATACAGTTATCAGAACACGGAATAAAGCCAACACTCAAGCTTTGGGGAGATCATTAGCCAATCAAATTTTTGGATTTGTCTTACTTTAACCAAACGCACAATCTGGCTCATCTCCTCTTTAAAAAAAAAAAAGGATTTCGATTCGACTATAAAAGTGGCCAAACTATCTCCATTTTTAAACGTTCCTTCGTCTTTTGTGCCAACTACAAAACATGTCGAGTACAACAGCTCCCGCTACTGCTCGAGTTTACACCAAGAGCGAATCGCCTCGACCACCTTTCCCTAAAACCGAGCTTCCTCCCTTGTTCGACGACAAGGTTACCTCTCAAAACTGGCACAAGCATGTCAATTGGATCCATGTCACTCTTTTGTGTGGCACTCCTCTTATTGGTCTCTATGGTGCTCTTACCACCACTCTCCAGACCAAGACATTGATTTGGTCAATTATCTACTACTTTGTTACTGGTCTCGGTATCACTGCTGGATATCATAGATATTGGGCTCATCGTGCTTATCGTGCTAGTGAAACTTTCCGTTGGATTCTTTGCCTTGCTGGAAGCGGTGCTGTTGAAGGTTCTATTCAATGGTGGTCTCGCGGACATCGTGCTCATCACAGGTACGGCAGCAGTTCGTTTGTGTGAGATTTTTTTTTTTTTGGTCTGATTGTTCTGACCCCAAATCCCCAAAATTTTTTTCATAGATGGACTGATACCGACAAAGACCCCTACAGTGCTCACAGAGGTCTCATTTTCTCTCATTTGGGATGGATGCTTGTCAACCGCCCTAAGACTCGTATCGGTTATGCTGATACTGCTGATTTGAAAGCTGATCCCATTGTCAAAATCCAACAAAAGTACTATCCTTATTTCGCCTTGGTTATGGGATTCATTTTCCCTACTTTGGTTGCTGGTCTTGGCTGGGGTGATTTCCGTGGTGGATACTTCTACGCTGGTATTCTCCGTCTTGTCTTTGTTCACCACGCTACTTTCTGTGTGAACTCTCTTGCTCATTTCCTCGGTGATACTACCTTCGATGACGAGCACACTCCTCGTGATCATTTCATCACTGCTTTGGTTACTATGGGTGAAGGTTATCACAACATGCATCACTCTTTCCCTCAAGATTACCGCAATGCTATCTTGTTCCATCAATATGATCCTACCAAGTGGCTTATCTGGTTATGCTCATTGGTCGGTCTTACCTATGATCTCAAGGTATTTCCTGCCAATGAAATGGCCAAGGGAAGAATTTATATGCAAGAAAAGAAGATTGAAGCCGAAAAGAAGAAGCTCAAGTGGGGTATTCCTCTTGAACAACTCCCTGTTTTCAGCTGGGATGAATTCCAAGAAGCTGTCAATGAGAAGAACTGCAAGTGGGTTTTGCTCGAAGGCATTCTCTACGATATTGAGAACTTTATGGAGGACCATCCTGGTGGTTTGTCCTACATCAAGTCTTTTGTTGGTAAGGACGCTACTGGAGCATTCAACGGTGGTGTTTATAACCACTCCAATGGTGCTCGCAATCTTCTTTCCACCATGCGATGCGGTGTTGTCGAAGGTGGTATGGAAGTCGAAAGCATGAAGAAGCAAAACTAGATTGTCGCAATATTACAATTTCAAAAATCCACAGAAACATAACTGCATGCTCCTTTTTTTTTTTCTATCACACTTGTCCACTGTACCATTATCCTTTCTTAACACGGATTGTTATTTTTTCACAATCCCACCTATTTTCTTTTGCTTCGCTATAGTACGATGATACCAAACCCGTTCTTAGCGGCAACTCACAACAGACTTATGATTTCTATTTTCTTAAACATTTTGGAAACTTATGTGTAAATAACCCAAATATAAACTTCAAATGTCAAAACCTGAAACTTCTGTGTTGTCCATTGTTTTCAGTATTGATTACTTGCGAATAATATATTCTACGAATTTTGACATGTTGTATAATTTGAAATGATACATGAAAGACTTGGCTTAAACACGGTTTATAACGAAAGAAGGGACGAATCGTATTCACAAGCATTGTGTGCGCAAAGGGATGTTTTCATTATTGTTCTGAATTCAGCTAGACTTGTAATTTGATACAAATGATCATTACTTATCCTACCATATTATTCACAAACGACGAACATTGTAGCAGACCAACTCCAATTGCTAGCCGCAGTCACAAGGCGCGAAGTGGCTTTTTGAGTTTCGTCAAAAAAGACCTGTTACCGAAATTCCTTTCTGCAAACCCTAATGTCCTCTACAGAAACCAGCACTGCACCCAAGGAGAAACAGCCTACAACGATACTATGTATCGGTATGGCAGGATCTGGAAAAACTACCCTCATGCAGGTACGCATTGAGAAACATTACTATATCAAACCGCATTTTTTTTTGCTGTAAAAAGCTTCGTTATGCTGAATAAGCCCGACCTACATTTCATAATAGCGTCTGAATGCCGATTTACATGCAAAGAAAACCCCTCCATATATACTTAATCTTGATCCTGCTGTCAGTTCGTTGCCTTTCACCGCCAACATTGATATCAGAGATACTGTCAATTACAAAGAAGTCATGAAACAGTAAGCAGAACCTCCCTCTAACTTGTGTATAGTTAGTACGTAACTAACAATCCGTCAACTTGTGCGCTATAGATACAATCTGGGACCTAATGGTGGTATTTTGACAAGTCTTAATCTTTTTACAACAAAATTTGATCAAGTGTTGAAATTCGTAGACAAGAGAGCTTCATCTGTTGAGTAAGCGCCTGGTATTTCACTTTCGGGCCGTCATTTCATGCCAACTCTAACACGATCATAAATTTAGTCATATTCTAGTTGATACTCCTGGCCAGATCGAAATCTTTACTTGGTCCGCTTCTGGAGCCATCATCACGGACACCTTGGCCGCAACATACCCTACCGTTGTTGCCTACATCATTGACACACCACGTACCACCTCACCTGCTACGTTCATGAGTAACATGTTATATGCTTGCTCTATCCTTTACAAGACCAAACTGCCTTTCATATTGGTTTTCAACAAGACTGATGTAGTATCACACTCATTCGCCGTTGACTGGATGACTGACTTTGAAACCTTTCAACAAGCCCTTCAACAAGACACCACCTACATGAGCAGTTTGATGAACTCGATGAGCTTGGTATTGGATGAATTCTACAGTCATTTGAAGGTGGTAGGTGTTAGTGCTGTCACCGGTGAAGGCATTGATGAATTTTTTGAAGCTGTGGATGCTGCTGCTGAGGAATATGAGAAGTAAGTTGTAAACCATCGTAGATCAAGTATTTAATATAACTTTTACTAACATGATGCGCTGCCATGTAGGGAATACAAGCCAGAAATTGAGCGATTGATACAAGAAAAGGCAAGTGAAAATGGAATTTTCAAATGTAAACGTGCTGTGCATAGGTTAACATTCATTACAGCAAGAGAAGGAGGAACAGCACCGACAGCAACAGTTATCTAAGCTGATGAGTGATATGAAGATGTCCAAAGGTGCTGAAGTCCCACTGGATCCAGGATCAAGTAAGTAGAGAGCTACAACAGTTTGATACAATATTGTGCTTTACAGATACTCATGTACATTTCATTCAATAGAACGAATGGAGGACGAAGAATGGGAAGAGGAAGATGAAGATGAAGATGAAGAGAAGTATGAGGACGATGATGAGGATGAGGATGAGGATGAAGAAATTGACGAAGAAGATGGTATGTGACATAGAAGGTCCAGAGAGTGCGTTCACATCCATGTAATTATGCTGATTATAACCCGTCTCCAGAAAACACATTATTAGCTGCCAGTCGATTCCCTCCTTCGGCAAGTCAGCGACAGAACGATGAAAAGTTCAAGTCCTGGCTCAATCAAGCCAACCAGTCCTCCATGAACTAATTCATCGATTTCTTGGCTCTTTGTCCCCTTTCTAGACTTTTTGTATTGACGTTCGATCTCATCATTCCTTGTATCAGATGGGTATTTTTAATGGTGACGCAAAGCAGTGTGAGCTGCAATATTGCGATTTTGTAAAATAAAAGGAAAAAAAAAAAGGGTAGTTATAAATCCCGAGAGTAAATGAAGGTGTGAAATGTAGATAGATTATTGCGTCGCATGTTGACGAATGTTAAAAGACATTGTTGACATTTGGATTTTAGATTTTTGGGAAAAAAAAGAAGCTGGGAATGTGAGAGTGTCAAATGGAGAAGTAAAAAACAAGTGAAGGTGTGTTTGAGTGAACAAAGAGAAAGAAAGAAAGAAAGTCTACAAAGTACAGAGAGAGGTGTTGTGTGCAAGGAGATGTGATGGAAAGGAAGCGGGAGAAAGATGGCGAAGTTAAGGAGTGTCAATCTATGCACCATAGTTCAAGTTTCTCAACAACAGGACCATCCTTGGACGGTTTCGTTTGCGCTCTAGAGATTTGACGGGCTAGATCCAAATCGTCCTGATCAATCATCAGCACCAATTCATCATCCTCATCCTTGTATTGCAGACGTAACGTGGATGATACATCAAACTTTTCGTGGATTTTCTCCAAGAGACCGTCGAAAGAAATGTACGCTGATACCACCAACATTCGTGTGTCCCTATAGTGTAATTTGATTTTGATTTTTGGACCAGACCCTTGACTAGAAACAGATGCTGGACCTTGAGGTCGATTAATGGGTGGTTGGCTCATACTTTCTCGGTACTGGTAATAGGAGCCAAGAGCGTCATTTCCTTGGCTATGACCTTTATCAATGCTCATTTCCCTCAGCTGTTCATAAACGCCATTTAATTCATCTTCGAGTTGCTGACTGCTGGTATTGTTTCCATATCTTGAATCATTTTCATCCGTATGGCCACCGTGACGTACAGGCATTGGTGGTACGGGAGGTGGTGAGTAATAGGGACCTGTTTTTTGGCTCCGTGAGGAATTCCGTGCGCTGGAGTTTGAAAAACGGTCTTCATGGTTGGATTCGAATCCACTGTCGATCCTGCGACCATCCGAATACTGAACTGCAGGCTTTTGATTTGATCCATACGAGGAAGTAGACATACTGGTGGCTGAAGGAGGTGAACTGTCTTCGTCGGTCATACCTACACTAGAATCGTTCCGTGTACGAGGCGAATACTGTCGTTGTGGGGATTGCTGACGATAAGAAATTTGTGGTGTAGAGGGTC
Organism: Umbelopsis sp. PMI_123; assembly: GCA_021235465.1. NCBI lineage: Eukaryota > Fungi > Mucoromycota > Umbelopsidomycetes > Umbelopsidales > Umbelopsidaceae > Umbelopsis > Umbelopsis sp. PMI_123. The sequence goes on along the minus strand of JAJSME010000018.1, from coordinate 44,872 downwards.
TTTCTGATATTGATAATGGTGATCGTCGATATTGACTTGAAGGATTAGGATTTGGTGAGTTCATATCCACAGCGGATCGTTCAATACTCTCAGTTCGCTGAGGTAAAAAGCCAGGTGTAGGCGGATTTTCTTGGAAAGGAGTGGTTCTACCGTATGCTCGAGGTGGAGGTTGGCGACTTGATGTGGCAACCTTGTTTTGGCCAAGAAGAATAGAATTATTTCGCTTGATTCCAGTAGGAGGATTTATCTTGCCTAAACCAAACTTTTCTGCAGCTGACAAAAGATCGGCACTCTGTGGACCACGTAACCGACTTTCCGGTGGTCGAAAAAGGACACCTGGGGGTATTGAAAAGACAGAATAGCCTTTACCACGATCAAGCACAGCTTGATCGATAACTTCATGTTCTTCTGTCATTTTATCCTTTTGAGCTAGGTAAAGGTCGGTCAAGCCATCATTAATCTTTTGCAAATAGAGGCGGCAGATGCCGCGATTGAAGAGAACCTCGCATGAATATAGTCGGAAAGACAAGCCAAGTTGAGTATAGTTGATGATTTGATTTCCTCTTAATTTCTTTATAAAACGCGCAGACGGAGTGTGAGACTGACGATCATGATTGTGTTAACGTTTACCAAGGTTTTACTTACAGTATAAGCATCGTCAAAATCTTGCATGGCAGCTTCCATATCACCCATTATGAAGTGAGATACACCTTTTTGAAAGTATACTACAGCAAAGTATTGGTCAAGTCGGAGGGCCTTATTGTAAGCGGCAAGCTATTACAAACAAAAACGGAAATAACGCAAAAATAAAATTGTGTGTAAGAGGGACGAGACCAAAATAAACCGCACTAAGAAAATAAAATATATCAACACTTACTGCTCTTTGGTGATCGTCCAGCGTCGCAAAGATCAAGCCAATATTGAAATGCATTTTGGCATTATCAGCCAAACTCTGGAAAAGTGCAAAATAGATTTTAAGAAAAGAGGAGAGCAAGGAACTGTAGGCAAGGTTGAAATGATCCAACTTACGATGAAGGTGCTTAATGCTGTGTCATAATCCTGATTGTCGAAAGCAACACAAGCATTGTTCCATTGTTCCAACTCAAACTGAGAAAGCAATTTCATAAAATGTTAGAGATTGAATGTTGTTCGTCTGCCAAGGTAGGGTCTTTTGCGTCTCCATATTTTGTTTTTTTTTCCCTTGGGTTTTTGTCTCAGTGCAAAACACAAACTGGGAAGGCGAAAATAAGGAGGGATTTTCAAGCGTGTGTGAAAAACTAAGTACCTTGAGAGCCATTGCACTTTTAAGCGCTTAAATACAGTGGACCTCGAAAGTAAAAGAGGGTTTTATATTTTTTTTTTTTTTCAAAGGAGTGGAAGAAGAGAAGAGTAGTGTAAATCTAGCGAAGCAAAGTCTATGAGTACGGCTTATGATTTTGGCGCCAATTTGATTGCGGAATTGTTGGTAGTACAGATTTTCAATGGCTTTCATTGGATCAATTTTAACAGCACGCTCTTGAACGTGCGCTGTTAACAAGACACTCCATGTCTTCACACAACCAGGTCATCCGTACAATGACCAAGGTCTTGTGGAGGTGATCGAATTAAAATATTACGGTACATAATCTTCCTGTAAAGGAATAAAATTGACTTGCCGCCGAAGCAGCCACTTTTCGTAGTAATATCGGCCAATTCTTGTGATCCGCCTTCAACAACTTGCTAAAGTTTCAAATCGTTAGTGACATTTTTTGTTGGTTGCTGTCCGTGTAAGTCGAGGTCAAGAAAAAAACAATTCGTTTCAGCGTATGTTCATTATCTAGAGGGAATTTCTACCACAAAGTCACCGCACAAAATGCCATTCAAAGGAGGAGAGATTGATCGAACATATACAAACGAAGATCCATTGCTGCTTTCAAAACTGTATTGTTTTAATTTGATATCCCGTACAGGTGAAACTGCTGGATAAAGCTGGACCAATCCAGTTCACATCATAGTGTGAACTGCTATCCCCCAAATGCAATGCAGTGAGTACTATGGACATTTGCACGGTAGAAATCCAAACTTTCCATCGTGCCAAAATATCATCCGATGCATAGGCTTAAACCACAAAACTTTGACCAAAGTTGCCAGCTTGATAACAGAAATCGTAATATTCATTGAATGTAGCGACTATTTAACTTGCTATAATTTCATAATCCATAAGAAAGAGCCCCAAATTCTTATTGTCGTCTTGAAAAAAGCTCAAATAAAAGGGTTATGGTTCCAAGAACACTTATTTCCGCGATCAACCGACGAGTACCAAAAATTTGCCCGTTGAAACTTTTGTGACGTTTGTAACGGTCTAATATCTGTGACGTCACAAATCGTCTTTCTCCACTCATTGCTTCCGTCGCCTGCAGCATCACCACCGCCTTTCCCCCAAAAATCCTACCATGAGCACTCTGACCGATGTCGCAGACGTTGATAGCTGGATCACAACGCTTTCTGATTGTAAACAGCTTCCAGAATCCGACATTGAAAGGCTCTGTGAGAAGGTGAGCATTGGGGGACTTTCTCTACCGCCAGATCTAGCTGTTGAGGCTGGTTTTGTTATTTGCATTACGATAACCTAAGCATCAAGCAAGCGCCTATGCTTCTCCCACGACCATTTCGTACAAATGTCAGCAATCAATGTTCCACAACTGATGCATCCTCATTAACAAAGTCGAATTCGCAACTGGACCGACTTGATCAACATTTCGCTATGCCTTTTTTTTTTTTATTATTATGATTATTTCTTCTCGCGTGATGCCCAACGACCACATCAGATTACCAAATGTGTAACCAACGACCGGTCTCTCCGATAATAACCCATCACCTCGACTATCTTCTCCCTTTACCCCTCTTTCCGTCGTCACTGCTACATGTTACTAATTGCTGTTTGCTTCCTTCACGGCAAATTCAATTCAGGCTCGTGAAATCTTAAAAGAGGAATCTAACGTTCAACCCGTGCGCAGTCCAGTGACAGTGTGCGGTGACATCCATGGGCAATTCCATGACCTTATTGAATTGTTCAAGATTGGTGGTAACTCACCTGACACAAACTACCTATTCATGGGTGACTATGTTGATCGTGGCTATTACTCTGTTGAAACTGTTACCTTGCTAGTAGCTCTCAAAGTTCGATACAAAGACCGTGTCACCATACTACGTGGAAACCACGAATCACGACAAATCACCCAAGTTTATGGTTTCTACGATGAATGTCTTCGAAAGTATGGAAGTGCTAATGTTTGGAAGATGTTTACGGATCTTTTCGATTATTTACCCCTCACCGCATTGATTGAGGATCAGGTATGTCTCCATCTAGCTTCTCCAAGAAAAAATTTATCTATCTTAACTGTTTCCCCTTTCCATCTCCCTAGATTTTCTGTCTTCATGGCGGTCTGTCTCCATCAATTGATACACTTGACCAGATCCGTAATCTCGATCGAGTGCAAGAAGTGCCTCACGAGGGTCCAATGTGCGATTTGCTTTGGTCAGATCCCGATGATCGCTGCGGTTGGGGAATATCGCCCCGTGGAGCCGGTTACACGTTCGGTCAGGATATCTCAGAAACGTTTAATCATAATAACGGATTGACACTTGTTGCCAGAGCACATCAACTTGTTATGGAAGTGAGTTATCACTTTATATTGTTTGGGCTATGCCTTCTGTCTTGGTCACTAATGTTCCACTTTGTATTCCTAAAGGGTTATAACTGGTGCCAGGACCGCAATGTCGTAACCATTTTCAGTGCTCCTAATTATTGCTACCGTTGCGGAAATCAAGCTGCTATTATGGAGATTGATGAACACTTGAAATACACATTGTAAGATTTTGATTTCATACTCTTTATCCTACCACGGCACAAGCTCACTCACGCTCTTTTGTTTCTTTTCCTCAGCCTACAATTTGATCCCGCACCCAGACGCGGAGAACCGCAAGTTACAAGGAGAACACCAGACTATTTTCTGTAAAAAAGTTTGTTTTATTTTTTTCGGTTACCTTTCCCTTTATTTTTGTTTGAGAGAGGATGGGTTGGCTGCGTCTCCCACCCTTATCAAGAATGAGGCTATTCTTTCTTTTTTTTTTTTTTTCCAATGTTTTCATATTCTTTTATCGTCGAACGCCGTCCATTTTTCTACATCAAGGATATATTCTCTACAACGCGCTGTCTACCGTTCTCTTCTAGTCTTTGTATTTTCCTCCACCTGTGAACCCAGACTTCTTTCTACAAATACCTCCTCTGTTGTCCTTGGGATACTCTCTTAAATGAAATCACAACAAAAAAAAAATATCCACAATCTATTGATCATCTTAGTTTTATGTCCTCTTGTCAGGTGTTTACGGATGAGAAATTATACTGAAACTCAAAGGCACCGCTTGTGCAAAATGGAAACATTGAAACAATGTTTTACTCTACATGATTTTGAAACAACAAGACAAACAATATTGATGGAAAACCAGGAACAGAACAGATACCGTTCTTTAAGCTAATGTACAAGTTTTTGACTCTTTACGTCTATTCCTTTTTACGTTTCAATGTGTGTGGCCATTATGTTACTATGCTTGAATTACGACCTCCACACAAAACTCTTCGCCCAGTCCATAAGACTTGGCTGAACGCCTGGGGTATTGGACCGTAATGATGTGTTTGGAGTTTGCCTTGGCGTCTGACGTGGCGTTGCACTGGCCAGCGTGCCTTGATACTTGTATTCCTCATCCTCCTCGGTGACAGGAGTGAGTGCAGTATTGTATGGGTATTCATTGCGAATTTGATCTTGTCGCCAATCGTACACGGCTTCCTTATCTGTTTCATGAATTCCAGAGTCCAGTCGAATATCGTCGTTTGGCCTCGAGTAATAAAATATATACACAACGATGAATAGAAGAATGATGAACATCCAACCACCTAAAATGATACACAAAACTGCAACCGGTCCTAGGCTGGTGGCAGCGTTGGTATCGCTGAGAATAGCAACCAGCACAGATGTCCATAGAATGCACGTAAATGAAGCTGTGCGAAAATAGTTGATTTTGTCCACATAGCATGGCCGAGTTTTGATATTATAACATATCATGGTCAGCAAGATCGTAATAGATAAGATGGCACGCATGCGGTTTTGATTGGTAGTGGATTCTACTAGTAAAAAGTTGATAGCCAAGAGCAGACCTAAAAGCGAATATTAGCATTACTTTTTAAAGTTCGTGCTCTATCACCATCCGGTACAGTATTTTATAATAGCCATACCCATATTCTTAATGAATGCAATACTGATCGATTTGAAAGCTATTTCATTATGATGTGGTATGCGCTCATAGCTGGTCAAGAAGATGGTCATGAGGAAGTATGCTGCAATATAGCCGGTGAGAGATAGCCACAAATATGTTTGTTGATTAATGTTATCTGCATGACACCGTAACGTGGTAGCGTATGATGCTGTAGGGACATTCAGAGACTGACAAGCTGCTGAACTGACAAATGTAGTCTGAAAGTGAAAGCATTCTGGTAAGTTTGCCACTTTCATTACGGCGAACAACATTCCGTTGACACACTTACCAAAACAGGGATATACATTAAACTCTGCAAACCAGAAAGTAAGTGCAAGGTAAAAATCATGTTTAGATCGACATAATTATGCAGCACTCACCACAACAGGAATACACCAATGTACCCATTGGTTAGGTAAACGATATGGTCTCCAGGTATTGACACCATGGACAACAACAGCTACGAGTAATCCAAGGCAGGTAGCAGCAAATGTGGTCCACACCGTGTAGGTATACCAGGTTGGGGTTCTCATGTCAGGCATCAGACCTCCAGCGTTTAGAACGAGAGAAACAAAGTACTCGAAATTCGATTGCTGTGCTTGACTAGAGCTGGATTCCGACATGGCTCCAAAAGAATTGACTGTCATTAAATCCCTCAGAGGAAAGGTCAGCAACTGGAAGAATTCGATGACAAGGATGACAATTTGGATCCAATTTGACCACATTTTCCGGTCCCAGTCCGCAAAACGTGTCTTGTATACAGCATTCATATGAGCATCGTCGCTACCAAAAAGTTCCTTACGCTCCTTGTAATAAAACCGCTGTCTTGTCACCAGAAACATATTGATGCAAAGAACTACGACAAAGAGGGAAGCCTGTAGGAATGATGATGTGGTTGATGAAGGGACCGCACTTGCGGTCCCGATGAGTATGATGAAGGCAACGATGAAGAGAATGAGGCAGATGATTGAAAACAAATGATGGAATTTATGAGCCAGAACCTTTTGATGTTCATGTGATAGAGGGGTGCTGTTTGGAGAGGATCCTGAAGTGAGGCCTGAGCCAGACGATATGGTAGCAGGGGTGATGGACCGATCTCGAGTGCTATTGTGTCGGCTGGGTGGACCAGTTGAGGCAGATCGAGCGTACATTCCATCCGAAGAGTTCATAGAGTATCCTAAATCCTCCGTGCTGTGTTTATGACCATGAACAACGCTATTCCACAGAACAACCAAAAGGCCGACTACAGGTATTTTGAATACTGCTTGTACCTGTTGCCGTATGTTCTCTACCAGTTGATCGATCTCCTTCTGGTGCTCCAGACGTTCTTCTCTTCGTTGCTGTGGAGGTATTTTATGCCATTCCGTAAACCAGAAATAAAATGCGAAAGATGCTATCAGAGCAACAATAATGGAGAAAAAGAGAATGATGGAAATTAGATCATTTGCTGGGTGATCGGGTGTTGAATTCTGCTGTTGATATGAGGCAAATCCAATTAAGCTGCTATTGGAGGCAGCGGCTGTGGCAGTAGAATTTGAACTCATTTCGACAATCAATGAAAAAACGTTGTGAAAATGTTCCTGTCAGAAGCCAATATGAAGATGAACTATGCAAAACAACTGTCAATATGACAGAGCAGCTCCGAGATATATATTGGAGTCAAGGTTACGCGGAAAGATTTCTTTGTCTGGGAGTGTAAATGGTCGTCACAAGGCTAGACTTTAGAAAACAGAAGGGAAAATGTCGAGCCCAAGGTATGAAGAGATGAAAGAGATGTTATTACCTTTTCAATAGAGGAAATATGAGCTTGTAAATTTAACCAGCCTTTGTCTCTGGCTACATGGTAAAATTTCCATACTAGGCGAATGTTTTTGTTGTGAAAGAAAGCAATTTAGTAACTGTGCCAATCATCATTTTATATTTCAACTGGCCGTCAGAATCAGTATATATTCGTGTATGAAATTTATCATACTCTGTACTTTAGCACAGCTCATCTTTGGGAATAGAAAATAGATAGAGTGATTTGAAAATTGGCTACTGTTTGCCAACTACCCCAATGAACAAAACTCTATTCTGCTATGTCAAATGAACAAGTAACAAACGTGAGATTGACCACTCTTTGAAATTGAGACATCGTTATACATCACGTAAATTTCATTATGAGCATTCTTCCGGACAATAGGAAAGTTTCCGGGTCTGCATCTACTGTTCAGTATTACTGACCATGATGTTTCATCATACAAATTCAAACAAAATGAGATTTCCATCAGCTGCAGCACAATATCATAACCGCACATTGCCAGACATTAAGAAGACAACATGTCTGTGATATGTTCTTGTCAGTAAGAAGCAATGATACGACTAGGTTACGTAAGGTGGACAGTGATTATATTTCACAAAGAATTGAGAAAAGGCTTTCAAAAATTATCGACTGGTTGAATCTGGCTGAGTGACTGTCATTCGTTCGATTCAACTTTGCGAAAAAACTACTTTCGACCAACTGCTTAGATTGGATCAGCGTCCACAATGGTCACCGTCAACGATCAAGCCCCGAATGAAAATAACAAGCGCCCTCACGAAGACGACGTTGCTCCTCCAGTCGCTGAGGACGATGGTACGTCATTGCAATTTTATTGTCACCAGAATGCCCTGGCCACCTTACTCACGCTTTTCTCCTGAATCAGACGATGCTGACATTGGCCCCATGATGCCACCACCAGCTGACGAAGCTCCAAAAAAGAAGAAGAGAGGTAAATTATGTCACAGAAGCATTCGCAAATATAGCTACTTCACTCATACATGCTTCGAATCCTTTACTTGCAGTGCTGCCACACGAACAGATCTACCTCAGTCGTTTGCCGACCTCCGATATGTACGAGAAAAGTTACATGCACCGCGATATCCTCAACTTCATTGCAGTAACAAAGTATGTCGATCATTAAATCAGCAATGGAACAATTTCTTCAAAGGATAGCAAATCTAACAGTGATCTGATTTTGTAGAAACGATTTCATTATAACTACGTCCCAAGATGGACACCTCAAATTTTGGAAGAAAACACCATCCGGTATCGAATTCGTAAAGCACTATCGATCACATCTATCGAATATCAATGGAATCAATATTTCACCAGACAATGAGCTACTTGCGACTATTTCTGAAGACAAGTCGATGAAGGTTTACGATGTTACGCAGTTTGGTAAGTTGACAGTTCATGTCTGGTACGGTAAACACTCGCACATCTAACATTTTCTCAGATATGATTAACATGATCAAGTTTGACTTCATACCGAAATCCGTGTGCTGGATTCATCAAAAGGGACAAGCTCAAGCTCTAGTTGCAATGTAAGTTCCGTCTTCTGTACCAAATATTGTCAACGACTATATCGCTCATACATGCAATTGTTACAATAGAGCCGATAAGGACAGCTCTGACATCCATATATTTGATGGACGTGGTGATGGAAAACCAATATACACTATTTCAAAACTTCATAGTCATCCAGTACATCTTATGACCGTAAGTTAAGGTGTTACTATTTTACACAGTACTATTCAATGGCTTATTGAAATATTTATTTCAGTTCAATGCACGATTTAATACCGTCATTTCGGTGGATACCTCGGGCATGTTGGAATACTGGGAACCAGAAGAGCCTTTTGATCTTCCAAAGAATGTGAACTTTGAATACAAGGCAGAAACAGATTTGTATGATTTCAAAAAGGTGAGCCAATACACTATTTGTGGTTCTGTAACTGTTAGGGTCGTGGCTATTGACACTTATGCATGCTTAGTCCAAGTCAGTCCCAACGTCCATTGTATTATCAAACGATGGGTTGAAGTTTGTCACTATGAGTATGCCGGACAGACAAGTTCGCATATTCAAATTTCTGACTGGAAAAGTTTATCGTAAATATGACGAATCTCTCAAGACAATAACAGAGATGCAACAAGCTGGAACCAGTATTAGAAAACTGGATGATATGGAGTTCGGACGTCGTTTAGCTGTTGATAAGGAATTGGAGAAGTCGCCGCAGGCACAACACATCAATGCCGGTAAGATATACTCGTTAAAGGATATGGAAAGTTGAGAGCAAAGAGTAGTACTCACCTGTATATTTTAGTATTTGATGAGAGCGGTAACTTCATTATATATCCCACGATGTTGGGCATCAAAGGTAAGCATCAAACAGCAGATGTTTGTAATTGATGTTAGCCGATAATTCTAATGTTATCTCCTATAGTCGTCAATTCAGTGACCAACAAAGTAGCTCGACTGATTGGAGAATCCGAAACACATAGATTTTTGAATATGGCTTTGTATCAAGGTGCTCCCAGAAAGAAAGGTGTCATGACATTGGTAAGCAGTTCATGACATGACAAAACTTGGCGATACAAAATAGAACACTTACATTATTGCGTTTCCAGGCAATGGCAGCATCCGACAACCAAGCTTTGAGAGAAACGGAAGAACTTGACCCAACACTCTTCACGACTGCTTTCAAGCGAAACCGTTTCTTCATGTTTACGCAAAGGGAACCAGATGCGTAAGTAGCTACAACAAAATATGCATATAAGATGACCTTTCTTATCTCTAATTATATCATTTTTGTATTCCAGATATGATAATTCTAAAGGTGACCGTGACATTTTCAACGAAAAACCCTCTCGAGAAGAACAGACTGTTGCTACTACCCAAGCCAAGCAACAACAATTGGGCTCAACTGCGGTTTTACGCACAACCGCTGGAGATATACACATAAGACTCTTCCCAGAATATGCAAACAAAGCTGTTGAGAATTTTGTTACGCATGCTAAAAATGGTTACTATGACAACTTGATTTTCCATCGTGTCATCAAAGGGTTCATGATCCAAACTGGTGATCCTTTCGGCGATGGTACGGGTGGTGAGTCCATTTGGGGAGACGACTTTGAAGATGAATTCCATCGAGGTTTGAGACACGACCGACCGTATACTGTGAGCATGGCTAACGCTGGACCAAACACCAATGCATCACAATTCTTTATCACGGTTGTGCCCACGGTAAGTGTGAACATTTTCGCTCCAAGATATTGAAAAACAATGTTTATTAACGCTGGATTGTCATAGCCATGGTTGGATAATAAGCACACAATATTTGGAAGAGCAACAGCTGGTATGGATGTTATCCATGCTATAGAAAACTGCAAAACCGACAAAAGCGATAAACCATTAGAAGACATTAAAATCATCAATGTTGAAGTGCATTAATTGGCATTTGAAATTTTTCCCAATAAAAACGCGCACCTGCAAATTTCTTTATTCCAAGGAACAGCCATTTCTGTCCTGTGACCTTATTTCCTCCTTCCTCATGTCCAGTTCATTCTCACCTAGAGTAGCATCACCTAATCTATCGCGAAGGAACACTGCGAACCAGCAAGCAGATCATGCTCCTGTCACTATAGGCTCTCCTTCGCTTGAACGTCATGGTGCGCGCTTCTCTCGCGGTTCCAATCAGGAAGAAGTCGATAGGCAAAGCCGACGCATTTCTGCTCGGGAGTCACTGCTACGAAGAGTTTCTGGTCGCGTATCTGTCAACGGAACAGAAGCAACCGGTATAGAAGAACGAAAAGCGGCCCGACCTTTGGAAATTCTCACCAATGCTCCTAAGCTACCTCAATCGCTTACAAACGAACAAATGTATTCCAATTTCGAAGAATGGATGAAAATGTGCACCGATAATGTAATGACCACTCTAATATCATATTTCAACATTGGATGTAATGAGTTGACAATCATCATTTGTATAGAAAATCAATGCAACCAATAGCTGGAACTTTGCCTTGATTGACTATTTCCATGAGATGACGTTTTTAAAAGACGGCGACTCTATCAACTTTCAGAAAGCTTCATGTACATTGGACGGCTGTGTCAAGATTTATACGTCACGAGTCGATTCAGTGGCTTCAGAGACTGGTAAACTCCTTAGCGGATTGGCGGATAGCGCAAGTAAGTTGGAAGCATTGAATCTACTTTCACTGATGCCAATTCGAGGTATTAAATCAACGACACAGATTCAGCACAAGATGACGAAAACGGCGATGGAGAAGATGATGGTGAACGAAGAACAAAACGAAAATCAAATCGTTCAGAAACTACACTCGTAAAAGACTTTTCTTCCATCAAAGTCAAGAAGTTGGACCTTGATTTTACCGTAGATCCACTGTTCAAAAAAACTTCTGCTGATTTCGATGAAGGTGGAGCACGAGGTCTCTTGCTTAATAATCTTACCGTGGATCGTGGTTGCAAGATTATATTTGATGCATCAGATGCGTTCGCGGACCCTGAAGACGAAGATGAAGTACCGTCACCAGACCCTCAAGATAAACATACGAGCAACGAGATTGCTGAAGGTGATCAGCCGGTTGAAGAAACGATGGATATCGATCCATCAGAAGCAGAAAAGAAGGATGATGACACTAAAATTGAAGTTTCGCGCTTAAAAGGTGAGCTAATGATACAAGTACTTTAGGTTAATACGTTGAATAAATGCTAAATGACAATCCCGCTTCACAGCCAAACTTCCTTCACTCGAAGAACTACAGACTCTTGAAATTTCCCCATCTTTACGCGAGTTCGAGTTTTCTTCCGCTGATGCCCTCGATATTCCAATGGCGAAATCAAATAATGAAGATACCAATCCTGAAAACTCGCAAGAAATCGAACCTGAGCAGGCATACGTTCAAGATGGAAACAATGATATGGATGATCTGTTCAATGACATTGATAACGACCAAGAACCAGATGCAAACCAAGACGAGTCTCAACTTGGAGGCTTCTTTGAACCTGCCAACCCTGAAACTGATGCTGCCACTGTTAGAACTTATGAGATGGCCATGAACACTGACCTGCAAACCGATATATTTAGTTACTTTGATTCAGCTTTTATGCGCAATTGGGCTGGCCCAGAACATTGGAAACTTCGTCGACCAGTTACCAAAGGTTAGTGATATTGTCTTGCTGTGGTGTTTAACATTGAATTAACGTTGCTGTTTCTAGTGGTGAAGGAGACTACTGAACAGGATACAGAAGAAGGCGATGAGGCTCAAAAAGGAAAGAAAAAGCCAAAAGTGGCGTTTGAGATTGACTTTCTCAATTCTGAGGATATCAACGAAGACGAGTTATTTGCAAATGACAAGAAGGGGTCTATCACAATGTCAGTGAAACGGGATGCTAAATTTTCAAAACACCTGTTGCCAGATGATATGCACTTTTCATCTAAGCAACTGCTTTACTACTTTTTGAAACCTGAACATTCAGTAAGTGATGTTACATTTCCATGAACTGTAGCGTATTTCTCTTTCATCATACTCAATTTTTTTTTTTTTTTTTTGGTTTTTTGGCAGTTCCGCAAACGAAAGCATCCTGATACTACACCGTCTGCTTCACATGACCAGAACGACGTAAATACTCAACCAGATGAAATAGATGCACAATACTGGGCTCAAGAAGTGGAACTGCCTGTCGATGATGGCAATCTAACACAGGCAGATATGTCTTTTGCTGGAGATCAAAGTAAGTGACAAACCCGATGGACAACTGAATGTCATCATATTCCAACTTACATATTATTGCTTGATAGCTATTTTGACAGCGGTTGAGGATACCACCTTCCTGCAAGATGCATTTGATGAAATTAACGATGCTGACATGGATAACGTGTATGGTGATGAGCTCATAACGAATCATCGTTTGAAAAAGATTAAACCTACCTACGTAAACTATGCAAAAACCGCCAAACGAGTTGATGTTCGTCGTCTTAAAGACAATATATGGAAGACTTTAAAAACTGAACCAGTACGTTATATCTCCCAAGATTTATGCTTTGTATCAAATCCATCTGCTAACATTTAATTCCATAAAGGCTAATGAAGAACTTCTTATGCCTGAGTCTTCCAGTGTATCTGGCGAAGGCAATGAAGATGCCATAAAGGGAGAACACAAATTTTCGGATGTCATCCATAATTTGAAGAAGGAATACTCTGAAAAGTCTATGAAAGATATCTCAGTACCTTTCTGTTTTATCTGCTTACTGCATCTTGCTAATGAAAAGAAGCTCAAAATCAGCAATGAAGCCGATCCTGAAGAGATCTTTGATGCCATGGGCTCAGGTTTGAAGGACCTTATCGTTATTCAGGATTGAATACACTGACCCAATTGTAGATAACATCAGACTGTATAATTTTCACTCATCAACACTTGCCACACTTTTTATCTGTTTTCACTGTATGTACTACTAATATAGAACTTCGTTTATGTTACATATGACATATCTCGTCTTACTGTTATAAAGGATAACGACATGGTTCAAAATGCATAGTGATGGCACCATTGAAATTACCTATTACTGATTGGCTGACTTATTTTCTCAGTAAAACCGCAAATTACATAATTTTTAACCTGCTATTTTGACATCCTTCTATCTTTGCACTAAACTTCTTTCTCCCTTATGGCTCTCGCTCCTCAATTCATTGGTATGTGCCTACCGAAATTCTCTTACTAGATGCATCGTTTAACATTGACATGCTGTATAGGTCATCGCTTAGGCTCTGCCTCTGCAAAACACACCCTCGAGGTCTGGCTCGACTATACTGTGCGTAAGTCAATAATATCAACGGGATATCATGTCCTACATATATTTATTAATCTGTTGTTGAACAATAGTGCCCATTCTCTGCAAAGATTTACAAGAAATTGCGCCAGGCAAGTGAGGGTTGATCAAGTTATATTATGATCCAAGGCGTTTCTAAATCATCACATTACAGGATGTCGTACCGTATCTGAACAACGAGCACTCAGGTGAAGTGCAACTCATCTTCCGACAACAGGTTCAGCCATGGCACCCTACATCCACGCTTCTCCATGAAGCTGCTCTTGCTGTTGAACGCGTCGATAACTCCAAGTTCTGGGAATATTCGGATGTGTTGTTTGAACGCCAACGAGAGTGAGTAAATATCCGATCATGCGGCATATTGGTGGCGGTATTATGTAGTTGACACATATCATTTTTTGAACCATAGCTACTTTGATGAAGCGGTCTATACAAAGTCTCGTAATGAGATCTATGGAAAATTGGCTGATTTGGCAGGTTCTGTGAATGTTCCTGGTGACAAGGTGCTGTCTCACTTGGCTATCAGATCTGGCGAAGCAAAGAATTCCGGAAACCAAGTAACCAATGACCTCAAGTTGCAGATCAAGCTAGGTCGTCAAAATGGAATTCATGTTAGCCCTACTGTTGTTTTCGATGGTCTGCGTGACGATTCTGTGTCATCCAGCTGGGAACTGGATCAATGGAAGGAATACTTCAAAGCTAAGTTGTAAATTTTCACCACAACTAAATGGCAATAAAAACACGCATTTTGTAAAAATTTGAAATGATTTTATTTTATTGTTAAGTTGTGATCTTTTTGTTTTATTTTCTTGTTTTATATGTTCTTATTCTGACAAACATGAACTAATGATGTGTGCGGAACACTCGTCTCCTTGAATTGGCTACTAATGGCCACAGTGTTTATCCAAACATCTTGGAGTATGCAGCCTTCTCCTTCTGCTTGCGTTCAACAACTCTTTGCTTGGCAATTGCAAGTTGTTGCTTGATGGCTGCATCTTGAGGGTTATGGGCAGCAGCTTGCTCAAAGTTCTCAATTGCTGAAACCTCGTTCTTAGTTTGGAGATAAGCCGTACCACGGCGGAATAGGGCCTTGGCCTTATCAGATGGGGTCAAGTACTTGTCAGGGAATTCAAGTACAGTGGTGGTATCATCGATGGCTGCTTTGTAGTTGTTCAGCTTCAGTTGACACATAGCTCGGTTAAGGTAACAAGGTACCTTGATGCTATAGAATTGAACACGAAGTGGTTCTGGATCTTCATCCTCATCGAACACTGGCTTCTCTTGAAGATAGCGAATAGCCTTTTGGTACTTCTTGGAAGCAGCTTGATAATCTCCCTTCTTGAAGTAATCGTTACCAATAGCCTTCAATTCAGTAGCAATCTTGGCCAAGTCAGCGGGCTCCTTCGAGCCTTCATAATCGTCTATACGAACAAAATATCAGATATTGCTAGATTTTCCTACATCTCACATTATCATGTTGCTTACCAGGGTATTCGTCATATGCATCACCATCAGCTGGCACTGGGACACCATCGCTCTCACCCTCAGCAAGTTCACCGCAATTTGCAATCACAACATCTTTGGCGGGCTTGTCTGCCGAAGTAGGTTGGTTCTCAATTGCACGAACAACGCCCTTACCCTTGAGCACCTGTCCAAAAACGACATGCTTTCCGTCAAGATGAGGAGTCTCAGTGGTAGTGATGAAGAATTGAGAGCCGTTAGTGCCGGGTCCGGCATTGGCCATGGACAACAAGAATGGCTTATCGTGCTTCAACTGGAAATTTTCATCTGTAAAAAATGATCATTAATGACATTGCCGTATCAACATGGTGTGTCTTAGTGAATTACTTACCCTCGAACTTTTCACCGTAAATGGATTCACCACCAGTACCGTCGAAGTTTGTGAAATCTGTACATCAAAACGGGTTAATCAAACGGGCAATAACGGCCTTGTGTTCACTAGATAAAAAGCCCATTCTTTGCATACCTCCTCCTTGGCACATAAAGTTCTTGATCACTCGGTGAAAGATAGATCCCTTGAAATAAAGAGGTTTGCCAGACTTGCCAACTCCCTTCTCGCCCGTGCAAAGGGCACGAAAGTTTTCAGCAGTCTTAGGAACAACGTCCTTGAACTAATTTATTGGAATCATGGTTGAGTGACATTATGTTTTTGATATTTTGTATTTGCTTTTCGATCTACACACTTACCAACTCAAACACAATGCGACCTTCAGGTTGGCCACCAATTTCAATGTCAAAGAACCTATGAACAAGGTAAATAGGTTGAGAACCAAGCATGTTATATTATAGAATGAAAAGCGGCATTTAGTTACTTACACACGAGGATTTGCCATGGCTTTCGTCTAATTAGTTTTGATTCTCAAAGTGAGAAGATCTATAAAACGTAGTTTTTAAATATGCGGTCGCTGGGTTACAATTACTGGAATCTTCGCGAATGTTTATATTCTAACAATGGGTGAATTTTTATTGGAAAAAGTTTGAAAGATGGAGTGTATGGACAGAAAATGAAAGAAAAAAATTAAAACGGAGGCAAACAGTCTATGGAAAGACGTACATAAATCTACCATGCCTCATCAGCGTTGTTGACAACCACCTCTTTGCCGCCTAATTGAGACTTTTCAGCAAGGTATCCAATCTCAAATACTTGCTCGTTAGCCTCACTCAATAATCGGGTAATCTCAGGCACAGCGCTGCGATCGGCAACAAGAACCATACCAATACCACAGTTGAAGGTACGGGAAAGTTCATAGGAGGAAACATTTCCAGTGGCCTTCAGCCATTTGAAAACGTCAGGAAGAGGCCAGGTCTTTGCGTCGATCTGAACACCGAGATGTTCAGGCAGAACACGAGGAATATTGTCAATGAAACCTCCTCCAGTAATGTGAGCCATAGCCTTGACCAAATGTTGGCGAACCACAGGCAAGAGTTGCTTGACATAGATACGAGTAGGTGTCAACAAAGCTGTACCAAGCGTAGTGGACTTATCCCATGGGCATGGTGAGTGGTACGTAAGACCAGGTTGAGTACCAACAATCTTGCGAACCAATGAGAAACCATTGGAATGGACACCAGAAGATGCGAGACCAAGAAGAACATCACCAGCCTTGATTTGGTCCATTCTAGGAAGGATGTCCTCGCGATCAACGGCACCAGTTGTGAAGCCAGCAGCATCATAGTCACCAGGAGCATAGAGACCGGGCATTTCAGCAGTCTCACCACCGACAAGAGCAGCGCCAGATTGGAGACATCCTTCAGCAACACCAGCAACAAAGTCTTTGGCAACGTCGACTTCAAGCTTGCCGCACGCAAAGTAATCCAAGAAGAACAATGGCTCAGCGCCTTGGACAATAAGGTCGTTGACATTCATGGCAACCAAATCAATACCGACAGTGTTGTGAATATTGCAATCATGAGCGATCTTCAACTTGGTTCCAATACCATCAGTAGCAGAAACCAAAATAGGATCTCTATATCCTGCAGCCTTAAGGTCAAAGATACCACCGAATCCACCGATATCAGAATCAGCACCAACACGCTTGGTAGCCTTGACTAAGGACTTGATCTTTTGGACAAGCAAGTTGCCAGCATCAATGCTGACACCTGCAGATGCATAAGAAAGTCCTTCGTCCTTCTTTTCAGCGTGTTTGAAGGCTCGGTAAGCAATATCGTTTCTATAGTACATGCCATCAAAGTTGATAGCGGTAACGCCTTGATAAGCCTTGTCGACAGCTTGGCGAAGAGTAGGAGCGATAGCAGAGACGGCCAAGACACGTCCTCCATCAGTGACAAGCTTGCCATCCTTAATGGCGGTTCCAGCATGGAACACCATAACATCTACAATCATAACCTTAGTATATGCAGCAAACTTTAACCAGAGCGTGTCATTACTATTCCGATTATATACCTTCAGGTGTGGCGCCAATGGTAATTTGCTTGCCCTTTGCGTACTTGCCAGGGTAACCACCGGATGCAAGGACAACAGTAGCAGCAAAGGCTTGCTTGATGCCGATATTAACGGCATCAAGACGACCTTCAGCACATGCAAACATGATTTCAGCCAAATCAGTATCATCGCTGAGGAGGGGCAAAACAACTTGAGTTTCGGGGTCTCCAAATCTGACATTGTACTCTAGGACCTTGGGTCCACTGGCGGTCAACATAATACCAGTGAAAAGCATACCAACGAATGGATATCCTGTAAACAATAAGGTTAGTTTTGCATGAAACCAGTATAACAGCTAGTAATGATCACATATACTCACCATCACGTCGCATGCCATCAATAGTGGGTTGCAAGATGGTACGCTTGACTTCATCAATGAGATCCTTAGTGCCAATGGGGGTGGGAGCATAGCATCCCATACCACCTGTGTTAGGGCCTTGATCTCCATCCAAAGCGCGTTTATGATCTTGGGCAGGTGGGAGAGGAATGACAGTGTAACCATCGGAAAAGGCAAGGAACGAAAGCTCTTCACCCTCGAGGTATTCTTCAACAACAACTTCGTCACCGGCAGAACCGAATTCCTTGTTTACCATAATAGCTTTAAGGCCATCCAATGCCTCTTCAGTGGTTTCAGGAATCAATACACCTTTACCAGCGGCAAGTCCAGATGCCTTGAGAACAACACGGTGACCAACAGATTGTACATATTGCTTTGCCTTTTCGAAATCAGTGAAGTTCTATAGGATAGGGTGTGAGTTATTAGAATATTGCCACCCACAATTAATATAGCAATTTCGTTTATGATGTTTATACCTCGAATGCAGCAGTAGGGATGTTGTGCTTCTTCATGAAGTCCTTGGAGAAGGTCTTGGAGCCTTCCATGGCAGCAGCCTTCAATGAGGGTCCAAAGACGGGGATACCAACTGTGATAGCGAGGTATGTTAGCACAGATCAGACAATAAATTGATGCGGTAAATTATCGGTTATATTTACTCTTTTTGAAAGCAGGTTGAATTCCTTCGACCAAAGGCTGCTCAGGGCCAGCAACAACAAAATTGACCTTTCATATGTTGGATTAGTAGGGACTCTCAAATGTTTGGTCCAAGTGACAGCATAAACAATTACATTGTTATTCAAAGCGAACTCGGTAAGTTTGGCAAAGTCACTGACGCCAATGTTGACACAAGAAAGCTTTCCATCGGTAGTAGTGCCACCATTACCTAACCTATGGTATTAGTAATTGCATATCACGATTTTTCTCGAGATTGGTGAAGGAACGTACCAGGAGCTACAAAGATCTTCTCTACAAGCGGAGACTGGGCAAGCTTCCAAGCAATGGCGTGCTCACGGCCACCAGCACCGACCAAGAGAATGTTGAGTTTGTCTAAGGCATGTCTACTGTCAGTTAATGTTGATACTTCAGCTTGCACCAGCCAGTGACTTACCTGCACTAGACATGAGAGAATATGGCCACAAACAACCAATGATCAAAATATCTCTTTTGTGTGGAGACGCTGGAATTTTTTTTTTGCCAGTCACAATGCGAGAGGTGAGTCATGATTGGAATTTTTTTTATTATTTCATTATTTTTTGGGCACGCACTTTACGTTATAAGAAATCTGTACAAAATATGAATGGTTTACTCAAACTGAGCTCGGATTTCTGTAAAATAACCATGATCAGTAAAATTATCAGTATTCATATATTAAATGAAAATGGCAGCTTACGGTCAATAACATGGTCATAAGCTTCACATGCCGGTGACTCGGGATATTCATCTAAGAAGGACACTCCCATATCGCAGCTCTTGGCTATCCGGGGGTCCAATGGAATTCGTCCTAAAAATCTGACATTCATTTCTTCTGCCATCTTTTCAGCTCCACCAGTAGTGGGTGGAAAGATAGTTGATTCGCCTTTGCAGTTGGGACACACAAAGCCTGACATGTTTTCAACCACTCCAATCACTGGAATTTTGACCTTGCGACAAAAATCGATTTCCTTGCGTACATCTTGCAGAGCAACCTCCTGCGGTGTTGTTATCACAATAGCTCCGTCGATTCCACTCTCCTTAAGATATTGTGCCACTGACAAATGCTCATCAGAGGTTCCAGGAGGTGTGTCTACGAGCAAGAAGTCAAGGTCCTGCCAATCGACATCTCGCAAAAACTGCTTAATGAGACCTTAAAAATAAAGCGTAAAGGCGAGCATTGGTCATTCCAATCTCATATAACAACATGCCATTTTCTTTATTAATTTAACTTACCATTCTTCTTAGGTCCACGCCAGATGACAGCGTCGTCTTTGTCGGGAAGCATGAAACCGATACTCATGACAGCAAGATTGTCTTGAACAAACACCGGCTGCCATCCAGAACCGGTTTGATGTATCTGCTCACCTTCAAGTCCCATGATAGTCGGAATAGATGGTCCACAGATATCGACATCCATTACACCAACTTGAGTATCTTCATCATGCGCCAGTGCAAAAGCCAGCTGAGATGTAAAACTGGACTTGCCTACACCTCCTTTGCCAGAGAGAACTAGGAGTTTATGTTTGACAGTAGACATCCGCTTTGTGATATGAGGAATATCTGGATCTGGTCCTTTTGGAGTTGACGCACAAATGTTCTGATTTGGACATCCGGCACAGGCATCAGCTTTGCCAGCCTGCTCGCTCTCAGTTCCCTAATTAAAAGAACAGGTTAAAAACGCTGCTGTGGATTACCGTCAGTTAGGAATGGTCGTAATGATTCACTTACAGGACAGTGCTCGGGTGCGTCTTCGGGGACGGTATCAGTAGTTCGAGGTGGCATTGATCAACAACGTCTGAATTTGTCAGCGGACTATCCAGTTTGCCTGGACTGCCGATTTTTTTTTTTTTATTTGCGCTTGGACATCACGTGGCCACATTGTGCCAAAATCATCTGTTTTTGCCACCCACAATGTTACAGTTTTCAATATCATCTGTCTCTGGAGGTCTCTGAAATATGTTTATTGAGATAGAACTATCATGGCAAGTCTATCTAAATTTGTGGTACTCCTGTAATTCGCTTGAATTCGTCCTCAGTATGATTCCATGCTTGTTCGACGATTCCTTCCTTCCGAAGTTTGGCAAGTAGCTCGACTACCTTGGGTCCAGCACTCTCCCCATTCCAGTGCAAGGAGTAGACACCGCTTCCAATTTCACCGTTGGTTCCTATTGCTGGTGATACTCCATCGGGCAAAGGTACTCCTGAAGCTACTTCTGTACTTGAACCTGATGGCCCATACCTCGCGCTTGTGGCGAAATATAGATGACGATCACCACATTCTTCCGGCGGGATAAAGACCCAGCGACCTATAATTCCGAATATTATCTTCATACCGATAAGAAGTATGCCATTCATGCCACGTCCTATATTTGTCTTGACTGCACCTGGAAAGTCATGGACAAAGCTTACTTCAGGTGCCATCCTTGCAATAGCTTCCAACGACAAGGTGTTGAGCGAGCTTGCATGGCCTCGAACAGAGAGCATTGGAATGTGGAAAGCTTGAAAATCGCTTGTATCAACTTTCCCTTCCTTACCGGCAGCGAACACGGTGACTACACGACGAAGTCCAGTAGCCTGTTTGAGGAGTGGTAGAAGATTGACCATAAATCGAACGCGAGAATAATAACTTAAGGCCATCGCGAAATGTAGTTTTTCAGTAGTTTCTGTGGAAATATCATATCATCGTCAGTCACTCCATTCCATAATTTTAATTTGTATGACAATGTGATGCGAACAATCAAAGCAATGGGCATACCTGTATGGGCAACTAATGTTCCTTGGCTGAGAAATAGGATATTAATTGCCTTCTCTTTGCTTTTTATTTCCCTGCAAACATCATCGACGGTATTGATAAGGCTGACATTTGCCTTGATGAATATGTACTCTCCTTCCGAGTTGAGAGCCTTACATTCAGTTACAATCCGATCTGCAGCCTCCTGTGATTGGCCAACGAAATAAACTCGTGGTTTATTTGCATACTTTGCGAATTGCTTGAGCGTCATCTCCCCAATACCACTGGTTGCGCCTACGAAGACAGCAACCAAACCCGGAGGAAGAGTGCTGGCAATACTAGAATTTGAAGCTCGGATGTCAGATAGGGAGATCATTGTACAGTTGAGTAAATTTTTGTTCCCAATTGTTTAAATCAGAAATTATTGAATGCAGTCTCCCACCTACCACGGCAGTAATTGTTCCGTGCTTCTGTTGTACGCAAGTAAATTTGGTGCAATGATCGTGCTAACGTCGAATTTGACTGGCTGCATGCTGAGTTTAAATAGGTGTGCCTGCTACATTGGCTCAATCTCTCTTCATGGATAGCTCGGAGTGGCAATCGACACGTTTCTGATTGTTATTCGTAGGAGATCTGCGCCGAACTGTAACCTCTTCCCGCTTTGAAGTGCTAAATTCCACTGCAATATCAAACCAGCTAGTAGCCAGATTATTCTGCATACGTAATCTGCTAATATTCTAATAACACGTGTTTAAAGGTAGTGCAAACAGCCTAGATTTTAGAATAAATCTAGTGCAGTAGAGATAGGAATGAAAGAGTGAATTTAAGGGGAAATCAACATGATGCTCAAAAGGGCTTTTATTTCTGCCGTGACATGATGGTTCGATCAGATACAAGGAGAACTGCATAATTCAGCTTTCGCGATACGCAACATTTCTGTCAATAATTCTAATTACTATTAACGAATCCGCGATAGCAAAGTAAACGACAAGTTATGACGATGGCACTATTGGATCAAGGTCTGCAAAGTACGAATTGGTAGGTGCACCATGTTGAAGCCAGAATAAAAACGGTGCTCAAGGACAATGAGATGGAATCACTTGCAAGCAAGGGTAATTTCATGTATATAGGCATGAAGATGCACTTTACTTTCCTTCATTTATCATGCAGTTTCTGTAATGACTCTTGTGTTGATCATGGTCTTGAATAGTCCTGATCAAGTTGTATTGATATGTTTCTTAGTTGTCAGTCTGCATCAACGATGCTTCTGTAGATGTAGGAATCCATTCTTCATCTCTTGGTGTTCGATACCAGATTCGTTTGGTGCACTATTAAGTAACATGCAATCACTTCGCAAGTATACTAGCTGTGAAGAGTATCGCCATCCACTACTAATGACACAGTCACTTCTCAGTATCTAAAGAGGTGATACTCGACCCCACAATACTGAGTAACATAAAAAAGAATCACTTTGATCATGGCTCCATAACCTTTGTTGAAAGAAGTGAAGTATGTTCTGTATTCAAGGCTATGTCAAGACAATTCAATAAATTTTGGTAAAGTACTAGCACTAGGATTAAAACCGCCCTGTGTCAGTTTGAATATCGGAGATGTACGTAGTCATGAAACTTGATCCCACAAATCCACGTAAGGGATCATAAGCTTTGCAGGGCCCGAAAGTTTAAGCGATTATCCGCGTTTACGTATTGTCAACGGACGACATAGAGAAATCATGAAGGTTTAAGCCGAATCTGCCGAGCATAAAATATAAATAATGGATGGAGACAATCGATGATTTTATATACAACAACTATGTCGCAAAAAACTATCCTCGTCACTACAGCTAACGGGAACGTAGGTAGCAGACTCGCTACAATCCTCTTGGATCAAGGCTTTAAGGTCAATGCTTTTGTGAGAAATACAGAGTCCAGCGTTGCTCACGACCTAGAGCAGCGTGGAGCTAGGATCTTCAAAGGCGACTTTGACGATATCTCGTCACTTCAAAAGGCGTCTCAAGGAATCTGGGGAGTATTTATCAATGCTAACCCTACACCTGGTACATTGGATGAACTCAGGCACAACACCAACGTTATCAATGCTGCCAAAGAAGCTGGAGCCAAGTTTGGAGTATATATGAGTGTGGGAATGGCAGACCGCAAAGATGAATTTAAAGGTATGGGTCCTGAACATCCAGCCTACACCTATTGGAAATCCAAGGCTGATAGCGAGAAGGCACTCCAAGAGGCTGGCTTTGACTATTGGACAATTCTTCGTCCTGGTGGTTTTATCGACAATTTCTTTGGATTCCTTGGAGGCTTCTTGTTCCCCGACCTGAAAAAACAACATCTTATTGTATCACCTTTGAGTCCATCCCTCGAGCAACCTTACATTATACCTGAAAATATTTCCAGATTCGCAGCCGCAGCATTTGCCAATCCAAACATTTTCAATCGTCAAGCCATTGAGCTTTGTGATGAAGACCTCACGTTGGCGGATGCTGGAAAGTACATTACCGACATTGTTGGTATCCCAATCGCACTAGAGTATGTTTCAAGGGAAGAGGCAGCTGCTCGTGGTATATCTCCTATAGTTACGTCGTGGCCAGACTGGGCCGCCGAGCTCAACTACCATGTTGACTATGAACGCTTGAATCAATTTCCTGTTAAGCGTTTAACAATTGCAGACTATTTTAAGAACAACAAAGACTCAATTACCGAGTACTTGTCCAACTAAGCCTCTCCATCTCCTCATAAATCACTGCCTACCAGAGCTGCGACTATCATAAACGTATGTGACATGAAATTTCTCTCTCTTTATCATGCAAGTAAATAGAGGTAATACGGTTTTGTCAACTATTTAACAACAAACTTTCTTAAATAAAATGGTGATCCATTCCATTTCAAATTATATCACCGCATGTGTTGTCCATTTGTTAACTTTTAGAATACAAGATATTGAATACCGCGTGTAATCGGTGCAACCTTTTAACGTTCTACAACTAAGCACAGAATACTCTCTATATTTAGTTTAATTATATATAGCAACCGGACGGCATCATATGCAGCTCTATGACTCAGTTTGCATCAAGATCACCAAGATACGAATTGGTTGGTATACCATGTTGAAGCCAAGAATAAGGGCGACGCTCAAGGACAATGAGCTGGAATCGTCTTCACGTGAGTAGAACCTTTCACATATGTAAGCGATGATGGATGCACTTTATTTACCTTCGTTTAGCATACAGTTTCTGATATTGACTCCTTGTTTTGATCGTGGTCATGAGTAGTCATGATCCAGTGGGATAGGTATGTTCCTCAGCCGTTAGTCTTCATCGACATATGCTTCTGTAGATGTAGGAATCCATTCTTCATTCTTGGTGTTCGACACCAGATTCTTAGAGCACAACGTGAAATCAATCTTCATGAGAGACAGCAAAGAACCTGCATAAGACTCCAAAGCATCGTCCCACATTTACGCATATCTCTCCTGAGAGAACTGCCGCCACATTAGAGAAAATGCCTTGAAACGAAGACTAAGTCATTTACTTTACCACAGGCGACTGTTAACACATGCACAATATGATATCGTTGTGTTATAACTTCTTGTTCATACATGGATATGCTGAGTAATGAAATGGCCGTCTTAACTAAGCAATTGTCATCAACCACGTTTAAAATGTCAGACAACCAAAGTATAGTGTTAGAACACGGTATAATTTATCCGTCCGAGAACCTGTCCATATCATAGATCAGAATCCATAAACTATCTTGACTTGCATGTAAAGAGAGTATTAACGCAATATGTAGTTGTAATAATATAGATAAGTGATCTCCTGATCAGAAATGACATGTGTATTGCACTAGGCGCTACTAAGGGCATTTGAATAAGGCATTGAGATGCCTTTCAGATCAAAGATTCGAAGTCAAATTGAGGTTCAATGGCGGCAATCATAAAACAAGAATTGTTATCACTACTATCATCCGAACTACAGCAAACACCAGAAAGGACTTTCGAGGACTATGCCATATACATGCTGAAATAAAATGCGTACTATATTATTCAGATGTGAAAATAAGTTGAAATAAACCTTGTCAAAGTATCATCAGTCAGACAACGTTGCATTATCTGTCTGGCAATTTATCTTGTAGGAGGTGTTCATTTTGTTGTGAAATTTTGTTGAATTGCAAAATCCGCAGTGATGGGACGGTTGAATGTTTATGCTTGGCCGTGTTTGCTTGCTGTCTTTTAAAACTTCTGGAGACATGGATAAATCATGCCGAAATCATCGACCATGCCAGATATAAATAATCGGGGACATCAATAATCACTCACAACAGCAATGTCACAAAAGACTATCCTAGTCACTACTGCCAATGGTACTGTTGGCAGCAAACTCGCTAGAATCCTCTTGGATCAAGGCTTCAAAGTCAATGCTTTTGTGAGAAATGCTGAGTCCAGTGTTGCTCGCGACCTAGAGCAGCGTGGAGCCAAGATCTTTAAAGGAGACTTTGACGATATTCCATCACTTCAAAGGGCGTCCGAAGGAATCTGGGGAGTGTTTATCAATTCCTACCCAGTATGGTACACACTTGATGAACTGCGTCATAACACCAACGTTATCAATGCTGCCAAAGAAGCTGGCGCCAAGTTTGGAGTATATATGAGTGTGACATTGACCGACCGCAAAAATGAACTTCAAGGTATCGGCCCTGAAAGTATGTTCTACACCTATTGGAAATCCAAATCTGGTACTGAGAAGGCACTTCAAGAGGCTGGTTTCGACTATTGGACAATTCTTCGACCGGGTGCGTTTCTGGACAATTACTTTGGACCTCCTGCCGATCACTTATACCCCACACTCAAAGCACAACATCTTCTTGTGTCACCTTTGGATCCGTCCGTCACTGTACCTTACATCATCGCAGAAAACATTTCCAGGTTCGCAGCTGCATCATTTGCAAATCCAGATACTTTCAATCGTCAAGCCATTGACCTTGGTGAAGAAGACCTCTCGTTTGCGGATATTGGAAAGCGTATCACCGATACTGTTGGTATCCCAATTGCACTCGAGTATATTTCAAGGGAAGAGGCAGCTGCTCGTGGTATCTCACCTGGAGTTACTGTATGGTCTGACTGGATGACCGAACTCAACTACCATGTTGATTATGAGCGCTTGAACCAATTTCCTGTAAAGCGTGTAACAATGGCTGAGTATTTTAAGAACAACAAAGACGCTATTACCGAGATGCTGACCAAATAAGCCCATATATCACTATTTAACAGAGCTGTGACTGTCCTAAACGTTTATTCTATATCACTCTGGAAAATAAAAATATTACTGCTATGTCAAGTATCTAACAACAGACTTGTTCACCTTCTCTTGCTGTTCGATACTCCACTGCTGCACTTCCCTATAGAGTAACATGCAGCTCATAGCCATCAGTTGTGACTGTATTGTCCGACACTAACATTAAGCACTCTGAGACTGCGGCAGACAAACTGAAAGCCTTGGTTTACCACGAAAACCAATGTTGTTTCTTGTGCCAGTAGTTACCGGATAAAGTATCCAAACTTTGATGTCGCCATGTTTGATATTTTTGTGTCATTTGTCGGTTTGCTTAGTAATAGTTCGCGCCACCTCCATCCCAAGTGACCATCTTAATCAATTGTGTTGCAATATTTGGAAAAGCCGGATTTAATATATCCGGCGTCGAACCTGTACTGATAGCGTTGACATTGTTGCTATGAATTATCTTGATTACATGTAAAGTGAGGGTTCCTACCACGTTGATCAAGCATGACATAGCAGGTTCCTAAAATCAAAGTATAGAAAGGTGTATGGTGAGTGTTCTAGTCGCTAAAGTATTTGGGTTACACATTAAAGTCGAGGTGTCAGCAGTGCTACTTCCGATAAGAGATCGTGTTCATTGCAATTGGGAAATCTTGGCATATCCAAACGTGCTTGCTAACTGCGCAGTGATCACGCTCTTGTAAGAGAGTAAATCTTGAATTCCCTTACACAATTGAGCATTAAAATTTTATGGAACGGAAAAGGTGCAATATTGTTGGCATTAGTACGCCACTGCACAGTTGTTCGCACGTCAAAAAAATTTAGGTGGCAAAATTTTCATAGTGACGTTCCACGCAGAGTACATTTGATATGAACCTAATCGTCATCATATCAAGTCTAATGTGTAATTGCAGGTCGAAAGGATCCACAACTTAGCTAAATCAAAGTGCTTACGCAGTGCAGAGTAATGAAAAAAAAGAGCATGCATGTTTATACAAAAAAGAATAAAAGAGGGTGATAAATCAAAGCTATGATACATGACAGCCAAAGATATAAATATTTGGATTGGGACTTAACATCAACCATTCTCAAAAAAAATGTCTCAAAAAACTATTCTTGTCACAACTGCTAATGGTACTGTTGGCAATAGCCTTGCTAAACAACTTTTGGCTCAAGGTTTCAATGTCAATGCTTTTGTGAGAAATACAGAGTCCATTATCGTTCGCGATCTTGAGCAGCGTGGAGCCAAGGTTTTCAAAGGCGACTTTGACGATATCTCGTCACTTCAAAAGGCGTCTCAAGGAATCTGGGGAGTATTTATCAATGCTAATCCTGTGCCCGGTACATTGGATGAACTCAGGCATAACACCAACACCATCAAGGCTGCCAAGGAAGCTGGAGCTAAGTTTGCTGTATACATGAGCGTGACGATGGCCGAGCGCAAAGATGAGTTCCCAAATTTTAATCCCCAACATGAAGGCTATACTTATTGGGAATCCAAATATGGCACAGAGAAGGCCCTTCAAGAAGCTGGATTTGACTATTGGACAATTCTTCGGCCTGGAGTATTTCTCAATAATTTCTTTGGACCTATTGTAGGTTACTTATGGCCCTATTTCAGATCACAACATCTCATATTGTCACCTCGTGCTCCTTTCACTACTTCACCGTTCATAGACGCTGACGACATTGCCAAATTTGCCGCTGCCGCATTTGCAGATCCAAATACCTTTAAAGATCAGGCTATTGACCTTTCTGGCGAAGAACTTTCACAAGAGGATTTTGCAAAGCTCATTACCGATATTGTTGGTATCCCAATCACAGTCGAGTATGTTTCAAAGGAAGAGGCAGCTGCTCGTGGCTTACCGGAACGTCTTGTCACATGGCAGGAATCTGTCAATGCTCTCAACTATCGTGTTGACTATGGACGCTTAGAACAATTTCCTATTAAGCGTGCCACAGTTGCAGAGTATTTGAAGAAGAACAAAGACCGTGCCTTTGAGTTTTTGTCTAACTAAGTATTTTGGTAAAACCTTTCAGTAATAGTACTCCGATTATCAATCATGTTGGTGCAGAACATTTCTCTGACATACGTACCAATCAATAAAGCTGTGTTACAGTAATCAATATCATCGTTTTAAATACAATGGATCAAGTCCTTCAAGGTATGACATGGTTCATGGAGCATACCGAACTCAGCTATAAACACTGCACAAAGGACAATGAACAAGATCCTGTGAAATCATTTCACAATCCTAACTGATGATGAAAACATTTGGATTATGTTCGTTTTCTCATGATAGCTAAGAATGACCTCGCTTTTTGCTTTCTGGTTTTTCATGCAGATAGGTATACTGATCCAGTTGATCATGAAAGTTCTCAGCAGTTAATCCTTATGGGATAATGTCCCGGTCGATGTACAAGCCTAGCCACCACCTCATACTTTTGATACCATTGAATGAGATTTACTTAGAGGAACATATAGTTAAAATCACGGACAACTGAAAGGTGGTATATATTGTTTACTGTATTGTCCCATAATTACACAGATCCACTGCTGAGACAGACTGCTACATCACTGGACGCTTGTTGCCTTGAAGCCCAAGACTTTGTTAACTTCTACACGAAAAATTGATTACTAACTTTGATGGGATTGCTGAATAATTGATCGGAGCGGTGCCATCAAGTATCCTCATCAATCTGCAAATTTTTGACCCTAGAAAAAACCGACGGATATACCGTCCGGTGAATCCGTACAATAAAGTATAATGTAAGATAGATGGAAAAGCAACCCAACCTAAAAAATGCATACATTGCTTGCTAATGTCTGAGGTAAGCATGACAATTTTTGTTGTCGTTTTATCAACTGAGATTAAAAGCGGCAAAGGAGGGTCTGTAACGGATTCTCTGACAGGTTTTCACAATGGTTCAGTGCTAAAAAGTTTAAAACGCCTAAAAGGAAAGGATGGAAGTTCGTAAGGGGTGAAAGAGTTTTAAGGGACTTAAAGGGCTTTACAGAAATGACTTTTCCACACTGTGTCGATGGGATAAATAAAAAAGACCGCTAGTTTCCAGGATCCCAGTTTCTTATTTACTTTCACATGAGACTATACGAAGGAAAACCTACGTTGGCTGGAAGAATCGCTTTCGTTACTGGTGGTGCTTCTGGAATTGGAGAAGCGTGTGCAAGAAAACTGTTTTCTTTGGGAAGTAGCGCCGTCATCTCGGATGTCAATGAAGAGAGAGGAAACTTACTGTGCAAGAGCTCAAAAGTAGTGCAAATATCGGTATCTCTATTGATGCTGTATTTATAAAAACGGATCTGTCGCGACACGAGCAGACCAAGAAATTCGCGCAAACGGTCCTGGCGATGTTTAGCACCGTAAGTGTCTATCCATTAATATGTATAATGTGATGACTGCAGCACTGACTTCATATTACGTCCATATATTAGTCAATTGCGCAGGTATCCAGTCTATGTCTCCTATCGAAAGCTTCCCAGAAGAAAACTTCCTGTTCATGAATGAGCTAATGCTTATTGCTCCATTCTTGCTCACTCAGCTTTCTTGCCATCGATGTGCAATGCCAAGTGGGGTAGGATACTCTAAACATTTTGTTCGCAATAGGAAAATGGATATTCCTTAATCCATTCAGCACCAAATAGGCCGGGTTGTCAATATTGGCTCCATCCATTCAATTGTTGCCTCTCCTGCGAAGGTTGCATATGTAACCATAAAGCACGCCATTTTTGGTCTGACCAAATCAACTGCAGTCGAAAAGCGGCCCACACGGTGTTACAGCAAATTGCATCTGCCCATCGTACGTACTAACGCCGTTGATGGAAAGCCAGATTGCCGACCAAGCTATTTATCGAGGAATCTCGGAAGAGGAAGTCATAGAGAAGGTCATGCTATCATCAAAGTGTGTAGTCCGTCGAACTCCTAGAGCCTGTCGAAGTAGCAGAACTCTGTACATTTCTTTGTTCGGAAGGGGCAAAGGGTATCACGGATAGTGAACAAAAGATCGATTGTGGATGGACCGCTCAGTGAGAGGATATAGTTCTTTGTCTCTATGCAAGGCACATTATTTATTTAGCATATATATGAGTATCAAGTAGTAGCTTTTTTTAGAGAGCCGATCCCTTCTACATACATATACTGTTCGTTCATGACAATCTTTAACTGGATGTTGTTATTAGAATCATAGGCTCATATTTTTCTCTTTTTCATGATACACACAGCCTATCTCTTTATATATGATATCAATGGTAATTGCCAAGGGTCTTGTGCGAGAGAGGACATCTTCTCATATTGCTTATGAAATTAGATTATTTCACTTATATTCGTTTAATACACTGTTATTGGAGTGATCCTTGTTTTAAATGGGAGGTGAATTGCACTTATCCAGTCCAGTATTTAAATTCTGCTTTGTCAGTTTTCAGCATAGTCATATTTCCAAAGAATATTTAAATTCATTCAGTATTCCTTGCAGTTCGATAGCAGAAACATGGCACTGACTATGGATTAGCATGCGATATATGTTCATGAAAGAGATCAGATAGCTTACATCAGTTGTCCTCTCCATTGCTTAGACTGATACAGATCCGCAGATGAAACATAATGCTGCTGCATTGGATGCTTTGTTCTTGCATCCAATACTTGGCAAATTTTTTGTTCCAGGAACAGACTACTAACAAATGCGAAAGTGATGCTACCATGGATTGCAGAGTAAGCACATGCAGCTCCGCACATCAAGCATCTATATTGTTGTACGTAAGGCGGGGGTTGCTTGGAAAAATCGGCCGAATATATCCGGTGGAGAATGTATCATAAGCATTGGCATTCAGTGAAGAACTGATCTGAGTAGTAATAGTATGAGTGAATATTCATCATACCATATCGATCAAATACGACATGCATCAAGCAACGTATTGTTAGAATATAATCGTGGTATACTTTTCACAGAGGTATATAGGATGCATTTCTCATGTTATACGTTTCAGAGAGCGAGAGATTGTGTTCACTACAATCAAGCGATTTATGGATTGATATGTGCCTGTTTGGCGTGCAATAATGATCTTGCAAGTAAATCCTTAGCCTAGTTGTGTCTAGCAATTGCGTCCTGACCAGGCATAAAGTTTACGCTTGTCAAAGTCCTTACACAATGTCGGGTAATGAAAATAAAGGCAGTGGTAGAGGAACGGAGAATAAAAGAAAAACCCCACCCCGCCAGATCAATGTGCGGATAAAAACAGCCGAATAATCCGAGAACCAAAACGTATAAATACTGTATTGGGATCATTAACTTACAAATATAATAAGAATGTCGCAAAAAACTATCCTCGTTACTGCTGCCAATGGTAATGTTGGCAGTAGCCTCGCAAAACTTCTCTTGGATCAAGGTTTCAAAGTCAACGCTTTGGTAAGAAATACCGAGTCCAATGTTGCTCGTGATCTCGAACAGCTTGGAGCCAACATCTTCAAAGGTGACTTTGGCGATATCGCGTCACTTGAAAAGGCGTCTCAAGGAATATGGGGAGTATTCATCAATGGCTTCCCAGTAGCTGGGACACTTGATGAACTACGACATAATACCAATGTCATAAAAGTTGCCAAAGAAGCTGGAGCTAAATTTGGAATATATATGAGTGTTATGATGACCGAGCGCAAAGATGAATTCCCAAATTTTGGTCCACAACACGTAGGATACTCATATTGGGAATGTAAATACGGTACAGAGAAGGCACTCCAAGAAGCTGGGTTTAACTACTGGACAATCCTTCGTCCAGGTGTCTTTATCAGTAATTTCTTCGGACCTATTTCCAATTACGTGTGGCCCACCCTGCAAAAACAACGTCTCATTATGTCACCTTTTCCTCCTTCCGCCATACAACCACTCATCGACACTGACGATGTTGCCAAATATGCTGCTGCAGCATTTACTGATCCAAATACTTTCAATGGTCTAGCCATTGATCTTGCCGATGAAGACATTACATTGAAGGATTTTGGAAAGCTCATCACCGATATTACAGGTGTTCAAATTACAGTTGATCATGTTTCGAAGGAAGAGGCAGTTGCTCATGGCATGCCGGCGAGTTCAGCAGCGTGGTACGACTGGGCTACAGCAATCAATTATCGTATTGACTATGAACGCTTGGAACAACTTCCCGTTAAGCGCATCACGGTGGCGGAATATTTGAAGAAACACAAAGGCTATATTACTGCTTCTTTTCAGACATGATAATTTCTGTAACAAATTCCGTAGTGAA
The DNA here is from genome assembly GCA_021235465.1 of Umbelopsis sp. PMI_123. Taxonomy (NCBI): domain Eukaryota; kingdom Fungi; phylum Mucoromycota; class Umbelopsidomycetes; order Umbelopsidales; family Umbelopsidaceae; genus Umbelopsis; species Umbelopsis sp. PMI_123. Next base: position 11,642 of record JAJSME010000018.1, on the reverse strand, counting down.
ACTAGGGTTATTACAAACATTTGTGACATGAAATGTCTCTTGACATACCTTTCAATTAATAAAGGTGCTTTGGGGATGTTATGGTTGTCAACCACCAAAATTCGTTATAACCCATCCAATGTATTGATAATATGATATCGTCTTGAATATAATATGGATAACACCAGTCTACTTCTTTTTGCGACATAAAAAATAACGAGTGAGACTCCTGCACGACTTGATCTGCTAACACATGGTAACTCTGACTTGTTTGGTTTCACCAAATCGTGTGTCAGTCGTTACGCAAATCCATTACCAGTTACTGTTGTTCGATACTAGGATCATGGAGTTCGTTAGGTGCATGTATGATATTGATATTCACGAAAGAGATCAGAAAACTTATATCAACTATTCATCCATCGCCTAAGCCGAAAGAGATCTGCTAATGTAACAAACGTTGCTACACTGGGCGTTTTTACCTTGCAACCAATGCTTACGGATTCTTGTGCCCATATGTGACCACGGCCATATACAAACGTGATATTACCATGATTTACTTCCATGTACCGTTTGTGGATTGCTGAGTAATCAAACGCAGCTCCGCACAACAAGCATCTATATTGTTGTACGTAAGGTTGGGGTTGCCTGGCAAAATCGGCCGAATATATCCGGTGCAGAATATATCATAAGCATTGCTGTTTAGTGAAGAGCTGTTCTTTTTGGCCAGAGTACAAGTGAATATTCATACCATATCGATCACATACAACATGCATCGGGTGTTCTATAATTGTAATATATTGTGTTATACTTTTCTCAGAAGTATATGGGGTGTATATTGAAGTCGAGTCTCAAGGTGTTCGCTCCAAAAAGAGGCGCTGTGTTCTTTGCAATCAGGTGAATCTTGGATGGAGATGCGCTAGTTTAGATGTGCAATGATTACATTGCAAATAAATTCGTAGATTCCTAATTGTGTCCAGTAATTGCGTGCTGAGGAGGCGTAAAGTTTACGTTTACACTTGTCCAGTCCATACACAATAATGAGTAACGAAATTATAAATGGTATAGAAGTAATGAGAAAAATACCGAAGAAAAATGCTCGGATAAGCACGGCCAAAAAACCGAACCCAAAGATATAAATAATGGGTTAAGATAATCGATGATTATACACAACAACTATGTCACAAAAGGCTATCCTCATCACTGCTGCTAACGGTAATGTTGGTAGTAGTCTTACAAGACGTCTCTTGGATCAAGGTTTCAAAGTCAATGCTTTGGTAAGAAATACAGAGTCTAAAGTCGCTAGTGATCTCGAACAGTGTGGAGCCAACATCTTCAATGGAGACTTTGATGATATCGCGTCACTTGAAAAGGCGTCTCAAGGAATATGGGGAGTGTTCATCAATGCCTTTCCAGTAGCTGGGACACTTGATGAACTGCGACACAATACCAATGTCATAATAGTTGCCAAAGAAGCTGGAGCCAAATTTGGAATATATATGAGTGCTATTTTGACCCAGCGCAAAGATGAGCTGCCCGGTTTGAACCCTCAACATGAACGCTACACATACTGGAAATCCAAATATGGTACGGAGAAGGCACTCCAAGAAGCTGGCTTTGACTATTGGACAATTCTTCGACCAGGTACCTTTATCAGCAACTTCTTTGGACCACTTTCCAATTTCGCGTGGTCCACCCTTCAAAAACAGCATCTCCTCTTATCACCTTTTCCTCCGTCTGGCACCATACCTATCATTGATCCAGACTATATTGCAAACTACGCTGCTGCAGCATTTGCTGATCCAGATACTTTCAACTGTCTAGCCATTGATCTGGCTAATGAAGACATCACACTGAAGGACTTTGGAAAGCTCATCACTGATATTACAGGTGTTCAAATCACAGTTGATCACGTTTCGAAGGAAGAGGCAGTTGCTCATGGCATGCCGGCGAGTATAACTGTGTGGTACGGCTGGATCAAATCAATCAATTATCGTATTGACTATGACCGTTTGGATCAGCTTCCTGTAAAGCGTATCACAGTTGCGGAATATCTGAAGAAGAATAAGGACTCTATTACTGCATTTCTGTCTACCTAACAGTTTTTACGAATCATTGCGCTGTGAAATGAAATGCCTCTAAAAGTATTCTTCAAATTAACAAAAGTTGTGTTGGATATACTTAAAGTAGTAATACACTCAAATTCATTATAACCAAACCGACCCAGTTCGTGACGTCCAGTCTTATCTGTTCCTATCGTATGAATTGATAATATGTTATCGTCTTGAATATTAGAAGGCAAACACCATTCCATTTTCTACATTGAAAAACTGAGGTATGCATGGCAAGACTCCTATACCAGCTGATCTGCCAACGCATGGTACTTTTGCCTTGTTCAGCTTCACAAATTCTTGTGTCGGTCGACACGCAAACCTACTCACCGCTTACTGCTGACAATACTAGGATCATGGAACTGGTTAGGGACAAACTTCATATTAGTATTTACTATAGAGATCCGAAAACTTAAATCCATTATCCATCACATAGGCTAACTCGAATCTTCTGATGAAACAAGTGTTGCTACACTGGACTATTTGTGGGGCAATCAATACTTACCAATTTCTGTACCAATAATGAACTACTGACATATGCAGTTGTGACGTTGCCATGATTTACTTCCTTGTATTGTTTGTGGATTGCTGAGTAATTGAACACGGGCTGTGGTTACCAAGCATCTACATTGTTCCACAACAGGTGTAGATTCCCTGGAAATATCCAGCGAAGAATATATTAGAGCATTGCTGTCTAGTGCGTAAGGTATCTTTAGGCAATAGTACGAGTGAAAATTCATACCATGTCGATCAAATACAATATATATCAAACGACCTATGTTATAATATAATCGTGATAAACTTGTCTCAAAGGTATATAGGATGCATAATAAAGTCGAGTTTCAAGTGTTCGTTACAAAAAGTGAGGCAGTGTTCACTACTATCAGATGATGTTTGGATAGAGATGTGCTCCTTCGGGGACACATTGATAACCTTGAAAGGAAGTCCACAGCCTATCTATGTTGAGTAATTGCGTGCTGACGAGGCATAATATTTACCCTTGTCAACTCCTTGCACAATATCGGGTAATGAAAGTAAAGGCAATGGAACAAAAAGCCTTAAGAAAAATGCGCGGATAAAAAAATGCCGAATAACCCAAGAACAAAAGATTTAAATACTGTATTGGAATCAATAGCTTACATATATAACAAAAATGTCGCAAAAAACTATCCTCGTTACTGCTGCCAATGGTAATGTTGGAAGCCGCCTTGCAAAACGTCTTTTGGATCAAGGTTTCAAAGTCAATGCTTTGGTAAGAAATACCGAGTCCAATGTTGCTCGTGATCTCGAACAGCATGGAGACAACATCTTCAAAGGAGACTTTGATGATATCGCGTTACTTGAAAAGGCGTCTCAAGGAATATGGGGAGTGTTATTATGGCCCAGCGCAAAGATGAATTCCCAAATTTTGGTCCACAACATGAACGCTACTCATACTGGGAATCCAAATACGGTACGGAGAAGACACTCCAAGAAGCTGGGTTTGACTACTGGACAATCCTTCGTCCAGGTGTCTTTATCAGTAATTTCTTTGGCCCGCTTTCCAGTTACGTGTGGCCCACCCTTCAGAAACAACATCTCATTATGTCACCTCTTCCTGAACTCATTGATCCTGACGATATTGCAAACTACGCTGCTGCAGCATTTGCTGATCCAGATATTTTCAATGGTCTAGCAATTGATCTTGCTAATGAAGACATCACACTGAAGGATTTTGGAAAGCTCATCACCGATATTACAGGTGTTCAAATCACAGTTGATCATGTTTCGAAAGAAGAGGCAGTTGCTCATGGTATGCCGTCGAGTGCTTCTGTCTGGTACGACTGTGCCAAAGCCGTCAATTACCCTATTGATTATGAACAATTGGAACAACTTCCTGTTAAGCGTATCACAGTTGCAGAATATTTGAAAGAAGAACAAGGATTTCATTACTGAATTTTTGTCTACCTAAGACTTCTTATGTAATTTATACCTTATACGAACTATGCGTCTTGTAAGTCTTGTAATCGTAAAACATTTGTAATATAAATTCTTACAATTTGTAAAGATATAATGGCTATATGATAGTAGGTAAATAACTAAAATTTGGTAAAGCGTATCGGCACATCTCATGAAGTCTTATTCTATCTTATGAATTAGTAGTGATTGGTTCATCATGGATATAATATGGATAATATCAATGTTTTCATTTATTGAGAAATGTAAACGGTGCAGATAAGATATAGCATATTCACCCGATGGTGTCACTGCTAAGCAAGACATCGGTGGAATTTAGCAGTACCCACATTCGAACGATTCTGGCTAAGCATGCTAACGCCAAATTGTTCGTTGTCGTTCAGCTTCTGTTTCGGTTGATATACAAACCCATTTATCGCTCTCTGTTTCAAGATACCAGGAGAATAGTATGTACTGTTTCCTGACTTGCGGCTGATATTCGAGAAACGAAAAAGCAAACTTGCGAAATTTATCCATTCACCATTCTAAGTATGCATATCCTCTCTGAACCTGTGTTGCTACAAAGACAAAAAGTTCATGGCTGTTCAAATAATTAGTAAATAAACTGCTCGCATTGTAATATAGGTAAGTCATTAGTCGTGTGTTGTTCAAGATTATACAATGTAACCAGTTAAGCTGACCAAGTTGGCCATAAACATCCACCCTTGTAGCGTCATTTGGAAAATATCTGGCAGAATCCGGCTAAGGATCTAGATCAATACTATTGATATCGTACGTAAGTCATTTTGCTTTAATAGATAATGAATATTATCACAATATAGATCTTGCACATCATAATCAATGGTGCCGCGTAGCACAACTTTATGACGGACATGTCACTAAGGTCCATGGCGCACGTATTTTAGCCGTGGTCAATGATGTATTCCGGAGAGAACCTGTGTTCACTACCATCATGAGACTTTAGGAGACGGAGATGTGTGCTCATATCATGCAATGACCTTGATCTGGATAGATACCTGAGTCTCTGCATTCCCCTACATAATTGGTGTTTTTCAGACCCAACCAAGTACCGTGGCTCAACTCCTCCACTTTAGTTTTACTACCTTGCAACCTTCCTAGAAACTACTTTCTTCAAAATAGCTAGAGTGGATGATATTAGCTGGCGTTACCCACAATAGATCTCCCATGAATGCATATGTGCTCTGTCAGCAAAATAACACTGTCATTTCAAGTGGTAACGCTAAAAGAGGTAATAAATGTTACTGATTTACTTCACAAAACAAGACAGAACCGAATTACGAGTGCTGCGCCATAGAACAGATGAAAGTAATTTTTTGCCTTTCTTTCGAATATGTGAAGACAGCATACAGAGGTTTTGAAGTAGAGGCGATCACACTATGGGATTATTCGATAGCGTGGTTCCACGTAGAAATATTACCTGGGATACAACTTAAAAATTTTGCAATGGTGGCAGTGTCAGTGTCCGAACCTTTACGGGAATATCAGGACCGAAAATTTACGCGAAACCGTGTTTGCGTAATTAGCAATAAAGGAATATGGATCACGATGGACTTTCAACAAAGTAACAAGGTGGACAAAGTGGACCCGAACCACCGCGCAACTTGATATAAATAATAGATGTGACTCATCAGCAATTAATTTCAGTTCACTCACAACAGCTATGTCGCAAAAGACTATTCTTGTCACCGCTGCCAACGGTAATGTTGGAAGCAGCCTTGCTAAACAACTCTTGGATCAAGGCTTCAACGTCAATGCTCTGGTAAGAAATACTGATTCCAATGTTGCTCGTGATCTGGAGCAGCGTGGAGCTAAAATATTCAAAGGAGACTTTGATGATGTATCTTCACTTCAAAAAGCCTCTCAAAGCATCTGGGGAGTGTTCGTCAATGCAAGTCCCGTACCTGGTACACTCGATGAACTCAGGCATAACATCAGCGTCATAAATGCTGCCAAAGAAGCTGGAGCCAAGTTTGGAATATACCTGAGTGTTGTGATGGCTGAACGCAAGGATGAATTCCCCGGTATGAATCCTCAGAATGCAAGTTACAACTACTGGCAATCCAAACATGGCACTGAGAAAGCTCTTCAAGAAGCTGGCTTTGACTACTGGACAATTATTCGACCCGCTATGTTTCTCTCCAATTTCTTTGGACCTTTTAGCAATTTCTTGTGGCCCGACTTTAGAAAGCGTCACGTCCTGGTATCTCCTTTTTCTCCAACCATCACTATGCCAATGGTTGACACTGATGAAATTGCCAAATATGCTGCTACAGCATTTGCCGATCCAGATACCTTTAATGGTCTAGCCATTGACCTCTCTAACGAAGACATTACGTTAGATGACTTCGCAAAGCTCCTCACCAATATTGCTGGTATTCAAGTCACGACCGAGTACATCTCACCGGAAGAGTTAGTTTCTCGAGGTCTCCCTCCACGTATTCTAACATGGCAGCAGTCTGTCAGAGCACTCAACTACCGCGTTGACTATGAACGCTTGGATCAACTTCCCGTTAAGCGTGCCACGGTTGCAGAATATATAAAGAAGAACAAGGAATCTATTGTTGAAGTCTTGTCCGCCTGAGCCTTTGTATCTGAACTTTTTCATCACATTTGTGACTGGAAATTTCACTATGCACAATCAAATAAAGATATGTCAGTGGTATCTAAGTATCGTAAACAACCTTTTTATGTACAAATGTCAGGTCATATCATGCTGTCCCATGTATTGTTTTCTTTTGGGCAATTCAGTGATGGTTAATGCCTGTCCCCGTCTTTATTATGAATTATCTATGGTGAAAATCGGATATACATAGAAAGCCAACGGCGTCATGAGGAGTGAATGTCACAGACACTCTTGTGAGAGGAGGTTTAGGGCGAAGAGGAGGGAATCAGGTATACTGTAGAACGTCATAATATACAAGGAGGATATAATCAAAGGGGTGTTTGAGACATTATAAGCACTCTATGGTGAAACTACGGTCTTATTGTCATCATCATCATCCAAGAAAATGGCACCAGCCATGGATCTCCATGATAATACCAGAACGCCGGAGATCAAAATAACAATTCCACATAGAACGCAAACGATTTGCCACCAAAATAGCCGCTCCCATTGGTCATAATATACCAAGCCATTAAACAAGCAGCTGACGTTGAAAGAGCAGAAGTTGAGCGGAACAAGGATGACGGTGTCACAAAGGGAAATACCCTTGTTAAGGTAATATAACTTTTTGTTCGATGTAGAGTTGATAAGATTAGTTTGGGGGAAAATATGACCATATCCATGAAGAAGATAAGCGTTATTTTTTTTTTTTTTTTTACCTGTAAAAGCGCTGTGACAATCAAAGCTGCTACCAGAAGCCACGTTAGAGGATAAATAAACTGATTCTGGCCCTGAAATATTGACAGAATGAGCAGTTCTAAACCACTTTTAGCAAACAGCATCGCCTGACTGCTAATGTTTGCACCAAACACACCATAACTAAAGGTGAAAGAGAAAAGTTAAGACGGGCGATTGGAATGGATTGGAGTGTGCAGCAAGGCAATAGCTAACCTGATGCCTAAGAGGGCTTTTGTGTTTGGATGAGATATGATGTTTCGATCAGAAAGTGAGAGCTGCATGTTTTTGTATTTGCGCTCCACAACATGAGTAGCAGCAAGACCCGCCACGATAAAGAATTCCACCACAGTAAAGTAAACGATGAAGCTAGGACGCTTGTACAACTGGATCAAGTCCTCCAAGGTATGATTGGGTTCTTGAACTACACCGAAGCCGCCAATAAGCACAGCTCCAAGAACAATGAGCAAGGTTCCTTATGTAAGACGGGATAAAATTAGGTCAGATCAATGAATGGGGCTGGCTGTGGGTGTACAATGACCACTTCTTACCATACGCTGTTCGCTTAGTGAAGGGATCGCCTAACATGACTTTTGCGAATATGGCATTAAATACTAAGTTCATAGCACCAATGGGTGCTAAAACGACAATAGGTAGATAACCAATGGTGAAGATGGAGCCAATAATATTCGCAATGGTGTACATTACAAAACCAGCAACCCACATTGGCCTACGGAAAGACGAACGCTGTAATTCTGGTGGTTCAGCGTCATTAAATATGTGTGATCGTCGTTGTAACGTAATAGCAAAAGCTTGAATAAGACTTGCTGTCAATGAGACCGATACGGTGACTCCATATATCTTGTCCGGTAACATGATTGTGAGATCGGCGAAATTATGAAAATGAGAATGGGTTGTTTAGAGTTGCGAATTTTCTATTTCCTTTAGATTTCCTAATGTTAAATGCGTAGATAAGGAGAGCAAGGTAAAATAAGTACAGTGACGAGATAAAAAGGAAGAGAAAATGTGAAAAGGAAAAAGAAAAAACGAAACTACGATGAAAAATAACGGTTCTCTTTATATGGATTATTGAGTCCAATATGGTTGTTGGTTATTTGCTTGCTGGGCCTGAGTTCCCTGACCATTGCTACCGCCCTGTGGCTGGGTAGATTGTGGCTGGGAATGAGGCTGTCTGTGAGTTTGTTGTGAGTAAGGTTGGTATGATGAGTTGTAATACACATTGGCATTGTTTGATTGTGCTCCATTGTTAGGCTTTCCGTATTGGCTGTTCAATTCATTCTTGTTACCTTGCTGTCCCTGATTACCCTGAGCGGTCTGTTGCCCCATGTAATTTTGCAATGGTTGACCACTATAGTGTTTTTGATAATCCTGTACCATACCATGCTGTTGTTGTTGGTGTAGTCCACTCATATCGTCATAGGATGCAGCTGGTGAGTAATGGTGTTGGTAGGGTGATCCTCCAGCAGCAGCATAAGTGGAATTACCATTGGGCTTGTTACCAGGTTGATATATGGGATACATGTTTTTATTCACAAACGGTTGTCCATAACCTGGCTGCTGATATCCTTGGAATTGGTTGGGCATGTAGTAATATGGATAGTATGGTACATTTGCGTATGCATGTTGTGCTTGTACAGCGGGATTGTTGCCAGCAGAGGGTCCATTCGGTTGAGAAGTGGAGTTATTTGCATCATGATTTAATTTGTCACGGGATTGATATGTGGATGCAGGTGGATTGGAAGGAGAGTGATGTAACATTGTAGGATCATAGTACCCCATAGCAACGCGTTGAGCCTCGGTACCATACATAGCATAATCGGGAACTGACGCCATAGGGTTTATGCCATAGCCGGACAATCCGTTAGGGTTAGGAAGATAAGAATATGGGTTTGCGTGCTGGTCACCAGTAGTTTGGCCAAAATTTTGATGTGGCTGTTGTTGTTGACCAAAGGATTGTGGTTGTTGCTGCTCTGTCTTGATGTATGAATTATTGCCAAAACCAGGTCCAAAATTGTTACTGGGATCAGCAAGTCCAGATGGGGTTTGGGACAAACGACTGTCCCCGTATACTTGATGACCTGGTACTCCAGTCTGTCGGGTGTTATTATTTGTGTCAGCCAGTTGAGGATGAGAAGTATTGGCTTCTGCCACGTTTTCAGGTTCCTTTGCAGCGAAGCTGGTATTTTTTTTTTTTTTTTTTTAAAAAAAAAAAATCATCATTGTCACTTATTAGTACCTTCGTTCTGTTGGTGACGCTAACTAGCCATTACGTCTTCTTACCCTGTGTCATCTTCCTTGAGTTGCTCTTCGGCTTCCACTTCAGCTTCGCCATCAGCTAAATTCAAATTTCCAAACCGAACTCCAACACTACCCAAGCCTGCGCTTCCTCCAGGGAGTAATACTGGCACATCTTGCTTCAGTCGACGGCCGATGGGTGTTTTTGGCTTATTGATAGATTGTACCTGTTCAGGAACAACTTCTACTATTTGATCGATTGGCTCGGCCACCACCTCGGCTGCTGGTGCTCCAGTATCATTAGTTTGAGGAATAACAGTTTCCTCCAATGGCTTTGTTTCCTCAGGTTCGATATTGATCTGTTGTTCTACAACAATCTCTAACTCTTTCTTATCTTCCTTGGTAGGAGGTTCGTCCTTGACAGGTTCTGGTGCAGGAGGTGCCCTATACCATTTTTCATAAGTATCATTATTCTTTTTATTATATCCCAATGTATGGCTTCAAACTTACTTTAATAAACTAGCCCAGGAAGTCGGAGCATGAGCTGGTGTAGATGACGAAAGATTGGACGCCTCTATGGGAACCTGGGCTGGGTTTGTAGCAGTTGTGTCTGTCCAATTGATGTCGCTGTCAATAACAACACCCTGATCTAGCTCAGTTATAGCCTGGCTATTACGATTGACTTTGCCTACAGAAACAAATAACCAAAAATAAACAATTGTTGCTTTCAGACAAAGCAAACAGCGGGTCAGCTAGATTTCTGTACCTGATTTTCCACCTCTACCCCTATCTCCAAAGTTTCCGGGACGACCGCCTCGAGTTGATCCTAAGACATATAAAGGTCAATGAAATACGGCTACACAGTGCACGTCATACCCCTATTATCTATACCTCGTCCTCGTCCACCAAAGCCACCCCTGGATGAGGGGACTCCTCGCTCTGTCTTTGCGGGTCGTGGAACATCTGTAGTAGCCGTTGGCTTTTGTTTTTGTGGGGTTTCTTTCTTTGATTTCTTGCCTTTGACTTCACCCCATTGATTAGCCCAACCTACAGATCCATACGAATCAATGACACGGTGAAGAATCCAACAGATCTAAGATCGCTTTGACGCAATGACCTACCTTCACTGATTCGAAGAGCAGCAAGCTCTAGATCACCATCAGCATCTTGCAATGCATATAACAAATCCTCGTCAGACCAATCTGAAAATAATTCTCGCAATGTTGAAAGTTGTGTTCCATATTCAGCTTTCAGCTTCTTCAGATCATTTCCTCGAGATGCCTGCTGTGACTTTGGGCGAGCAGTAGAGGTCATTCTAAAGGGATATTTTTTGGTTGAAGGTTCTTCAAATTACTTATTCTTTCTTCTGATGTTATGTGTGCTTATTGATCGCAAGGAAACCGATTTTAAATGTTTTTTGGAACAAGAAGCTGTGAATTGATCGGCAATCTACTTCGCTTGCCTCGAAAAGGACGCGCACACATGTAGTCACGTGGATTTTTGTTTACCACAGCTTGAGACCAATTATTTTTTTTTTGGGTATGAAGGTGTCGAGCAAACCAAAAAGGTTAGGTGACTGATGGCGCCAAGGTTCCCAAAGACTTGAGTGATAATGATTTTGAATCTCTATGAATAAGTGTGCTTGTTTGCTAACTGAGTAAAATAAGTTTGTGGAATGGATCAAGTGGATTTTGGTCCGAGACAGGTACCGCCAAAATCTTATGAAAAATTACCCGCAAATACTCTACTAGCTTGAAGCATTTGGGTCAATAAACCCAGATATCCTCCATGAACTTCATATATATATATTTGAATATCGGGAACTTACTACTTTTCAAGCCATGGCAGTATGGATATGCTTGAAACAGATATGACGCAGAATCTCGGCATCAATTATAAAAAGCAAAACATTGAAATTTGAGCCCAGGCAAACGTTTAACGAAATACCCAAATCAAGCAGGAGGCGTGCCGAAATTGTGGCAAGT